>JBBBDQ010000581.1:1535000-1930000 GCA_037127315.1 Ascarosepion bandense | reverse complement strand
GATTAAACTACCGTCTACTCATGTCTCGGCAGTTAGTCTGATCAGCACGATATGCTCAAATTGACAGCTGTTGTAAAAAATGAGCTACAGCCTGTTGTTAATCGAGGCAAAGAATGGCAAATTAATTTTAACGTCTTCAAAACGAAACATTTCTCTAGTAATCGATTGAGATTTCTCTAGTAATCGATTGAGATTTCTCTAGTAATCGATTTATTCTTTCCATCAGTTTGGCAGACGCTAACCTCGTTGTACCATATCAGGCTAACGTGATATGTTGTGGAAAGATTATATTGAATCAGTTGCTAGGTCTGCTGATAGCAATTTGGTTCTCTTTGTGCTAGACAGTTTTTCTCGCTAGAGTCTATCTGACATACTTAAAAGTCTATCATTCGTTCATGCTTTGAATGTTGCTGCGACATATTGTCTAGTTCATTTGTTATACATTTTCAGTTTCTTGATAAAATCCAAAGAAGAATCTGTAATGTCATTGGTCCTGACCTGGCATATCAGCTTCAATCAGTTTCCCATCGCCTTAATGTCGCTTTCTTATACCTTGTTCTATAAATGCGTTCATGATAAATATTCTTTTATGTTGCCTAGATCTATGAATTTCGGCAGTGTACTAGATTGACGGTATTGGTAAAGCTAGATATAACCGTAAGTTCTATGTTAAAAGTTTCTTCTCTTGAATTCTCGCTTGTGAAACTTGCTTCCAGCTTCCAGCTTTCCAATCAACTTTGATCTTTAAAAAATTAAATACAATTCTAATCGAAACCTTCTATCTTCTTAATCCGTATCTTTTTAATGTACTTACTCCTTAATAATGATTTTTTCTTATATTCTTTTACAGTCAGTAACCCCTGCGTCTTAGTAGCTTCATTACCTTCCTTGAGATAAAATGAGTAAAGAAAAATTGCCTGCCTGTAGATAGAAAATGAATGTAAATATGCAAATATAGAAAGGGACAAAAGGCTAGAGTCAGTCTTTCACCAGACTTGTTTATCCATTACAGTGAGATTATACTTGCCAGGATTCATTAACATTGACATCAGATATGCAGATAACACAGTATTGATAGCAGATACAGAAACGAAACTACGTGACTTCCTATATAAGGTAGTAAAGAAACTGTTGTATACCTATCTATACATAGTAAAAAGATGTTCCTATCTTTTTAAATACGTGGACACTATGGTAGTAGTAGAGGGTAGTGATTATACTAACTAGCTGTTAATTAGCAGTGTATCTACTTCATGTAGCAATGTCTTGTACTTGTTGATATACTGTTAATTACAACCTCCGTTTTGGTGATTACTCATGCAGTTTAGGGTCACAAAAGAAAGAAAGAAAGAAAGAAAGAAAGAAAGATTTATTGATTATCAATAATTGATTCATAAAAAAGGTTTGTAGAAATGGTTTGCTTTTCGCAGCTTATAATAGGGAGTGTGACATCGAAATTTGAAGGTGTATTGGGATAGCAAAAGATATAATAAAAAAACTAAGCAAAGTATTAAGGAATAGGAAAAATTGTTAGAAATCCATGTTGTCATGGGATTAACAAATGGGACAAAAAAAGAAAGAAAGAAAGAAAGAAAGAAAGAAAGAAAGTAAGAAAGAAAAAGCTATTGATTATTAATAATTGTTTAATAAACAAGG
This sequence comes from Ascarosepion bandense, assembly GCA_037127315.1. NCBI lineage: Eukaryota > Metazoa > Mollusca > Cephalopoda > Sepiida > Sepiidae > Ascarosepion > Ascarosepion bandense. The sequence continues at coordinate 1,928,344 of JBBBDQ010000581.1, read as the reverse complement.
TTCGTAGAAAGTGTTTGTTTTTCGTGGCTTATTACAGGAAGCAAGACACCGAAATCTGAATGCGCATTGGTATAGCAAAAGATAACTATAAAAAAAAAAAACTAAGCAAAGTATTAAGAAATAGGAAAAATTCGTTAGAAATCTCTCTTGTCTTCAATCCGACATGCGGTTATCAAATGAAAGAGAAGACAAGAAAGAAAGAAAGAAAGAAAGTGTTGTACATCTACCTATATACAGGAATGGGATGTTCCTATCCTCTTAAATACCTGGACGCTATTAAAGAAAAGGCAGAATAGAGGCGAATGATTAAACTGACTAGCAGTTCACTAGCATTATATCTACTTCCCGCAGCGTGCGTGTCTTGTACTCGTTGATATACTATTATTCCCAACCTCCGTTTTTGTGATTACTCATGCAGTAGACTTTTACAACAGAAATGCACGAAGAAAAGACTAATCATCAATTCTAAGACGACAGAATATATGCTTCTCAGCAAAAGGAAGAGCTCAACATGTGAATTACAAATTGGGGACACCAAAATCAAGAAAGTGCAATATTTTAAATATCTAGGAATTACAAGGTAGGCGGCAAATGCGACATCGAAAACCAAAGAGGCGTTGTGATAGCGAAAGATGCCTTTCAAAAACTAAGCCAAGTTTTAAGAAAAAAGAAAATCTAGTTAGAAACAAAGAAAAAAGTACTGAACGGTTATGAAATACCGATCCTTTTGTATGTCAGTAAATGCTGGATAATCTCATCATAGATGATGAAGAAACTTGAGACAACAGAACTATGATTTTACAGAAGGATGCTGAGAATAGCATGTGAACAACGATGGCGTTTTGGAGAAAATGGAAACCAAAAGGATGCACGTGGCAACGGAAGGAGTGAATTTAAATATCTAGGGTCCATAATGAAGAAAAAAGTGAAAGGAAAAGTTCATACTTACAGAACAGATTTAATGGCAAGTTAAATAGAGAAAAACATCACATAACCTACATAATGAGCTTGTGTAAGTGGTTGGCAGAAGAGGAATTTTTTTTAATCATTTCACCCCAAGCAAGGCATTCTACTGCCACTGTTGCGCAGGGGGTTACATAGGGGAAAATGATGAGAAAGAAGGGATAGTTATACGAAATATCATGAGGAGAGTAATAGATGGATGAGAATACTGAGAACGGGGGTGGAGTAGTTGAAAAAACAGCTTGAGAGAATGGATGCGATTTAGTGACATAGGAGATGACTATTGACCATACATTTAAATTCCTGGAGATTGTAGCTGTCGGAGAAGCAAGTATATGGAAGGGAATTCCACAGGCGGGAAGTGCGAGAAAAGAAGCTGTCAGAGTTGCGGTTATATTTTATCGGTTTTACAGTAAAAGGGTGGGACCTAGTTGCTAATCTAGTATCTCATGTAAATTCATACCTAGGGGGAACCAGTGATCTAAGTTCATTGGAACAGAAGACATGAAAGTATTTATAGAAGAGGCACAGGAAAGCCACGTCAGGCCGGTGAGATAGCGACTGCAGCCTAGCAGGAGAGATAGCAAAAAGACAAATGTTATTAAGGGCTACAAAGGACAGGAAATAGTGGAAAGCCATGACCACATCCTGAAGGGAAGTGAAGAATGTGTATTGCCCATTTTAACATGCATGTGAGCGTGCTTGGATATATTTGAGCAGAATTCTTTTAAATATGTCTATTAAAATGTTGGTACGCGTGTTCAGACGTGAGGAATTGTAAAAGAAAAAATTAAATAAGCATTACTGGAGAAGCATATGCGCGTGGAAGCGTAAAATTTACGCAAAAAGTCAGCATATACATGTAATATCTGTGTTAACGTATGCATGTTTGCACGCGTGTATGGGTAGGATGCTGAGGCGGCAAGCGAGATAATAGCTGAATAGGGTACATAGAGAGAAAGAATAGGCTTGCAAATATATGGATGTGTGGAGGAGAGATAGAAAGAAAACAAGAGAGTGTGTGTGTGTTATGCTGTGTGTGTATGTGTGTGTGTGTATTTGTGTGTGTTCAAGAATCACAATGAAGACATTTTAAAATGTTTACCAGAAAGAAAGAGAAAGAAATTGGTTTGAGTAAAAGTGAATAAGATAGAAATCTGTACATTAGCAAGCTCCCGAGGGTCCGAATTTTGTGAAAAGGCACAAAAACTCCCTTTTTTATGCTGTACGTTTAATTGATATCGACTAACTCATTAGGGGTCACCATTTCTAGCATCAACAGCAACCCCATTCCTAATTTATTGCTTCTCTCTGCTCATGATTCCCGACTCACGACAAAAAGCCGGGACGTAACGCTGTTTTTCCCATTGAAACAAAATAGAGATCTCCATGCCGAGAAGGACAAGGAGACAAATGGAAGTTACAGACGACAAACAAATTGATTATGTGTCATGATTGAATGAATACAGATTCATCTCTTTACAACAAGGCACGCAATCTTTTGCTGCAAAGAGAAACTAAAAACTTCCATTGATAGTATAAAATAAACGCGTGTTGGGATGGGTTTGGGGAAGAAGGTAACGTGCCATATTTGACAGAGGCAAATATAACGCAAATGACTTACATTTTCATCCATTTTTTTTTTATTTTTTTACCGACAAGGCATTTAAAAGGGGTCAGAAGACCAGCTGTGATTGCTTTCAAGGTAAGACCAGCGTGGACTAAATTTTCTGGAGAAATCAAAAGACGATTAATTTTTTCTCCTTTCGATGTATATTGTGTACGAACTGCAGGGTGTGTTTTCTTTTTGGCAAGAAACGTCTGAAGGCCGAGCTGGTAATGGATATGCGAGAATTGGAGTGTATTGCAATTGGTTGGTCTCCGGGTGGCCGCTGGTTTGGGCATTTGCTTGTTTTTTTTTGTTTTTTTTGTTTTTTTCTTCTTTTCTTATTTTGTTTTCTTTAAACTGCATCAAGATAAGTTGCTAAGAAAATTATGTCTGCGCGGTTATGGTCAAGTTTGGCATACGGAAAACTCATGTGACTAAGTAGCCAAAGTGGGGAGAGTAACCGGATTTTGGGTCTCACCGTTTTGAGGTTTCGAGGTGCATAGACATCCAGTGAGGAATTGGGTGGATGTGTGAACAAAAATAACAACGAAATTGATGCTAACAATCACAGAAAATGTTTTCGGGCGTATGAGGAAACAAGACTTGGAGATTTTTACACTCACAAAGAAACATTGAAAGCAAAGCAAAATCCAATCAACATAGAAGCAGACTTTGGGATTTTCTTTTATTTGTTTGTTGACTTATCAACATTTATGGATTAATGTAAAGCCCAAATATATTTTGTACTATGGGAATAATAATTTTTTTGCGAATGAATATTGCATGAACAATTTTTTTTCAGATAAAAGTTCGATTATGTAATACATAGCTATTGGGAAACGATGGGTCAATACCTTTCCAAGAACTATTTGGGTGAGTCAACGAAACGAATTCAACTGAAATTTGAACTCGGCTCCCTCTCTTCTCTTTCTTAGCCGCTATCTATTACACTAAATGCTACTGCTTGTATCTAAATCTAAACTTATTTATAAATGGAACTTTGTGTGTGTGTCCGTTACCTATAGACTCCGAAACGGCTGAACCGATTTTCTTGAAAATTTACACAGTTGTACTATAAGCGTCTGCGAGTGTTCTTAGCTAGGTTTTGTGTCGAGGTACCCCTGACAAATATCGAAAATCGATAATCGAAAAAATCGGGTTGTAGAAGGAGTGGTCCAATTATAATCAAATTTGATACACTCACAGACAAAGACATAAGAAACTATTTTCAGAAGTTTCAAGGTTGCAGTTCTTACAATAGTTCAGAAAATCGATATTATATATATAAGGTAAGATGTTTGTGTGTGTGTCTGTTTATCTGTCTGTATGTCCTTTATACAAATCTACGATTTTTATCCGATTCTTACCAAACTTCACACAAACATTCTTTATGGTTAAGTCTGAGCTCCAGGACCATGGATTAGTTTTAAAGCTTTCATTACACCCGAGCAACGCCGGGTTATACTGCTACTAGATTAAGAACAAAGAAACTTGAGGTTATAAAGAAGCTATAATTACAAAGAACAACAAAATAGAGGAAGGTGTGGATGCTTATGACTTCCTGCGCTCTGCAAGTATAAAAGCGAGATAATGCGACGCTGGATAAGCAAGCATGGTTGGAATTGATACGATCTATTTGGGGATGAAATAAATTAAACGCCTTCTTAAATTATTTATGTAACTCAGAAAATATGTCTAATGGTGCAGTTCCTCTGCGATTATCCGTACCTCTGAACTTCGATTACCAGGACGTAAATTGAAGATAAAAATATATATCACCCAAACCTTTTTCTATAATTCGGACTATACTCATTCTCATATTTCGGCTCAAACAAGCGTTTTAAGAATTAAGAAAACCAGTCTCAATGTCTGATAAAAATTGGGTAAAGATAAAGGCTCGGAACGGGAAATCGGTAGAACCGAGTTCGAATTCAAGTTGAATTCATTGCATTCACTTAAGCACAAACACCCTTGGGAAATGTATAAAATATCTCTTCTCCCTCCAGCTGTAGGTTAAATAGCAGAACAGATTAAGTTCTATAGCCTTGGTTGGTAACAAATCTACCACAGAAAGAAATGGCAACCTACTGTGGGAAAATCTTCTGCCTAGTCAGTAATGAATCGAAAGAGACATGATCGCCTAAGCATGTATCACATATGACACTTTGCTGGCTGATCTGGATAAAAGTATTGAATAACAGGGCAGATTGGGTATTATAGTATTGTTTACCAACCAGTCTAACGCAGAAAGAAATGGCAACCTACTACGGGAAAATTTTGTCTAGTCATTCATGGATCAAAAGAGACATAATCGCCTAAGCGTTTATCACGTATGTCACGTGACTGGCTTAAATGGGTGGCGCTTTCAACCAGAAGCTACCCTTACAAATACGGCGGGAGTTAGCGACAGAAAAACGCGAGGCCAGCCGGAAACAGACAGAAATCGGTGCACTTTTTATTAAAATTAGGCTGAGGAGGAACAGAAACATAGCATTTGAAAGTGTTATTTGATAATAAAAGTAAATAAATAAATTTATTCTAGAAAATAACTTTTTTATTTATATTGTTCGTTACCTTTGGTATTTAGTTGTCCGGAAGTTTTAATTATCCAATAAAACTGTGTGCATGGTCATCAGCAAAAGATACAACCCAAAATGCCAAATACAGGTGGGGGATAACAGAATCAAACAAGTACAAGAATTTAAGTACCTAGGAAGTGTTCTAACAGGAGATGGAAAGTGAGACACGGAGATCCGAAGGCGAATTGGCATGGCAAAGGACGCGTTCCAGAAGATGAGCAAAATACTAACACACAGGAAAATCTCAATAGAAACGAAGAAAAGAGTGCTAGACAGTTACGTGATGTCAGTTCTTCAATACGGCAGTGAATGCTGGACAATATCATCGAAAATGAGGACAAAACTGGAAGCGGCCGAAATGTGGTTCTACAGAAGGATGCTACGGATATCGTGGACTGAGCATACAAGCAACGACGAGGTGTTAGAAAGAATGGCAACAAAAAGGAAATTGATGCTGAGCATCAGGAAGAGACAACTGAAGTTCCTGGGACATGCAATGAGGAAGGAGAGCCTGGAGAACCTGGTACTGACTGGTCAGATAGAAGGAAGGAGAGACAGAGGAAGGCAGTGGATAACATATTTGCAGGGCCTGATCAGGTGGATGACGGAACGGGGGTTGCCAGGAGCAACAGGAGCAAACATACTAAGAGCCACAAGGGATAGGGGAGACGTGGAGAGCCATGATCGCCTACGTCTTGAAGGGACAGGGCACATAGAAGAAGAAGAAGAATATTATTTGACGCCTGCCCAAAGTTGTCTGCATAATCGAGGAAGCACTGTGTTTAATTATTTTTGTTGGCACTAAAAATAATCTGATAAGAATATTCACATAGGAAATTATTTTTAAAAATGAATAGATCAAAAATGAATAGATCAAACTATAAAAATTGTTCTGTAATTTTCATTATTTTTCAATTTAAATGTAAACTCTTTACAGTCGAAGATCTCTCACAATCACGTTAATGAATCTCATAATCCATCTGGGTCACACAGTCAAGTTTCTTTACAGTGATATGTACGAACGGAATTTTTAAATTTAGAAAAATATTTTCAAATGTATTTTGGTATATAATCTAAATTTGAACTTTTAAATTTAAAATTTTCATTGTGTAGTCGCATCAGCGTAGACAAACAGTCTAAGTGGCGACATGTGTACACGAAAACTTTTCCGCTTTGTTGTACAAGTTTCCTTCAAATCGGTTCTTGATATATTCAATGACTGATATAAATGATTGTCCAATATATAAATCTCAGGCATGTGCCGTCAGTAATTAGTCATGGTTAGCAGCTTTGTGAATCGAGGTAAGCAGCTTTTGACTCACGGTAGGAAGCTTGTGATGTAGTAAATAATTTTGGATAAGGTGCCACAGAAGGAAAATGTAGCTGATGATCTATTTTGTTTAGGGTATATACTGGGTGGGCGTGTGATGACCGGCTAATCATTACTGAGCACAGTCGGATAGGGTGACAAGCCAATCCCTGTTGGAGACGTCTGCCCAGCTGCATTTGTTCTTGTTCAACATCCAAAGTGACCACCTGTCATTTATAATACAGTCAGTTAAGTGCCATATGTGGTACACGCTTGGGCGATCATGTCTCGAAGGAGACATGACTGAATGGGCAGAAAATTATCCTACAGTAGGCTGCCATTTGTTTATGCGGTAGACTGGTTGCCAGCCAAGTCTATAGAACTGTTATTTAACCCATAACTAAGGGAAGAGACGGACTAATAGCTTTTCCACGGGTATTTGCGCGTAAGAGAATACAAGGAATTCAACTGGAATTCGAACTCGGCTTCCCGATTTCACGTTCCAAACCGATATCTACTGCACCACAACGCATATTATAACGCAACTATACGAATTAAGCTTAGTTCCTTCTAGAGCAGCGATTCCAAAATTGGGAGAAATCCCCCCGCCCCGGAGGCGAATGTGAAGCTACCAGGGGAGGGGGATAATTACACTACCTACTAGATAAAAAAAATCTCAGATTGATTTTCTCATGTCTGAGAGAGAGAGAGAGAGAGAGAGAGAGACTGTTGCAAACAAAAGTCCTTTTATTTGTTACTAAGCGCTCTCTATGGCTATGCTTAGCTGTTACTAACTACTCTCTATCCACTTTACTCTGTAACTATAAGTTTATCAGTATATTTGTACATTTGAAAAATAGATTAGTAAATAATCTCAGTGTGTTTTAACAGCTCATTCTCTCATGCACATGAAGGGGGAAATCTGGATGTTTGAACTGGGTGTAGGGGAAAATGACAGAAAAAAGTTTGGGAACCACTGTTCTACAGAATGTATAATCTGGCGTGATAACTTGTCTTAGTGACTTTCTGCTAGCACAAGGAATATTTCCGCCAGGCCAATTTTGTTCACAAGGGTGGGGTCAAGTCGTCATATGGTGTCCGACACTTCCAAACAGTCCGCACGTCTATAAGAAGTCCACCTGACAAACCGACCATATAGAGATTCGAACCGTGTCTCATGGTTGGAAAGCGAACATTCTAACCACACGCACATATAACGTAAGCAACTATGATCATGTTCGTCCCTTGCAGGTGAGGAAGACCACGACTTCTAGTCACTAAGGGTTATATTTTGGGTGGGTGCGAAGGTGGCTGATAAGGCCAAATCTTTGCATGGAAGAGCCTGTTTCAGCAGAGTTGTGACTGCGACAGCCTGTGGGTCCACACCTGTTGCTTTTTGCCACTTGTCCATCGTTTCTGGGCTTTGAAGAGATGGTAGAAATCATGACTTGCGCTTTAATTGGATTTAAGTGAGGGAGAGTTGAGTATGGTCGTCAGTCTCACTCTCTCTTCCCATTCCATCTGGGTCCGGTGGCACTACATAGGCGAGACTTGCCGGAGACAGTCAGAGATGCAGTGGATGGCCAACAGTGGTGTTATTGTTTTCACTGTGCCCTGAATGCACTCTGCAGCTCTTAGGTAGGCATTTTTTTAAAACTATAGCGCGACAGGTTGCCACTCCCTGCTCTTGCAGACTGGTTGCCAACCAAGGCTATAGAACCCTATCTGTCCTGTTGCCTAAGCCATAACTGGAGAGAAAGGACAGATTAATATCTTTCCCAAGAGTATTTGCGCGAAAGTGACTACAGGACGTTCAACCGGAATTCGAACTCGGCTCCTCGATTTCTCGTTCCAAGAAATCAACTGCACCACAACGCACATCCGTCATGCAACTATACATAGGTGCATATATTATAATTGAACAGACTAAGATACATATATTGATAAATAGGAACAGACTGAGCTATGTAGATACGTACACAGATATTAACAGACTGATATATATATATATATATATGTACAGACAAAGAAAAAAGAATGCAAGTAAGCTTTATTTACATAGACTATATTGTTCGTATCGATTTGAACGTACGCATTTTTGCGTGTGAAGTGACGAAATTCCTTGGACAGAAAAAATGTAATTGACAAGCCGAAATCTTTTTGCCTTTCCCATTTCTTTCCTTTGAAAAAGACAACACTGTCTGTTTCATTTATTTTGGAAATATGGAGGCATATTTTCTTTTGAATGTTTGCCTACGTCTTTCGATTTTCCTTGGGTTATTTGTCGATGTATTATCACGGCTTTCTTCTTGTTTGTTCCGACAAAGGGTCTTTTCAAGATTTCTTAATAACTATAATTTCTGCTTGGCACTTCTCCGTTTCGTTCAGTGGTAAAAACATTGGGCAACTGAATGAGAGGTTGGTGCGCCGTGAGTGTTTCGTATTCCAGTCACTTCATATCCGAAAAAAAGAAATTAATTTAGATATACATTTTTCCTCTCGTTATGTGAAAGTAACGATATATATTTGTTCATATATAAAGAGCGTTGAAAATTTCTTGGCAGGAAAAAGATGGCTATAGAAAAAAATTCTGATATGTTCAGATTTGAGAAAGTGGGTCAAGCCGGGAAAATCTAAGCAGCTTATATATATATATATATATATATATATATATATATATATATATGGAAAAACCTATTAAAGAGAAAAATCGCTTTCAAGCAGCTTTCGAATCTGCGTTCCTCTGGAAAGAGGGAAACTGTCGTTAAATTAAACGCGACTTAACCGACTCCCCCACGAAGAAGCGTTATCGGTGAAGCAAGATCTGAACAGTGATTTTAAGCGAAATCCTTGCTCGTCATAGATTCCTCGAAATTATCATATTTGCTTAGTTTCTCATCGAATGATAAACAAAGTAATTTTCTAATGAAGTAATGGATTTTTGTTTTTATTCAGCTAACACATTCTAACAGTTTGATAACTGTCTCATCCAATTCAAGAATATATGATATAATGCAAAAATATCACAATGATAAAAATTAGTAAATAATTAATTATAAATAAGGTCGGCTGCACCTATGATGCCTGCCTCACCTGTGAGGCCCGCCGCAGCTATGAGTCTCGTCGCACCTACGAGGGCCGCTGCCCCTGTGAAGCACGCCGCACCTATGAGGCCAGACGCACTGTTTGGGAACCTTTACTCGAAGCCTGTATCATTAATATCAGTGAGTGATAGTTTGACAAGGAGCCAATATCGACGGATAAGAAAAATAACATCGATCCGAATAATTAGTCACCAAAAAGAGTTTTTTTTAAAATCATATCACCCCGAGCAAGGCGGTAACGCCACTGATGTGCAGGGGGCTACGTAAGAGTAAAAAGATTGGAAATGAGAAAGCCGGTAACCACATCCTAAACAAGGAAACAAGGGATAAGCCTCTACACCTGTTCAATAGACGTGGACGGAGTGTCAAACCGGGCGATAGTTTAGTCTATCTACTCCAATTAGTCTATCTCTGTTCAATATTCTCTGACACATCTCAGCAGAACGAAGCTCTTCGTTTGAAAAGAAACTCTCCAGAATCTCGTACATACTTAGAATATTGCTGCCATTTGTGGCCTGATACCCCGGCTATTTATTTAGAACACCTTGATAAAATCCAAAGAATCAGCAATATTATTAGTCCTGATCTGGCTGCTCTGTTTCCGTCATTTTCCCACCACCCTAAGGTTGCCCCTCTGTGTCTTTTCTATAAATAGTTTCATGGTAATTGTTCGAACGAGCTCTTCACTCTGGTCCTTAGACTTTATGAATTTAATCGCAGTATGAGACTGGCGTTGAAATCTCATTTTTTTTTAATCATATCACCCCGAGCAAGGCGGTAACGCCACTGATGCACAGGGGGCTACGTAAGAGTGAAAAGATTGGAAAAGAGAAAGCCGGAAACCACATCCTAAACAGGGAACAAGTGATGGGCCTCTTCACCTGTTCAATAGACGTGAGTGGAGTGTAAACCGGGTGATAGTTTAGTCTATCTACTCCAATTGAAAAAAAAGAAAAGAAAAGAGTGAAAAGATTGGAAAAGAGAAAGCCGGAAACCACATCCTAAACAGGGAACAAGGGATGAGCCTCTTCACCTGTTCAACAGACGTGGGTGGAATGTGAACCGGGCGATAGTTTAGTCTATCTACTCTAATTCAACCTGCACTTGAGACGGCTAGGAATAGCCGTAAGCTCTATGATAACAGTTTCTTTTCATGCACTTCTCACTTGTGAAACTCTTATCCAGCTCCATACTTTCCTGCAAATTTTAATCTGCAAACATTTAAATGCAATGTTAATCGCTATCTACTGTAACTCCTGATTACTATTTTGTCTCTCCAACCATTTTTAATATTTCCGTTCCTAATTCTTCCGCCTTGCAATGCCTTGTGTCTTGGGCGGTTTATTGCCATGCCTGAGGTAACACACGTCCGATATTCATTTTCGCACTGAGAATCAAGAACCAGCGAGCTTTAATCTTTTTGTTACTCATCTTTCGTAAAGTAATTTTTTCATTCTTCGATACCTAAAAGATGTTGTCCTTTTTTCCAGTTTCTGTATTAATTGCTCGTTAATTAGTCTATTAATTACCACGTTAGTTTGCGTCTATTTTTCATCATCATAAATCCTGCAGTTTATAAGAATCCTAGATTTGGATTACGAATTCGCCTTCGAAAATCTTTTACCGATCATAATGTTGGCATCAGATACATCAATATTTACATTATTAACATTCGAACTAATATCCTCCTCTCTGTCTTTCGCTTAAATTCAAAGTTCACGAATGAAAGACATTCAACCTGATTGGGATTAACACTTGACCTTATCTTTTACAGGGTACAGAAGAGTAAATATTAATACTTATTAGTTTCTCATTTAAAACACAGCGAAGATATCTAAACTTATTCATAAATGGAACTTTGTCTGTGTGTGTGTGTGTGTCTGTGTGTGTGTGTCCGTTACTTATAGATTCTGATACGGCTGAACCGATTTTCTTGAAAATTTACACAGTTGTACTATAAGCGTCTGCGAGTGTTCTTAGCTAGGTTTTGTGTCAAGGTACCCCCGATAAATATCGAAAATCGATAATCGAAAAAATTGGGTTATAGAAGGAATGGTCTGATTTTAATCAAATTTGATACACTCATAGACAAAGACATAAGAAACGATATTCAGAAGTTTTAAGGTTGCAGTTCTTACAATAGTGCAGAAAATCGATAATATATATAAAAGGCAAGATGTTTGCGTGTGTGTCTGTTTATCCGTCTGTATGTCCTTTATACAAATCCACAAGTTTTATCCGATTCTCACCAAACTTCACCCAAATATTCTTTAGGCTGAGTCTGAGCTCCAGGATCATGGATTAGTTTTAAAGCTTTCAATACACCCGAGCAACGCCGAGCTATAGTGCTAGTAGTAAATATTTGTCATTGAAATTTTTTTGTCGGAATTTCTATGATGCGAAATCTGAAGTCAAGTGAGCCTGGTTAGTACCTGGATGGGTAACCGATTTAGAAGATCATTGCTAGAAGCTTAGATGTGCGGATGGTGTAATGAATAACAGCTCGAAAAAAAATCGGAGAGCCTAATTCGAATTCCAGTTAGGTTCGTTAAATTCATTTAGGCGCAAATTGCAACAGCTATGAATCCAACCCTTCCTTTCTTTATTTTTTTTGTTTTTTAAGGCTTATCAACCATTTGTAGGTTGTTTAAGGCCAAATAATATTTTGATTGTAATTTCTTTTAATTTCTTAGGAGTGAATAACGTGTTAACAAATTTGGAAGATAACAATTTTTTTTTCCAGACAAAAGTGGCCATAGCCAGTGGGTGGAGAAGGGATAAATTCATACATTTCCCAAGGGTGTTTGCACGCGAGTGAATGTAACGAACCCAACTGGAATTTGAACTCGGTTCTCACGACTACTCATTATGAGCTGCCCGCACATGTTAATACTGAATATGAACTCAGAATTATTCTATCATGTCAAGAATTTACAAGATACACATCCGCAGCATTAGGGAGACCTCGTCTTATTTTACATATTTTTTACATCTTGGCGTGCAATTCTATCCAACGACAGAATACGAACTCGTGTAACATATTTCTTTTTCAGAATTTCCTCTCATTGTGACACCTATCTCACACAAGTAGTCAGGTTGCCGGAAAATGTTTTTTTTATATACTAATATCCACTCAATGCAAAGCCGAAGAGCCACTCAAGGTAGCTGATTAATGTGTGGTTTTGTAAGCGTGTTGAGTTCATGAAACTATGCAGGAAGAATAACGGTTAACCTTACGTTTGAAGGTCAAGTGTGTAGGGATTGGAAAGTGTTTCACAAAACGGCCATATTACATCGAAACACTGGTACGATCATCAAAGTTAAGCAACGTCGAGCCTGGGCAGTACATGAATGAGTAACTGTTTGGAAATACCAAGTGATGTAAGCTGGATAACTGATCGAAGAGCCGAGTTCCAATTCCAGTCGGATCCCAGTCGGTATGAATCCACCTCTTTTCCCTCCCAGACATGGGTTAATTAATTGTACTTGTATCACTAAAATCATTATTATCTTAAAAATCTAAAAAATATTTCTGGCATTAAATAATCTGCAGTCGGTATATAACCCGTACGTAAATGCAGATCAACCAATCGAACAAATCCAATTATTGGATCAGGTCTTCTCGATTGAATGTAGTGGCCTGTCTAGATACCAAAATCCCTGTATATCTTATTTCTTTTATTTGTCTGTGGTGTGTTGACATCGTTATTAACAGATTTTTGTGCAATTTCTACAATTTTCTACGAAGAATTTATGCACCGTAAAAACAAAAATAAAACAGACAGCCAATCATTCAGACCGAGTTATTAAATCCAGCCTTCTCGATTGAATGGAGTGGCCTGTCTAGATACCAAAATCCCTGTATGTCTTATTGCTTTTATTTGCTAGGACATCTTCTGTGGTGTGTTGGCACTGTTATTAACAGATTTTTGTGCAATTTCTACAATTTTGTACGAAGAATTTATACACCGTAAAAATAAAAATAAAACAGTCAGCCAATCATTCAGACCGAGTTGTTGAATCCAGCCTTCTCGATTGAATGGAGTGGCCTGTCTAGATGTCAAAACCCCTGTATATCTTATTCTTTTTATTTGCTGGGACAGTATCAGTCAATTACACAATTCCTAGTGTGTCACTTTCTCCACACTCCCGTGATATGTTTCTAAATCTTTTAACCATTTGCTAAATTCACTAATGATTTGATTTACAGTCTTATCTCTCGTGAATGATTGTTCCTGTTTTTCGCTGTTGTTGAGAACGCGATAAACGCTTGTTTGTTTTGGGTTACTTTTTTACATCTTTGTTGAGTATGTACTTAGTCAATGTGTTCTTTGCTCGGTGAATACAAATTCCATGTGTAATTATTTTCTTAACAGCAGGCATCATATTTTCCTTAAATAGATTGTAAAAATTACATTAAGACTTTTCAAACGGAAAAGCAATGAAGATTCCAACACAGAATTATACATTGCCATCAGCAAACGTATTGAAATTCAGAACATATTTCCAGCTGTGTTTACTAAATAAGGATGTTTTTTATGATAATAATTTTATACTTAGAAAAAAATCATGCAGAAAATAAATATTTTTACTCTTCTACAAAATTCAGGTAATGACAAACCGAGATGTAGGTAATAGATTTGATAATGTGAAAAAAATATTTATGTATTTTTGATTAAGCTTTTCTTTTCTTTCAGTTGTTTCGCTATGTAATTGTAGTTAGTTAAATACACACAAAGGCCTATTCAGAATGGCAACCTAATTTCTCCCATTATTGACAAAACAAAAATATAAAGAATAAAATGGGGCCTGAGTCTCGACACTTCTTTAACGTTAAGAGCTAGGAATATTAAAAAGAAAAAGAAAATCCCCCACAAAGATCATTTTGGGAATCAAACAAAAATAAGAATTGTGGCATTTGATGATTACTAAATTTTAATGTCGAAAAGAAAATAAAGACATTAGCAAGTTGATAAAACAGGAAGAATGTGTTGCCCCAATCTTCTAACTTCTGACCTTAGGTCTTTGCTTGAGACCCGGAAAGAATTTTTTTTTAATCATTTCACCCCAAGCAAGGCATTACACTGCAACTATTGCGCAGGGGGTTACATAGGGCAAACTGATGGGAAAGAGTGGTTAGTTATAGGAAATGTCAGAAGGAGGGTGATAGATGGATGAGGATACCAAGGATGAGGGTTGGGTAGATGGGAAGAGTGTCTGAAAGAATGGATACGAGTTAATGTGATAAGAGGTATCTATTGACCTTACATTTAAATTCCTGGAGATTGTAGCTGTCGGGGGAGCAAGTATATGGAAGGGAATTCCACAGGCGGGAAGGTGCGAGAAAAGAAGCTGTTAGAGTAGAAATTGCGGTTACATTTTATCTGTTTCACAGTAAAAGGGTGGGACCTAGTTGCTAATCTAGTATCTCGTGCAAATTCGTACCTAGGTGGCACCAGTGATCTAAGTTCATGGGAGCAGAAGCCATGAAAGTATTTATAGAGGAGGCACAGGGAAGCCACATCACGTCGGTGAGAGAGTGACTGCAGCCGGGCTGCCAAGTCGGTATCGATGACATTACAGATTCTCCCTTGTATTTTATCAAGAACCCCGAGGAGAATAGCAGGGGCACCTGATAAGATGTGGCAGCAGTATTCAATACACGGGTGGATGGTAGATTTATATATGTGCAGGATGGACTCAGACGGGAAAAACTTCCGGACCCTGCAAAGAGAACCGATTTTCATAGCAGCAGATTTAGCAATGGATTCGATATAGTCATTCCACAGGAGGTCGGCTGAGAGTGTGAGGCCAAGGAAGAGTAGTGTTTTATTCTCAGGGAGGCAAACCTGTTCAATGCTAATGGGAGGTAGGAGCGATTGTCTATGATGATTAATTGATAGCAGCTTCCTTTTGGAAGCATCAAAAATTTACGAGCCATTTCTTACCACAGTTCCCCACGGATTGGAGGTCCTTCTCAAGCTCGGCAGAGAGGTTCGCTTGGTCACCCACACCAGATTTTTGATCGAGGCAAGAGTAAACTGTAGTGTCATCGGCGTACATGCCTACTTGGGATCTTATGGCATCGGGGAGATCGTTATTGTAGATCAGAAAGAGCGTAGGACCTAGGATAAAGAGCCTTGAGGGACACCCCCGTTCGTATGGTAGTTTTGGGAGGCATGTTCCGTGGGATTAGATAGGAATGACTGGATTAGGTCAAACAAATGTCCAGTTATACCATAGCGCCGCAGTTTGCGTAGAAGACCAGCATGCCAGACTCTGTCGAACGCTTTGGAGATATCCAAGGCAACGGTCCGAGCTTTGCCATTTTTGTCGAAAGCCTGTTATATATACTCAGTGATAATCGTTAGCATATCGGCAGTAGACCTTGGTAAAGCGGAAACCATACTGTTTGTCCGAGAGGAGCCCGTGGGCTGTGAGATGCGGAACCACCTCGGCGTTGATAATGACTTCGAACACATTGCCAAAGATCGGAAGGAGGCTGATAGGGAGGTAATTTATGGGGTCCGAGGATTCTCCAGTATTCTTAAATATAGGAACTACAAAAGAAGACATCCAACAGGCAGGAAAGCAAGAAGCAGATAGGCAGTAGTTGTAGAGCTTAGAGAGGACAGAGGAGAGTTCAAGATCACATTTCTTCAAGACTATGATTGGGATTCCGTCCCCCCCGCTCGCCTTGTGAGGGTCAAGTTTTGAGATTATGTAAGAGACCAGTGAGGGGGTAATGTGGACGTCATTCAGTTAAGCCTCAGTTCTAGGTGGGAAGTCGAGTGTAGATACTCCAGACATATCCAGTCTCGAATTGCTGGAGAATCTGCGAGCAAAGCATTCGGCCTTGTCCGCTGAGAAGATGAGGACCTCAAATTCATTGATTAGTGGGTATTGAGGTTTTACTCTTGTTAAGCACGCTTTTACAGAGTCGCCAGTAGTTTTTGGCGCCAAACTTACAGGTTGCTATGCATTGCTTCATTCTGGCAGCAAACAACATCCAAGCTTCGTTAAGTATCTTGTTACATTTATTACGAGTGAGGCGAAAAGACGCCTGTTTTGATCCTTTGACATGTGGCTTCGGGAGAGCCAGAAGTGATTCCGGTGGACAATAGTGTCCGAGCAAGCGGGCGAGAACCAGGGGGACGAATGGGATTTAAGCTGAAATTTCCTGGCTGGTATGAAAACATCGATGCCAGCCTTAACTCAGGAGGAGACCTCGGATGCACAGTCTTCAACGGAAAGACTAAAAACGTTGTTCCAAGGGACGTCACATAGGAAGTCGCGGAACGAGACCCAGTCTGCTCTTTGGTAGCAGTAGGATATTCTGCTGGTCTGGGTTTCTTGAGAAGAGTGGGAGTGGAATGAAATGTTAACGGAAATTACGGCGTGGTCAGAGTTTCTGAGAGTGCAGAGCTGTTTGGCAGTGCAAGAGTCTGGAATGGAAGTGAAGCAGACGTCTAGTAGTGAGTCCCTTCCATTAGGGTTATTGGAGAAACGCGTGGGGAAATTCCACCACTTGCGTAAGAGATTAGGTGATTGAAAAATGCATGGTGTGGACACCAGCAAGATCGGTGACAGCTAACCGAGCTTAGACGTGAGAGACAGAAGTACATGAAAGAATGATCCAGGGATTCAAGAGAGGTCACCCTAGCTAGAGGGAGGTGTTCGCTGACATAAACACCAAGCCCATGCATATGAACATTGATGTCCTTCCTGAGAAGGTGAAGGTAACCAGGAACGTAAAACTCAGAAGAGGGGATAGAAGAGTCAAGCTTAGTTTCACAGAGAGATAAGATATCAGGTGAGTTAGTTTGAAGTAATGATTCTACGCTGTAAAATTTAGTGCGGATACCTCGTATGTTTGCGAAGGAGACGCAGAGAGGTTTGGGCGTTTTCTGATGAGCTGGTTTAGTTTTCCTATTTTGTTTGCTTGTATACATAGTGATTTATTAAGAGAGAGAGCGGTCTAGAATAGAATTAATCGGTCACTGTATGCAGCATGTGTACGATGGAGACTGGCGCAGCCTGCAGCATAATGTGGCCTCGGGGTTGCCCACCGGAGCTTCATGCAGAGACGCCCGTCCATGCGCGATATGGCACTACAAGAACCCCGATATTATTCGACTGTATTTATTAGAGCAGCCTCTCGAGACGCTACGCAAGAGTTCGGGCTCCTAACAACCAGTCGAAAGCAGCAAATAGGAAACTGCCAACCCGGTACCCTCAGAATGAAGAGACGTTGCCACCATAGAAATCAAAGGAATAATAATAATAATAATAATAATAATAATAATAATAATAATGAAAGAATCTGAAAGAAACTCTGGAAACCACAGCTTAAGAGAAATACAAAAATTTGTCTTGATAAGCTCAGTCCACACACTAAGAGGAACTTTGTCCTTGTAACGGTAGTGATGTTATGGAAGATAGAAAAAGGAATCATGAAATGTAGCCATAACAACACACCACAGTCTGCCCTAGGTCTTTCTGCAGACTTGCTACATAGTGTGGCCATAGCGAAAATCGAAACAAATAGACCGGAAATAATTGTCAAAAAAATACTTGCCTACTAATTGATCTGGCTTGCTCAGCGGACTGTAATATAGAAACCAAGGAATTTGAAAAGCTATCGAAGTATACATACCTGGAAATCGAATGTAAAATTTGAAAACAAGAATAGTTCTACTCATAGTAGGTGCGCTTGGAATGATTAAAAAGGAACACAACAACGTACTGAAAAAATCCCTGTAAATCCCAGCTTAAGAGAAATACAAAAATTGTCTTTATAAGTACAGCCCACACACAAAGAAAAACTTTCTCCATGTAATGCTAGGGATGTTATGGGAAATAGAAAAAAAATCATGAAATATAGCCATAACAACACACCGCTATCCTAAATGTTCCCGCAGAAATCGAAATATAATGATGATAATGATAATAATAACAAGAGCAGTAAAAACCGCAAACCTTGCTTAAGGCAATATCGATCTCATCTCATCAAAGAGATTATTATTAAAGTGATTAAAAATAACTGCAATGAACTTCAATGCTCGCAATAGTGAAAATAAACTCGAAATAGCAATCAAAGATCACAAAACTCCGCCAAGGCAATACCAACATTATCTTAGCAATTAGCAAGAGATGATTATTAAAATGAGAAAGAATAACTGCAATGAATTTGACAGCTCTTTTTATTGCTTTTGGATAATATTAAATTTATATTAGAAATAATACTTTCATCGAAAAAAATAATGCCTTCAGGAAATGCAGGGATGTAAAGCATCTAGGGGAGGTAATTCAGTATTTAACATGTGAAACGTACGAAAAAATATAATTAAAAAAAAAAAACGGAAAAATAATTCAGAAACTATCGAGTGTGTCTTGAGATATCTTGACCACGGACTGACAGACAAACAAATAAACAAACAAAAAACAAACAGACAAATGACACCGAATACACTCTATATAAATAAAACTGTACTTGTCCGTTTATTACTATCCGATAGAAAACGGCTGCACCAATAGTTTTGAAATTTTACTATAGCATTTTAATTGAGTCCCAGCGTGTTTTTATATACCTTATATTAAAAATATTACAATATTAAGAACATCCAGAAGTTTTTCCCACCTGAATCTATTCTGCACATATACAAATCTACCATCCGCCCGTGTATTGAATATTGCTGCCATATCTGGTCGGGTGCCCCTGCTGCTCTCCTTGGGCTTCTTGACAAAATACAAAGGAGGATCTGTAACGTGGTTGATACTGAATTGGCAGACCGGCTCAAACCACTCTCTCACCGGCGTGATGTGGCTTCCCTGTGCCTCTTCTACAAGTACTTTCATGGCTTCTGCTCCGATGAGCTTAGATCACTGGTGCCGCCTAAGCACGGAATTTACACGAGATACTAGATTGGCAACTAGGTCCCACCCTTTTACAGTTAAACAAATAAGATGTAACCGTAAATTCTACTCCAACAGCTTCTTCTCGCGCTTCCCGCCTGTGGAACTCCCTTCCACAAGTCTGCTTTCCCGACAGTTACAATCTTCCAGGTGTTTAAATGTAGGGTCAATAGACACCTCCTATCACACTAACTCCCAACTATTCTCAGAACACTCCCATCTACCCAACCCTCATTCTCGGTATCCTTACCCGCCTATCACCCACCCTCTGACATTTCCTATATTTAATCATCCTTTCTCCACTCTACGTAGCCCCCTGCGCAGTAGTGGCAGTGACATGCCTTGCTCGGGGTGAAACGTTTATAAAAAAAAAAATATATATTTTTTGCAAACTCGATTAGAGCCGGAGCAAAACTTTCATTTTCAATATAGACGTCTTTACAGACAACTTTGTTATTTCATAGAAAACATATGAAAACTCCAACATTTAAGGTAAACGAATTATATATTCTAGAGTTTCTGTGAGGAAATACGAAACTTATATATACACAATATATATAAATAATTATACACGATTCTCAAACTTAGTGCACAATTCCCATTTCGTTGTTTTAGTAAATAAATTTCTTTTAGTTTTTTTTTTTTTAAACCTATGCCCTTTTTTATTATTATTTCTATTTTGGGGGGCGCAAACAACATAAAACCCTTTTTTTTAAAAAAAACAAAAAAACAAAAACAAAAACAAAAACAAAGTAATTAAATAATCAATATATATATATATATATATATATATATATATATATATATATACTTGTCCGTTCGTGATAAAAGGCGTTCGTGACTCAAGGTTCTACGAGATCTATCAATCTATCTAGAAAATGGCTACACCAATATTCCTGAAATTTTACTATAGCATTTTAATCGAATCCCAGCGTGTTTTTATATACCTTATATTAAAAAATATTACAATATTAAAAAAATATATATTTTGCAAACTCGATTAGAGCCGGAGCAAAACTTTCATTTTCAATATAGACGCCTTTACAGACAACTTTGTTATTTCATAGAAAACATGAAAACTCCACATTTAAGTTAAACGAATTATATATTCTAGAATTTCTGTGAGCAAATATGAAACTTATACACACACAATCTATATAAATAATTATACACGATTCTCAAATCTAGTGCACAATTCCCATTTCGTTGTTTTAGTAAATAAATTTCTTGTTTTAGTTTTTTGAAACCTGAGCTCTTTTTATTATTATTTCTATTTTGGCGGGCGTAAACAACATAAATCCTTTCCCTTTCTTAAAAAAAAGTTTTTCTATTAATTTTTTTTTCAACTAATTATCATCGATATCCCATTTATTTTGTAGATTCAGTAAATCATTTTTTCAATTTAGCCAAACTG
This sequence comes from Ascarosepion bandense, assembly GCA_037127315.1. NCBI lineage: Eukaryota > Metazoa > Mollusca > Cephalopoda > Sepiida > Sepiidae > Ascarosepion > Ascarosepion bandense. The sequence continues at coordinate 1,907,451 of JBBBDQ010000581.1, read as the reverse complement.
AGACAGAGCAAGGTGTGGCCGAGTACAGCTAGTATAAAATACGATGAAAAACAGTTTGATACAATTTCTACGATATTCTTTCTTAGAAAGAATACGTATTTATTTATTTATTTTTATAACCCTATTTTCGACGACTTTAATGAAATATAACTGAATATACAGTGGGCGAACAAATTATTATTTTTAAATTTCACAGCAGTAATAAAATTAAACGTACGTCAACTTTTTCTTTTTCATTATTTTTTTTTTTACTTAACAAGTATTTTTGTTACAAGGACTAGTGATGGTAGCAACCATTTTGTTTTAACCAGCGTCTTTCTCTTTGAATTCCAATCCTGTCTCTGTCATCTGTCACCTGGCAACCCATTTAGGAGAAGGAAAAATCCGAACAACAACCCGCAACTCAAGATGTTAATTGTGCCGAGGAGTGACTGGCTACTGCGTTATGAGGTCACAAACGATCCCCTACAGGCTTCGGGACCCTGTTTGTAAAAGACCGTTACCCAACGTGCAGGGCAAATTTGGATGGACTTTTGGACCAGTGCGTCACTCGTAGGAATAATATGAGAATTACAAATAGAAATAAAAAGTCCAGCATGGCTTTTCTTAGTGGATAAACAGAGACCGTCATTCAGGAGGGAACCTACCTGAGGTCGAAAAATCTGCCATAGGAACAAACTCCTACACAAAGACTGAATCTTCAGTCTCTCACAACCAGGATAACCCTAATGATGACCCTGAAAACTCTCCAGCTAGATCCATAACCGTATATTTAAAGAAAGAAAAAATAAAATGGTCTCGTGAAGAATACAAAGTCGTTATGACTGCATTTCATGAAGCGTTACTCAAGCCTCAAAAAAGAACATCACTCGCCAAACATATGACATTTGGCGAGAAAAGGTGGGACAAACAAATAGAAAGTGCATTGACAAAAATAAATTAGCCAGAGTACGAAGATACAGCATGCGAAATAAACGATTGACAGAGGCTGGAATTAATGAGATAAAAAGAATTGTAACCAGAATAGACGAATCAACAAAACATGAAAGGGAGCCGGAATCAGAAAAAAAGTAGTAACATCAAACAAAACACAGGTCATAATGCAGAAACCGTGATACACAGAAATCACTGTAAAGAAAATGCTGTAAGTTTAGAAGTGTTAGAAAGGTGTGATATGAGACAGTTACAAGACGACAATAAAACGAGTTCAAAACACATTGAACAGAATTATTTTACCGAAAACAAGAACAGTATACAAAAAGCCAAAAAGAAATCAAGAGCCATAAAAGTCAGATACAAATTATTGCAATGGAGGAACGAGAACAACTCCCAAACTTACAGCCAGTAAAGTATAACCTCGAAACTATTAAGCTCTACAATGCAGCACTCAAATTAATTTTGGATGAAGAAGACACTCATATAAATCTCAATGAAGCAATATATGCATCAGCAATAGCAGTAACAAAAAAAATTGAACATCAAATTAAAAAAAGCAGTCTTGCAGACATGAAGATCCACCTTGGAAAAGAAAAATAGAAAAAGAAATCAAACAACTTAGAAGTGAATTATAAGTACTCGATGAACTGCCAAGAGGAATAAATCTAAGAACTAGAAAAGGCTGAAGAGTCGAAAGAAAATACAATATTAGAAATGAAAATGAAGTTCTATCAACTAAGGAAAAAAATGAAGCAAACAATACAACTGAAGGCTCAAAGAATAAGACGCTATGAGAAAATACCAAGATTCTACAGACAGAACAAAATTTTTCAAACCGATGCAAAGAAATCTTACAGAAAAATAGGTAAAAAAAGGATTAAGTGACAGTCCCTCACCAAAATGGAAGAGGTTATGCAATTCTGGTAAAAAACATGGGCTTGCCTAAAGAACATAACAAAGAAGCAGATTGGATTGAGCAAGAGATAGAACGAATGAAAAATAAACCAGAGCAGACATGAGCTGGAAACACAGAAGAAGATATTAAATGTGCATTAAAAAAAGCACACAATTAAAAATTTCCAGGAATAGATACAATTCCCAAATTTTGACAATATTATTTAAATACAGCACATAAAATTCTAGCCAAAGAACTTCAAGAAATGGATACCGATCCCACTAAAATCCCTGCATGGATGACCAAAGGAATTACATTTCTTCTACCCAAGAATAGTGACAAAAGTAACCCGAAAAACTACAGACCAACTACATGCCTTCCGATAAAATATAAACTATTAACATCTATTTTAACAAAACAGGCATATTTATTCTTGGAAACAAATAACATACTACCGCTTGAACAAAAAGGGTGCAAACGTGGCTGTTACGGATGTAAATATCAATAACTTATTAATAGGATGATCTTGGAAAACTGATTCAATGCAAAGAAAAATCTTAGTACTGCCTGGATAGATTATCGTAAGGCATTCGATAATGTACCACATACCTGCATCTTAAAGACATTAAATATGTACAAGGTATCACACGTCATCATCAATTTCATCAAACAATATATGTCGATATGGAAAACAACACTTTACATCTATCATATAAACGGAACCTATAAGTCTGGTGAAATAAACATCAACAGAGGTATATTTCAAGGTGACTCGTTGTCTTCTTTACTATTTTGCATATCATCAATAGCATTAACCAGTCAACTTAGCAAGACAGAATGTGGTTATAAAATAACTCAAAAGAAAATAAGCCATCTATTTTACATGGATGACTTAAAGTTGTACACTAAGAATGACAATGAGCTGGAAGGTCTTCTGCAAACTGTAAAATGCTTCAGTAAAGACATTGGAATGAAATTTAATTTGAATAAATGTGCTAAAACTACAGTTTTACGAGGATCACTACAGCAAACATACTCAATTAGCTTATACCCTGCTGTAACAATAAAAGACTTAGAGTACGAAGAAGCTTATAAGTACCTAGGTGCAAATGAGTGTGAAAGAATTCACCATAAAAATGAAAGAAATAGTGCGTAAAGATTACTATAGAATGCTAAGGCTTATATTAAACGAAAATGAATTCTCAGAACAGAATTATGGCCATTAATAACCTTGCCGTCCCAGTGGTCTAATAATTTCAACATCTTAAACTAGACTCTAAACGACATCAGTCGAATGGATTCTAAGACAAGAAAGCTCTTTTTAAACATAAGATGCATCATCCAAAGGCTGATGTAGACCGTCTATACATACCCTGTAAAGAAGAAGGAATATGTCTTATTCAGCTAGAATTGTCATACAAGACAACAACTATTGACTTACTAACATACATTGAAACAACAAAGGACTGGATGATAAAATTAGTCACACAACATAAAAACAGAAAGAAAAAATGTTTTCAATAATAAAAGAAGGCAGTAAATACAAACAAGATTTACATTTGGTAGATTCTGAAGAAAAGCAAAACAGAAGCCAATAACCAAATATTGCGGCAAAAATATGAAAACAAAGGCAAGGATAAAGCTCTTACGTGCATCTGGATTAAAGTCTGAAACTGAAGGCTTTATTCTTGCTGCGCAAGACCAAAGTCTTTTCACTAGGAATTTCAGGCAAATATTATACATAATCTAGATCCAAAATGCAAGTTCTGTGATAAATACCAAGAAACAATAGACCATCTAATCTCAGGATGTGCTGTACTTGCCCCAAATGAATTTAAAAATCGTCACGATAGAGTAGGGCAATATTTACACTGGACAATATGCAAACACTATGGAAAATATGTAAACAAACACTAGTATGAACATCACACAGCACCGGTTACAGAAATAGAAGATGTCACCATTCTATGGGATTACACCATCTATACAGACAGAAAAATTGAAGCAAATAGGTCGGACATTATTGTTAAAAACCAAAAAGAAAAACTTGCTTATTATTTGAAATGGCTTGTCCAGCGGATTGTAACATAGTAACCAAGGAATTCGAAAAACTGTCAAAATATAAAGACCTGGAAATTGAAATAGAAAAAAATGTGGAAATTGAAAACAAGAATCGAGCCAGTGATAGTAGGTGCACTTGGAATGATAAAAAATGAAATTAAACAACACATTGAAAGAATCCCTGGAAAACTCAACTTAAGAGATATACAAAAAATTGTTTTGTTAAGTACAGCCCACACACTGAGGAGAACTTTGTCTCTATAAAACTAGGGATGTTAGGGAGATATGAAAAAACATGAAATGGAGTCATAACAACACCACCACCTGCCTTAGGTCTCCCTGCAGACTTGGTAGGTAGCGCGACCATAGCAGAAATCGATTTATAATGAAAAATGACGTAGTAATAATAATAATAAAAAGTGATTGCCGTAACTCTTCTCGATATTTTTCAACGCCTAATGAAGAGCGTCATTTAAAAAAAACAAAACCAAAAGAAAAGACAAAGTGTTTAACAATGTCCAACTACAGGGTGTTGCAGCAAAATCCGACACATGACAAAAAGAAAAAGAAATAGGCAATAAAAACAAAATTTGTATATGCAGAGACCCGACAGTTTATTTAGCAACAGTTAGAGTTACATACTACATTAGTTTTCAATGTAACCGCCTCCGGCAGCGACGACCAACTCAAGGCGGGCACGAAATGATTCACACGCTTTGGCGACCATGCCCTTGTCCATAGCGGCGAACGCCTGCACGATGGCAGCTTTCAAAGAGTCGACCGTGTTGTTGGCGTGCTTGTTGGTCTTGGCCTCGAACACGCCCCCAAAAGAAATAGTCAAAGCTGTTGCAGTGGGATGAGGAGGGCGGCCACAAGTCCGGCGACCATTGGTGAGGAACATTGTTGAGCAGCCACGCCCGGGTGGTCTCGGCCTTGTGTGAAGGAGCGGAGTCCTGCTGGAAGACGTAGGGGTGAAGCTCTGGATGGACGAGGTCGCCGCTGGACGTCCCGTGTGTGGTATGTAAACTCTAACTGTTGCTAAATAAATTGTCGAGTCTCTACATATAAGACTTTTGTTTTTATTACTGTTGTAGAGTAGTTTTTGCACTGAAGGTTATAATCGGGCTATGTCGTTTGCTAATCGACTTAACGCACCCAGAATGTTAGGAACATGGTAATCTTCCACTGAAAGGTGACACCTTAGTATTCGGCTAACTGCCGACTAATATTAACTGCCTAGTAATTCTACTTAACTCCAATAGAACTCTAAAGAACTCCTAAGAACTTCTCAAGAACTTCCTGTTAACTCTTATTTATATAAGAGGGAGAGTCCATTATCTGAGGAATAGGTGTGTTTTTCCATAACAATGACCTATTTCGTTTTGTTTTTGTCAAGTCTCGGATTTTGCTGCAAAACCCTGTATATTTCGACAATGCTAAATCGCTCTCTTCTTTAAGTGTTACTGCTAAAACTACTACTACTACTACTAATAATAATAATAATAATAATAATAATAGCCAGAAATAACTCTGATCATTAATGATGCCAACTAATTGCGGGTGTTAACATGTTTTGTTTTATTTTGGTGAATTAAGACGGCATACCGTAAATATCCGGTCAGTATTTTGCTTGTCACTTGTCTGACCATTGATTCCCAATTAGTTCGGAGCGCCTCATAGGTGCAGCGGAAGAGGATAGCAGGTGAGGCGGAATGATTGAAAGACAATCAATGAAAGAGCTTAAAAAATGCCTATGCCAAAAGTAAATATGATTTCAAAATTTCAAATATTATTATGAATTACTTGCATAACTGCAAGTATAAATAGCTTTAAAGAATTATTGATCTATTTTAACATAGTGATATTTTTGCATCAAGTATCAAGTATTAAGAATATAGTAACCATGGTCCTCAAATTGGAGGAGAGAGTTATCAATGATAAATTTCTGACTTTGAATCTCCAGTTTTATCCCTTTAACCCTCTTTCTGTTTTTTTTTTTTAATTAGATATCCCGTTCCATCGAAAAAGACGACAAAATATTTGAGAGGATTATTGCTGTTTCCCTCAGCGTGACAGGAGAGAATATATATATATATATATATATATATATGAAATGAATTGTTTGAACATTATTTTTTATCGATACTCGTATTTAAGTAGATTTCTCATGGATGTCGCCATTTTGGTTTTGATTGGATATTTGGCAATACAGACCAAAGTAATTAACACCCCAAACACACACTATAGTGATTTAATAAGCATAGCTTATTTCTGACACAATGCCGAGGTTAAGGAGAATTATGTGGGTATGAAACACATTACTCAAACGCAATTGATTTAACGAGACTAGTTTGCTAACCATTTTACCGTGTTGAAGTACCAGTGATTTTTACTCTGTACAGGGTCCGGGGGTCACTGAAGGTAGAGAGTTACAGAACAATAGGCAGTTTATACGACTAGATGAAGAATATAACGGTTGACCCTAGATTAGTTAAAATTGTTTTGATTGTGTAAACACCCCTATTGGGACAGTGGTTCAGTTTTAAATAGAAGCCGACAATTGAATATAAATTAATGCAATGATTTTATTTTGCAACAAGTATTTATAAACAAAAATTAAAATGTTGGTTTTTCAAATTAAGCATCTTTTATATTTAAAAATTTAAAAAAAAAATAACATATCGGGATATAGATAAAGTCATTATATATATATATATACTGGATTTTAAATATAATACTTATAAATTTTAATACTGGATTTTAAAATTAAATACACACAGGCTAGGGTTAAATAGGGACTTAGGTGTTTTGAATCTTTATAAATATTTCAATAGCTAAACATTTTTTAGATACACTTAAAACTTTTCTCTAAAACAAAATTTATAAGTATTATTAAAGATCGGTTTACGTTTACAAATATTTTTTAAAAATCTGTCGCTTTCTGCGTCACGTGATGTAAACACTCTCTCCAGTAACGCTCTCGCGAAATACGTTTCTAATTTAAATTTTAAAATCATTTGTTTCTGATGAAAGGCCGAGGACGGTCTGAAATATCAAATATAATAACAGAAATAAATAAATATATATATATATATATATATATATATATATATATATATATATTACATATATTATATATTACATATTACATATATATTATATATTACATATATATATATATATATATATATATATATATATTACAATCATTTTGTGACCCTATCTATGCATCTGTCTTCTGCTTTTGCTTGTCTACCAAAACCAAATTATCGTCAGTTCTATCTCTATGATTTCGAGTGTGCATACTCGTCTGAAACGGACCGCATGAAAGTGGCTTGTGGTTCAATACTTCCGGCTATCTGATTAATAAAAAAAAAACAATCAAGCCCAATTATTTTGTCCGTTAACAAGTCCTCGTTAAATTCACTACCCGATTCTTTTCAACAAGAATTACAAAGAGGAAATCTACCAAGAACGGATATGCCGTTGTTAGACGCAGTTGCCATGATCAACTCCGCCTGTCGAAAACAACAATTTGCCTCTTTGAGCCCAAATTGAATCTATATATTTTCTTGCTTTCTTTTGTTTTGTTTTAGGTTTTTTTTATTTTGTTTTTGCCAAAAGCGACATCTTTTGGCAACTACCCCAGTCTTAGCCTTCAAAGTTATCCTAGCACAAAAATCGACAGCATTGCTAATTTCCAGAACGAGAAAGCTAACAACCGAATCCACCATCCTCGATAACATTCTTCGTGAAGATGCTGCCATCTATTCCGCCGACTCCTACCCCCGCCGGAGGAAAAATATTATAAGACAAAAGCAAGCATCAGACGTAGAATAAGATTTGCGAAGTGACTTTGGCTAAGAAAAAAAAATGTATTATTACCTAAAATGGATTTACAGCCGTAAAAATTTGGCAGCATCATTATTCTTCATTTTTATGTTTAGTCCTTGTTATGGAGTAGTTTTCGCACTGAAGGTTATAATCGTGCTATGTCGGTTGCTAATCGACTTAACGTACCCAAAATGTTAGAAACTTGGTATTCTTCCACTGAAAGCTGACTCCTTAGTATTTGGCTAACTGCCGACTAATATCAGCTACCTAGTAGTTCTACAGAACTGAACTAGAACTCTAAAGAACTCCTATGAACTTCCTACTAACTCTTAATAAAGGAGGGAGAGTCCATTATCTGAGGAATAGGTGTGTTTCCCCATAACAGTCCTTTCTTCTCACTTTCTTTAACTACCTTCTGTAGGAGCTTTTGTAGTTTTCTTTTCGTATCTGCTATCAAAACTGCATCATCTACCTCAGCATGTAATTAGATATCGTTTTAGTCAGAGGATTTGGTTTCACAAGTTTTGTCTCTATATTTGTCTGTACATATTTGAATGTCTGTCGAGTCACCTGTGTGATTCTCAATGGGTCTAGCGCCTGCCAGTCTGTTACCGTCTCTCTGGATGAATCTCTACGTATGTGGCTATCTATTTCGCTAGTTGTCACTTTGTTTGATGGCCTTTATTTGCTGATGGCCTTTATTTTCTTTTGCTTATTTGTCTGTATATTTTTTTAATCGGTATCACTCCAAGGAAGGCAGTAAAACCACTAAAACGCGGTGTGTAAGAATTAAAAACATAAACATTAATAGTGAGCGTAAAGAGAAAAAGATAAAAAAAGAAGACAGCAGATAGCGATTAACATTGGATTTTTGCAGATTAAAGTTGACGGGAAAGCATGGAGCTGAAAGGGAGTTCTACAGGCAAAAGATGCGAGAAAAGAAACTATTAGCATGGAACATACAGGCTACATTTAGCCGGATCAACGGTAAATTGATAAGATTCCGACGCCAGTCTAGTATTGCACATAAATTCATAAAGTCTAGGTACCAGAGCAAAGAGCTCGTCTGAACAATTACCATTTATAAAAAAAAAAAAAGAACAAACAAACAAACAGAGAGGCAACCTTAAAGCGGTGGGGAAGTGACTGAAGCCAGATCAGGACCGATAATATTGCTGCTACTTTTGGGGATTTTATCAAATAACTCAAGGTAAATAGCAAGGTCACCGAACCATATGGGGTGGGGCAGCAATATTTAAAGTATGAACGAATGATAGACTTATAGATCTGTAAGATATATTCCAAAGAGAGAAATTGTCTTACCCGACAAAGTGAACCGACTTTCTTAGCAGCTTACCTTGTGTCCAAGCTGCATGCAACCCTAGGTGGGTTGAGCCAGCCTCCTCCCTGACGGAGAAAGTTTTATTAGGATTTGTTTAAGGGCAGGGTCCCAATTCCTACCCTGTTATTTAACCCATAACTGGAGGGAAGGGACTGATTAATACCTTTCCCAAGGGTACTAGCGCGTAAGTGAATGCAGGGCATTCGACTGGATTTCGAAATCGGCTCACTTTCTTTCATCCGCTGCACCACAACGCACATCCGTCAATAAACGCTTACAGCACCTGGTATTCCCAAGCTGTCATCCATCTAAGTACTGACCAGGCTCAACGTTGCTTAACTTCGGTGATCGAGCGAGAACCGATGTATTCAACGTGATATGGCCGTAAGCGACTTACCTTGCAATGGATTCAATAAAATCTTCCACTTCATGTCAACTGAGAACGTTAGTGCGAGAAGATGAAACGAGTCACTTTCTTGGAGGTTAGCATCAGCCATGTTGATGAAAGGTTTTGTATTCATTTTGAACATCAGCTGCCATCTTGACCTTGTCAGGTTGATTACTATCGAAGTAGGAATAAATGGTTGTGTCGTCAGTGTAGATGACAAGTGATGTCATCAGGAAAGGTTGTTAATGAAAATTAATAACAGCGTAGGACCAATGATGGGGCCATAAGGGACACCCACGTTAGTACAAAAGAATCTAGACAAGTGTCTTCAGAACAACATTCATTTCACAGTTTGAAAAAAACTGTTTCAGCTTCAAAAATGTGTCCAGAAACACCGTAACATTTCAGTTTATATCAAACCCTGTCAAAGGCTTTCGCGATGTCCGGGCTTCACCATTTTTATCTAAATCATAATAAACAATTTCCGAAATTATTGTCAGTATATCAGCAGTTTACCTGGAAAAACGAAAATCGTATTGCTTGTTTGAGAAAAAAAAAAATAGACCGATAGTTGGAAAGGATCAGACAGCTTACCAAAGTTCTTAAAAACCAGAACAACAGATGACGATTTCCAGCAGGCAAGAAAGCGTGGGCGGCGAGTTATTTATTACACAATTTATGAAGAACAGGAGCCATTTCTGGGACACACTTCTTAATGACTATTACATGGCTGCCATCCACATGCTTTGTGGGGATCTAGGTTAGGGATGATATTAGAAAACCATAAAAGGGATTATACGGATATATAGGATACAAATCATATTTGAGATGAAGGGCTGGATCAGTTGAAAAACATGTTCAGAGACGCCGTAACTTTTCAGCTTGTAGAGATGACCTCTATGTCACATCCGCCTAAAAGGTTTCGATATATCCAATTCTACAGCCCGGCATTCACCTTTCTTATCTCGAAAATAATAGACTCTTTCCGCAATTATCGTCACTACATTAACAATTGACCTGGAAAAACGAAAACCGTATTGCCTGCCTAAGAAAAGGCCTCTGCGATCAGAGATAATGAACCAATTCAGCATTGATTAGGGCCTCCAGTAGTTTGTCAAAAAGTGGTCGATGGCTAGTAGGTCGATAGACGGAAGGGTCGGATGGCTCACCACAGATTTTAAAAACTGGAAAACTTATAGCAGGCGGAAAAGCAGGAGGTAACGAGGCATTTATTATACAGTTTAGAGAGAACAGGAGCCAGTTAGGAGGCACACTTCTTAATGACTATTCCATGGATGCCATCGGATCCAAACGCTGTGTGAAAATCTAGGTTAGAGATGATAGCACAAACCATGCAAGGGGTTATACGCATATCACTCAACAGATACTCAGTTCTAAGTTGGAAGATAGGCAGGGATACTTTGGATGAGTCAACAGTAGAGTTTGATGAGAATTTATGGGCAAAACATTCAGTTTTATTAGCAGAGAATGTTAACGCCTAAAATTGATTTAAGAGGGAGAATTGCACTTATTTCATAGCCTATTACCGAGCCGCTAAATCCAAAGTTCTTAGAGGCTATGCTGTTCCCTCATTCTCGAGACAAACAAGGCTTTTGCTCCTTCGTGGACTTCCTTACACTTAATTAGCAGCAGGGAATAGACACTTGTTATAACGAGATCTGTCATACTGGTATAGCCGAAAATTGTAGTTCGGCCGAGCATGCTGGCGTGAATCACGGAGAGGATTGATATTTCACTTGATATCTCCAAGAATGGACGAAAAACTCCCTACCACCTTTGAAGTAAGTAGAAACCTCAGTGGCGAAATGTTTAATTTGGGAGGTTGAGTAGTCCAATGCACGTCAGGAAGAACACCACGGAGTGAGTTCCAGTCAGCGTACCGGTAATGGAAAGAGGTCTTATGGATAGGGGATCCTGTTTTATAGACGACTAGAAGGAAATATCAATAGTTTTTAAAAACTGGAAAACTTACAGCAGGCGGAAAAGCAAGAGGTAGCGAGGCATTTATTGTACAGTTTAGATAATGTGGTCAAAGTTACCTAGAGAGGAGTATACAAAGCTCGGTAAGAGCAAAGAGAGGAGGTAAGAAATAAATCAAGTAGCAGGTTTGTTGTTCAGTTTTGCAAGGAAACGAGTAGGGAAGTCTACGATTTGAGTAAGGGATTGGGTATTGAAAGAAATTTAATGCCTGAATGCCGGCAATATCAGAACAATTAGAATGTTTCAGCCACGTGTCAATGTGAGCATTAAAGTCAGCAAAGACAAAGATGTTTGCAAATGGATTGAGAGACAGTGACTTTTCTATAATGTCAGCTATTATGTCTAATATACTGCAGTCCTAGGAAGAAGGGGAGCGATGAAGAAAAAAAGAGATAGCTAATAGGGTTTAGTAACGAACGATGGATGTACATGAAGAAGTATTCAGAGGTCTCGAGAGGCAATTTGCCATCGAAAGGTTATCTTTTATATATCTCGGTGTTCTTGGCAGGCTCCAAAGGAGAATTATTAATGTGATAGATACCGACTTGGCGGCTCGATCCCAGCCACTTTCCCACCGATGGGATGTGGCTTCCCTTTGTCTATTCTATAAATACTTTCATGGCTTCTGCTTCAACGAACTTAAGTCACTGGTGTCTCTGCAACAGGTGTTTACACGTGTAACCAGACTGGCAACTGGGTCTCACCCATTCGCAGTTAGATCAACCAAATGCAGACGACAGTTCTACTCCTGCAGCTTTTTTTCTCGCACTTCCCGCCTGTAGAATTCGCTTCCTTATTCTTGCTTTCCTAACGGCTACAACCTCCAGGAATTTAAATGCAAAGTCAATGCTCATCTCTTAACCACTTGACCCTAGTTCTTTCTTCACCACCCTGACCCTAGTTCTTTCTTCACCACCCTGTATATCCTTTCCTTTCTCTCCACCTCTGTAACTGTCATCACACCTATATTCCCTTCCTTCTCTTGCTCCTTTCTAACTGGTTCGTCCCTCTCTTCACTCTCTTCTATCTAATTTTTACTTTTATGTAGCCCACTAAACATCAGTGGCGCTACCGCCTTGCTAGGGGTGATATGATCAAAACAATATATATATATATATATATATATATATATATATATATATATATATATATAGCAATGACATGTATGTGAATGCTGGAATCCTTTCGGCAAAGTGGATGGTAGCTTACAACCAAGAATTAATTCATAGCAATGGAAGAGTTTAAGTTAGTTTCAGAAAGGGCGAATATATCTCGTGACTGTTCCAACCCGTGTATTGAATACTGCTGCCACATCTGGTCGGGTACCCTTGCTATTCTCCTCGGGGATCTTGACAAAATACAGCGGAGAATCTGTAATGTGATCAATACCGACTTGGCAGACCGGCTGCAGTCACTCTCCCACCGTCGTCCTGGAAAGAGGGGGAGCGATGAAGAAAAAATACTCCTTTCTCCGTCCACTCCGCTCACATCAGTATTCTCATCCTTCTCTTATACACTTCCTGTGACCCCCTATAACTTGTCACTTTTTCTCATAACTTCCTATGTAACTCCCTGCAAAACAGTGGCAGTAAACTGCCTTGCTTGGGACGATATGTTTATATATATATATATATGTGTGTGTGTGTGTGTGTGTGTGTGTGAAATCGTAAAATATGTACAGATAGATAAATAGATAGATAAGAATAGATTGTTACAGACAGATTTATCTTTGTACTTTCAGGAGAATTGATTGTAAAATTCTACAGTAAAAAATCCTGAAGAGTAGATGTAATTCCCACAAAACCCAGAATAGAGATAACTAAATTTTTAATTTTATCTATTAATCTCGCTTTCAATAGATAGATAGATAGACTGATAGATAGATAGATAGATAGATAGATAGATAGAAAGAAAGAAAGAAAGAAAGAAAGAAAGAAAGAATGCAAAATATCTTCTTTTAATAATTTTAAATACGTCCTTATAGCACCGAGGTTCAGTATACAAACTCTTTTACACTGACTTACTTGTTGAAAAATACAAAATACAGTCATATTTTTTGCTTTCACATTGAATGTACTATTTTGTATTTATCACACCCTCTAGTGAAAAACTGTATCGAATGCTTTGGTTGGTCAAAAAACGAAATAAGTTTCTTTTCATTGATGGTAATTTGAATAGTAATGGTAATATTAGCGGCTTTTTTATAAGGAAACATCCAGCTTTTTATGACCAGATGTGCGTTGTGGCGCAGTGAATATCGGCTCGGATCGAGAAATCGGGGAGCCGAGTTCGAATGCCGGCTGAATTCATTGCATTCACTTACGCGTAAATACCCTTGGGAAAGGTATTAATCCGTCTATTCCTTCCAGTTATGGGTTAAATAACAGGACAGATTGGGTTCTATAGCCTTGGTCGGCAACCAGTCTACCGCAGAAAGCAATGGCAAAACAGGGATAATCTTCCTGCCTAGTCAGTCATGTCTCTTTCGAGACATGATCGCCCAAGCGTGTATCACGTATGGCACTTAACTGACTGCTGAGCAGATATTTGGTGATGCACAGGACCAACTCCTTCATTCTGTGCCCCTACGACTCAAAAAGGTGAGGGGGGCTATAAGTCCTATGTGTAAAAACAGATGAAAAACCTAATAAACATTTTATGCAAATTAGATAGAAACTAAGTTATTATTTCACTCCTTGATTGGATGCCCTCTCAATATGGATACCCGCGGCTGTCGTACCCTCTACCCTTCACGATACTGCATTGACAGAACAGCCAGTTTTGTAGTTTATTTAAATTTATACAATTGTTTTCTTAAAACAATTTTTCTCAAGTCCGATAGCTGTTATCGCTCTTTGTAGTACTGATGTAGGCTTTCTTCCTAACCGTTTTCCTTGAAGTAGTGTAAAAAAGTCAACATTTTGATTATATCATTATTTTCTCACGAGTTGCATGTTATATCTGTTTTAGCAGTTGCTATTGTTGAAAGCCCTGAAGTGATGTCGTTTCTGCTATATGGCAGATTTCTTTATTTGCGATTCTGTGGCGATAGTTCACACTGTTTGATGAAGGATGGTCTTCGTCAAGATCCAAATTTTTACTCACTCAGAGTTATTTTTAGCCATTGGTTTTAAAAAGCGGTAGTATACAGTATAGTAGTATATATATATATATATATATATATATAAACATCCTTATGCAAATAACTGAAGAAAAATGAATAATGTCTTCCTAGGATTTTCAGACTATTCATGATCTTGAGGTTGTTTTCCTCTTCTAATTGCATTTTCCTTTGCATTTTTGACTGATGGATACAGTTTGTTTTTTTTTTACTTTGATGACATGACTTCTCTGGACAGGACCGACAGTTGAAAGGCTGACACCAACAATATCGGTGATCTCTCTGTAAGGCTTGCTAGTGTGTTTGTGTAACGTTACGCTTTCTTTTCCTCTGAGTAAAAGGAAGCAGACTTCTTAGCATGTATATTATCATTATACACGGCCAATATATATATATATATATATATATATATATATTGACCGTGTATAATGATAATATACACGCTAAGAAGACTGACTTCTTCAACTCAGAGGTATATTGGCCGAGTATAATGATAACATACACGCTAAGAAGTTTTCCGCCTTCTACTCAGAGGTAGAATCGCCGACTGACGCCAATTCGGTCGGGTTTCAGTCCTGGGTAAAAAGCAATCGGATATCTAACCATACTGATGATCTGTGATACGGCGAAACAGATCTGTCTGCGGATGACTATTTACGCTCTCACACCCTGATTGAGCACTCTTGAAGAATGGTAGACTTTGAAAAACAGTAGCTACTCTGGCATTTACGCATCGTTCATTCAGCAATGAATTAGAAAACTCTAAGCTATTGGGCGTGTATAATGATAATATACACGCTAAAAAGTCTGCCTCCTTCTACCGAGCGCTCATAGCTTAGAGGTAGAATCGCCGACTGACGCCAATTTGGTCAGGTTTCAATCCTGAGTAAAAAGCTATCCGCTGTCTAATCGTGCTGATGAGCTGTGATACAGTGAAACAAATCTGTCTGCTGATGACTATATATATAAATTCAGGTAAAGAGGACTCAAGTTTTTACGATTTTAAGTTATCTGGCATTTACTTTTTATAAAAAGTGCTCGATACAATAAATATTGTAGAGCTTAATATAATCATATAAATATGAATTAAAAATACATTGCGACACGGAAATGTCTATGTTTCGAGATTCGTCATCAGGCAATGTTAGATGTTAGTTGTGAAAATGATTTGCATTTAAATACAAGAAACAATCCGTTTCCCATTTATGTAAGTGGGAAAGTATATAATTTATGTGTGTCTTCCTTTTAACCAATCAGAATAAAGATTCACTTTGAAATTTGGCCAGTAGTTTCTATTTTTAGGGAATACATACTTTCGTTCTTCCATCCCTAACGGTCAAAGTGTGACCCTATAATGGCTGCTTACTCATTTCCGAGCACACACATCTGTGATACATTTTAATTTTGTTAATATTAATTATTTATTAAATATTATACAGCAAAGTCAGTCAGTTAAGTGTCATACGTGAAACACGCTTGGGCGATCGTGTCTCGAAAAAGACATGACTGGCTGGGCAGAAGATTATCCCGCAGTAGGTGGCTATTGCTTACTGCGGTAGACTGGTTGCCAGACAAGTGTATAGAATTCAATCTGTCCTGTTATTTAACCCATAACTGGAAGGAACAAACGGATTAATACTTTTCCCAAGGGTATTTGCGCGTAAGTGAATGCAATGAATTCAACTGGAATTCGAACTCGGCTCCCCGATTTCTCATTCTGAGCCGATATCCACAGCACCACAACACACATACAGCAAAGTAGGAAAAGTTTAAATTCGAAATTTTATTCGGAATTAAACAGCGAGAGAATGACAGAAATGTCAATTCAATGGAAGTTTTGTTCTGCCAATAACAAAATAATTCCGTCGTATAATTCCAATTCCAGCGATGTGTTCGAAAAGTTATTTTTATACCTTTACATCTGTAACTAAGCATGGTTACATGTTTACGTGTTTACATCTTTTCTTAGACATCTTTGCCTAAACATCTTTACACCTTAATATCTTTATCTAAATGCTGTTGATTATCTACAAAAAAATAAAAGAATATTCTACTTCTATGTGAAATTGAAAATAGATTTTTGAAGAAAGAAAGAAAAAAGAAAGAAAAAAGAAAGAAAAATGTCCAAGAAATAAAAAAGAAAGTATGAAAACAAAGAAAAAGTATGAAAAAAGAAAAGAAATGTGTAGACTGCAAAAGAAACAAACAAGCAAAGTGTAAAAAAAGAAAAAGAAAATATGACAAAGAAATTAAACAAAAAAAGAAAAAGTATGAAAAAAGAAAAGTGTAGAAAGCAAAAGAAAAAGTGAAAGAAAAAGGAAACAGAAAAAGAAAGAATAAGAGAGTATGAATAAACTGAAAAGGTTAAAAAAGAAAGTGTAGAAAACAAAAAAACAGTAAAACAAAAAGAAAAAAGACAAGAAGAATGTCGTGGAAAATGCTTCTGATTTAAGAAAATCATATCTTTCATATCAGTTTCTATAACTTTATCTGAAAACAATGATATTGATCTGTATAGATTCAAAATTGAATCTGCTGGAAAAGAGTGTAATGATCAATATAGAAGTAGATATGAAGTTGATAAGATCAGAAAAAAGGAATAGATAGCGAAACATGAGGAGAAAAAAAGAATAACAGGTATGAAGAAAAAGTAATTGAAAATAGTTGTGTAAAAAGTGTGTAATGTAAAAACAAAAAATAACAAATCAATAAAAAAAATTAAAAAAAGATATATGGGTGAATAAATTGGCATGTATTTTTTATAGTAAGAAGAAAAACGCACTAAATGCGATGTATAGTGGTTGGAAACGCAAGAAAAAAGAGCAGGGTGACGCGCGTTCGCTAGTGGGAATGAAGCTCATTTGCAGTACTTCTGCAAGATTTGTTGTTGGTGTTGTTGTTTAAGCAGTCGGGAGTTAAGTTAGTGTTGGTTGGCGCGTATTGCCGTAAGCCTACTGTACTCTAGGCAAGGTGATGGGCGAATCCTTGCTTCTGTTTCGTCTTTGTCAATAATAATTGGTTCCTAGTGACAAGACCCATTCTTAAGCCGAGAAAGAATCTATTTGGCAGTGTTGTTACGGGTTGTGTTCTTCAAAGGTGGGACAAGAAATTTAATTAGAGCATGCTTTATCAGAGGCTAATGAAAAAAAAAAAGGAAGGTTGAATAGAGATCCCTTCGGGCACGTGCGGTTATTTGGATTATAGTTGAGAGAGGTGTCTCCAAAACAAGATGCTGATGGGGTTGGGGGTGTGAAATGTAGAGAAGGGTGAGAGGAGGCGGATTTATGGTAAGGTTGAAGGTCTCAGGCTACGAGAAAAGATGACGCGCAACTGATGAAAAGAAAAACGGCGTAAATGAGAGACACACAGACAGACATAAACTGACAGACAGATGATAATATTCATTGACAGAATCATATACAGATTTATAATTCTTATATTTGTGTGTTTGTGTGCGGGTGTGTATGTATGTATAGATAGATAGATAGATAGATAGATAGATAGATAGATAGATAGATAGATAGATAGATAGAAAGTGAATAAGTTAGATAGATAGATAGATAGATAGATAGATAGATAGATAGAAAGTGAATAAGATAGATAGATAGATAGATAGATAGATAGATAGATAGATAGATAGAAAAGGAACTAAGATAGATAGATAGATAGATAGATAGATAGATAGATAGATAGATAGATAGATAGAATGTGGATATTGAAATTTACACAGTACAGTGACTAGTAGTTTGAGGCATTATGTGTTTATTATGTCTTAAAGCGATAAACTAAGAATCACCATACAGAGTCGTGATTATATATATACTAGCAGTATATCCCGGCGTTGCTCGGGTGTAATGAAAGCTTTAAAACTAATCCATGGTCCTGGAGCTCAGACTCAGCCTAAAGAATATTTGTGTGAAGTTTGGTGAGAATCGGATAAAAATTGCGGATTTGTATAAAGGACATACAGGCAGAGAAACAGATACACACACAAACATCTTACCTTTTATATATATATATATTATCGATTTTCTGCACTATTGTGAAGAACTGCAACCTTGAAACTTCTGAATATCGTTTCTTATGTCTTTGTCTATGAGTGTATTAAATTTGATTAAAGTCGGACCACTACTTCTATAACCCGATTGTTTCGATTATCGATTTTCGATATTTATCAGAAGTACCTCCACACAAAACCTAGCTAAGAACACTCGCAGACGCTTATAGTACAACTGTGTAATTTTTTAAGAAAATCGTTTCAAACGTTTCGGAGTCTATAGGTAACGGACATACACACACACATGCACACACACACACAAAGTTTTATTTATACATAAGTTTATATACATATATATATATATATATATATATATATATATATATACCCTGTGTCACTATTGATTACTCTTCCGCTATAAACATAGCAAATGTCAAATAATATGTATATATGTATAGAAATAGACAGACTGACAGACAGACAGGCAGAGAGATATCGCGATTGAAAAGTAACTTCCCATCTTTTTAATATGCATATAATTCATTCTTAACAATAATTTTTACAACGCATTAATATGAGCGGAAATCATTTAGCATTTTATTTAAAGTTCGATATGGGCACCAGATTACGTTACCAGCTTCTCGAGCCGCCCGGGAATCGTGTCAATTGATTTCACCAGGAACTCTTGTGGTATGGAAGACATAAATTCTTGTATTCACCCATCAGGTTCTTACAAAGACTTGGTATTGTATAGTAGATTTGCTTCTAAACGTCACTATGGCCGCTCGTTAGAGGAAGGTATATATATATATATATATATATATATATATATATACCTTCCTCTAACGAGCGGATATATATATATATATATATATATATACACAAAAAAAAAACACACAAAAATCCACAAAAAAAAAAAAAATATATATATATATATGCATATATAAACTTTAATCGTATCACCCCGAGCAAGGCGGTAACGCCACTGATGTGCAGGGGGCTACGTAATAGTGAAAAGATCGGAAAAGAGAAAGCCGGAAATCATATCCTAAACAGGGAACAAGGGATGAGCCTCTTAACCTGTTCAACAGACATGGGTGGAGTGTGAACCGGGCGATAGATAGATCTATCTACTCCAATTGAAAACAAAACAAGAAAACAAAGTGAGAAGATTGGAAAAGAGAAAGCCGGAAACCACGTCCTAAACAGGGAACAAGGGATGAGCCTCTTAACCTGTTCAATAGACATTGGTGGAGTGTGAACCGGGCGATATATATATATATATATATATATATATATATTACGAAAATTTTTACAACGAATGAATTGAGAGGAAAGCGTTTAGCATCAGGTTTTATTTAAAATTCGATATGGGCACCAGATTTTGCTATCAGCTACTTGATCCGCCCCGGAATCGTGTCAACTAATTTCACCTGGTACTCATGTAGTATGAAATTTACCCTTCAAGTTCTTCCAATGTCTTTGTTTGGTAAAATAGACTTGCTCCTTTAACCAACCCTAAAAGAAAAAGCCACAGATTGTTGTCAATACTCCTAGCAGGCATGCACATACATAAAATAAGGAATTTCTTTTCAATCAACCTGTATATGAATTGAAAAAAATAATGAATGTAAGGCGTCATCTTTTATCTCCTAGAAGCCAGTTATTTCATTGATATCTCTGTTTCATTCACTCTCAGTTATTCTTTGAATTTCGGTCGATTTTAACATCTTGCTTGGAGTGAAACGATTGTATATATTATGGTATAATGGTTAAGCAAGCTTGTATCGCTAGAATCATTACAACTGAGTTGTGAGTTCGATCCTCACTGCGAGCCCTATACTTTCTCTCCTGTGCTACATCTAAGCTGCGTTTAGAAAATCCCCATAGATCACCTCGTCGGGGTGTAATGGTTAGCAAGAATGTCCAGCTAGAACAATTACGACTGAATAGGGACTCCGGTACTCACTGAGTGCCCCAAACATTCGGCCTTATGCCATATCTAAGGAGGACGTTAGAAACTCCCTATGTGTGTGTGTGTGTGTGTGTGTGTGTGTGTGTGTGTGTGGCTGGCTGGGTAGGTAGCTGAGTTATTTAAATACATCAATAACTCCCTAAATTAGAAGTGTTTTCAACATTGTACCTCTCTTTAATACGTTAACTAAATTTTCGCTCAAAGTCACATCTTTCGAACATTATACAGCGTATATTCTAAATACATTTTCAACTAACAGCTACGCGATAAACTAGGGATTTATTTCTCCAACCTCTTTTTTTTTATCTTTCTCTTTCTCTTTCTCTCTCTATATATTTATTTTGCTCTCATTACGATTGAACTCTCTAGAGAAGAAAATTTTAAAAACAGTTTCCACTTCTGCAATATATGCATTACTCTTTAGGAATGAATTGAGTTACTTTGGTGACTGGCGTGTGTATACACTGCTTATATACAACACGTTAAAATTTCCCTTCTCTGATTCCATACGCCTATAGCTTAGGAGGTAGCGACTCTGACTGACACCACATCGGTCGAGTTTCGTATTCCGGCCAGAAGCAAGTTGATGTGTCTAGCCGCACTAATGAGTTGTGATACAGCAAAACAGGCTTGTGTGTGGATGAATAATATATATATATAAAGGAATTTTAACGAAACTTGGTTATAAGCAACCGACAAT
The DNA here is from genome assembly GCA_037127315.1 of Ascarosepion bandense. Lineage (NCBI taxonomy): Eukaryota > Metazoa > Mollusca > Cephalopoda > Sepiida > Sepiidae > Ascarosepion > Ascarosepion bandense. The sequence continues at coordinate 1,886,201 of JBBBDQ010000581.1, read as the reverse complement.
TTGAAATGAACTGTTTGAACATTATTTTTTATTGATACTCATATTTAAGTAGATATTCTGTTTTTAATGAAACAGTATTATATATTTTTATCTACCGGCCTGATTATTTACGATAAATTTTTATTACGAAAATGTGTGCCATTTGGCAGGATTCGAACCTGCGACCCCCCATCTACTTAGGGGAAGCTACCATTTGATCTGGTAACGTCTTAGACCTCTAGACCAGAATTTTCGATCCATCGTAAACAAACATATCTGCTCTGAAATGTATCGTAATGTCAACAAATGTAAACATGTTACGGAAATCAACGAATTTTAACGAAACTTGGTTATAAGCAACAGACAATTTGAAATGGTTTGAACATTATTTTTTATCGATACTCATATTTAAGTAGATATTCTGTTTTTAATGAAACAGTATTATATATTTTTATCTACCGGCCTGATTATTTACGATAAATTTTTATTATGAAAATGTGTACCATTCGGCAGGATTCGAACCTGCGACCCCTATCTATATAAAAAATAATGTTCAAACAATTCATTTCAAATTGTCGGTTGCTTATAACCAAGTTTCGTTAAAATTCGTTGATTTCCGTAATATATATATATATATATATATATATATATATATATATATATATATATATATATATATATATATAAAGATGAAGCTCTTCTATGTGCCGTGAATGGCTTGCCATAATTTCCAACTTCAAATAAAGTTAGCCTTTTACCGTCTCTCTTTTACTATCCATAAACACAAGCTTTTTACTTAGGTTACTCGTAGTTTTCATTCATTCCCACTTGACTTCAATATGTCCTATGAGTGAAGAATTCTTCAAACCCTATTTCCTTATTATGTATACTAGGAATTTCAACCCTCTTTGTAATTCTAATAATAATCCTTCTTCATGTTTTCCATTTTCCTTAAAAGTTTCTCGTTACGCAAATGATTCTCAACATCCTTCTGAAGAGCCACATTTTTATTGCCTCACGTCTCTTCTTCGTCTCTTCGAAATTCACTGCCGCATAGGAGGATTGTTATTTTATAGCAGATTATGCTTCTTTTCTTTGTTTATAATGATTTTTATTCTGCTTCTTAATACTTTGCTTAGCTTTTTTAAGGCAGTTTCCGCTGTTCCAACGATCCTTCAGATTTCGTCATCATATTTTCTGTATATTTTAAAACAGAAGCGTAAAAATGCATATAGTTTATAATTGAGGTTAACTTTTATCATTATAATACAGTGTCAGGGTTTTCTTAATAAAGCCGCCATTTCATTTTTCACTTAGATCTCTTGTCAGTTTCTACCCCCTACTTTTCCTTCTTCTCAATCACGCTTACTTTCCATTCCCACATTTTGTTATATCTTTTATTTTTCTCCTACACATTTCGCTAAACCCCGTCCACACACGTGCATTGGAACTATCATTAACCACAATGGACCCCACTTCGTTCATTAACTTACCTTCCCACTTAGACGTTTACTCCTCAGCTAAGGAACCCTCATATCCGACACAAGTTTTTCTGTTAATTGGCGAACTCTATAGAATGCGATGTATTAACTATTCTCTGTTTGTTATTTCGTATGTTGTCAGATGTTCTTGTTGGTTGCGGGCTGTGGGGAAGCGGTTCAATCCTAGAGAATGACCGAAGTGCTGTTTTTGACAATTCCTCTGGTAAGTGAATGCCAAAGGGTTAAAACTGAACCCGCACACACAAGGAATCCACATGAAGAACGTGCCCAATTGCAATAAACCTTACAAAATAAAAATATAAAAAAAACTTATATTCAGCTTAGTTTGACACAAGGTTACAAGTGTAAAGCTCCAAGAAAGCAACAAACTAACTATACATTCGTAACTATCAGTTAGAAAAACTCGTTCATTATAAACACCCAGAGATGCTTTCGTTCAATAATAAATATACAAGCTGTACTCGTTTAGCGATTTAACCGTTAATGATTTACTCGTTTAACGACCACACCTATTTACGATCAGCTATAACATTTCATATATCTAATAAATGAAAAATAAATGCAACGAGTCAGTATTGTACAATTCTACGAAAACATTTATCAAAAATTAGTAAAATCTTCCGTGTCAGTCGTTTTTAACGAAACATGTTTAAAAGAAAGATTGATGCCCAAATATATAAAAATATCTATTTTTCAAGTGTTTGTATAATTTTTTTCTTTTCGGAACTCAAATTATATAAGAATTGTCCAAAGCGTTTGTACGTCGAGCGCTTTCGGCCATACTTTTAGCCATTATCAAGATTTATTGTTGTTTTACTGGTAAATAAACATCTTTTTTTACAAGTAAAACAACATTAATTTGTGATAATGGCTAAAAGTATAGCCAAAAGCGCTCGAAAGTGCAAAAATTTTATACAATTTTTATATAATTTGAATTTCGAAAAGAAAAATTTATACGAACACATGAAAAATTCTATAAAAAAACCTAATGATCATACCTTGTCTGTCATTTTTAATGAAACCTGTATATATATATATATATATATATACGTAGAAATTTTTCAGTTAGCTGATTGATGGTCCCTTCTACAGCTTCGTAGGTGGACCTGTCCGTCCACTCTTCAGGGAGTATCAGCAGTTGACTGCTTATATTATTTTGATTTTTTTTTATGTACTTGTCAGCAGTGTAAATTTTTTTGCATTAAGTTCATGCGTGCGTTTGCACGCTTGCAGCTCTGGGCTCACCTGTGCGAATGTGCGTACGTGTAGGGTGTCGTCACCATTTTGTCATTTTCTTCGCATTTTCTTTTTCGTTTTACACATATGTGTTATTATCATTGTTGTTATAATAATAGTATACTGCAACTCAAAAGCTATTAAGTTTTAGTGTTCAATACACCATCATCAGGTAGTGAAATGTCGTTCATTCACTACGATCTACATATATTGATAAAGAAATTTAAAATAGCAAAATTAAACTTAAAAATAAAAGAATATTAGATGTTTGGTGTAGAGTAGGAGGTTAATATATTTAAAAGAATTTTGGGTGTAGACATTAAATATTGGGTTAAAGTGTAATGATATTAACCAAACTAGATGTGTCAATTATTTAAATGAGAATTGAACAAAACTGTAGCTAAAGTATCATTTTAAGTTGCGACAAGAATGAAAATAAAAAAAGAATAATAAATAAAAACTAAAATATTAGTCTTGAAGTGTTTTGTTAATATAAAAAACGATTTTGGAGAAATAGACGTAAGGCCATAAAATAAATTTTAAAAGCTGTATCACTAGATTACAGAGATGACTAGTAATGAAAGTAAGCGTGCACAATTTGTTAATAAAGTTTTGTTTTAAGGTACAAATAATTAAGTGAAAAGGGAAGGTTTGTAGATTCTAGCAAATAGTGAACAGATTTAGATAATCTTAGATATATTTAAGAGTCTGAATAATCTTATGATGGCAATAAGCGGTAATTTCATTACGTTGGCTTAATAATTTAGTTTTGGGGAATTTAATTATATTAATTTTTTTTTGTAAACCAAGAAAACATATTTCGTGTAACGATTCTAGCTTTTGTTAATATCTTCCATTTTACTGAAGGAAATTTATTTGCATCTTGCAATTACCAATAGTATTTGAAGAGATGAGTTGAGTTCTTATAGGTTTTATTATTAAAGTATAATTTATGCTGATAAAAATCTCGCCTTAAAAGTGTTCTTAGTACTACCGCTATAATGTTTGATAAGATTCGGATTTTCTGTAGTGAAGATGGTAGCTTGGTATACTAAGGAATTTGTAAGGCATCTATTTTGCAGAGGGCATTCGTTTGGGTTACCACAATGAGAATTATTGGTTGGTTGGTTGGTTGGTTGGTTGGTTGGTTGGTTTTGTTTTATGGCATATCAACCTCGGCGGGTCATTTATTGCCAACTAATTTTTTTTTATTTATTGCTGATAATACCTTTTTCTTTCAACAATTTATTGTTGTTTTTATATAAGTTTTTGTGTCTAGTAGTACTTTTTTCTTTTCGAGTATCAAGATTCACTGGGATTTGGTTTTAAGGGCAGGGTTCCCAAGTCCTACCCTGTTATTTAACCCATAACTGGAGGGAAGGGACGGATTAATACATTTTCTTAAGAGTACCAGTGCTTAAGTGAATGCAGGGTATTCAACTGGAATTCGAACTCTGCTCACCGATTTCTCTTTCCGAGACGATATCCACTGCACCACATCCGTCACTAAACGCTTATAGCACAGAAGTATTAGTATTATTGTCATTATTTATAATAGGTTGGTTATGATTATTAAGTTTGTTATATTGTTTTAGGATTTCATTATTGTGTTTTCTTTAATATCATTTCAAGATTATTAGCCCTGATTCAGTGTATTCTTATTAAAAAAATTGCTAAGGGAGTTATTAGTAAGGAAGTGTTTCTGAATTAGGTTAAGAAAATATTGCTTAATTTAGTACTAACCGTTTGATTAAATAGTGGTGTGTACCAATTGATGTTTTGTTATAGCAGACGATACGCTACTATCAACAGCTGAGGCGTAACATTTTGGTCTCAGATCCATGATCTCTCGGGTGAGTTGGATGCAACACATAATACATTAACACTAAGTTTATAATCAATGTCCACTGCTCGGAGTTTCATGCGGTAAGACGATCATCAGTCTGATAAAATGATCAAGGGGAACGCAGTTATCTACTACTCGGATCTATGTTTTTCATTAAACACTTATTCCTATGTCTACACAAGGCCGTGAACACGTTTCTCTTATTCAGACGTCGCTTGTTAAAATGATTCAGCACAATGGAAAACTCCTCAAGAAATTCTGATCTTTCCCAATCTTTATATATAAGATGAGGCAGAAATACCTCCAACGTGATGGTAAGACGTTAGCTAGATGATGACACCACCGTAGTTGTATTACCATGATGTAAATGGCAATGGTGTCTTTATTGACCTAATAAGTTACGATTATGTGGGAAGTATATGTGAGACGTATATCTGCCTCACCCTATATATATATATATATATATATATATATATATATACTAAATTATATTTTAGAACATGTACAATTTTTTTATATATTTGTACATGTTCTAAAATATAATTTAAAATAAATATTCACAGCTCTATATTTTTTATATATCGAGCACTGTTTTAAATTAATGTTTTGGACGTTGTAAAAATTTTTTTCTTCGTTCCTTATTCACTCGGATATATATATATATATATATATATCTGTGAAAAGTGTATGTATATAATTATAAATATCAATATATATATATATATGCAATTTGTTATATATATTATATTATTTATATATTATATATGCGTGGAACTTATTTGAAAGCGCTCAATATCAGTGATAGAGCTGACATATATATATATATATATATATATATATATATATGTGTGTGTGTGTGTGTGTGTGTAAAACATTACTATATTGCTCTAATTTAAGCAGAAAACAGAATATTGCTTTCTGAAATTTCATTCACGCCTATATTCTTTTTGTCACCCTCATATTTTTCAAAATGTTGTTCATCGTTTCAAAATGTTTTTCCTTCGTATTTATTTTCTTTATTTATTCTTTTTTTTTTCATTTTCTTTCTTTGTCTTTCCTTCTTTCATTATTCGTTTTGTTAGCTTTTATTAATTTTGTACAACTTATTTTTTCAATTACTCTTTTCTTTACTTATTCATTCTTGCTTCTTTTTACTTTTAAGTTGTTCTTTTTTTTTAATTTTCATTTCTTTTCGTTTTTTCGTCATTTTTTTTTCATTTTGTTTCTTTTATTTTCCTGTCCTTTTTTCGTTATTTCTTAGTTTCCTTCGATCTGTTGCTCCGTTTGTTATGTTTTTTTTTTTTGTTTTTTTTTTCCGTCCTTTTGGTTCTTTCATTCTGTTTGGAATTTTTCTGTTTTTATTTACTTCTCTTCTTAGTCTTCATTCTTTTCTTTCCTTTTTTATTTGTTTTTTTTTTCATTCATTCTCTTCAAATTTCTGTCACCTCCCTTTTTTGTTTGATTTTTATTTTTTATACCTTTTTTGTCTTTTTTGTGTGTCTTATCTTTATTTGACATTCAATACTTACTTCTTTCTGTTGTTTTCTTCTATTTAGCTTTACTATTTTTGTTCTTTCTTTCTTTCTGTTTCTAACTTAATTCTCTTTTCTTTCTATCTTTTTTCTGTTTGGATTCAACTTTCTTACTTTCTGAATCTCTTTTCTAATTATTTTCTTTCTTTCTCGTTCTCTTTTATTTTCATTTTTAATTTCTGGTTCTCTTTCTTTCCGTTTGGCTCACAATTTCACTCTTTCTTTCTTTCTTTCTTTCTTTCTTTCTTTCTTTCTTTCTAGTTTTATTTTTGGGTTCTTTCTTTCTGCTTCTCTTTTTCACTGTTTTTCTTTCTGTTTGTCTTTCCGTCTTACTTCTACTTTCTTTCTGTTTTTCTCTTTTCTTTCTTCTCTACTTTGTTTCTTTGTTTCTGCTTGCCTTACTCCGTCTTCTTCATTTCTCTTCGTCTTTCCTTTGTTTTCTCTTTCTTTCTATTTTGGTCTATTTCTTCATTCTTGGCTTTCTTAAAAAACTTCATTCTTTCTGTTTGTCTCAAATCTCTCTTTTTTTATTTCTCTTCGTTTTTCTCTTTTCTTTTTTTCTTTTTTTTTGTGGGGGGAGGGGGATTTCTTTCAGTTTGGCCTACTCTTGTCTTTCTTTTAATTCGTCTTTTTCTTGTTTTTCTTTTTTCTTTGTGTTTGAATTTCCTTTTCTTGCTTTTTTTATGGTTTTTGTCTGAACTTCTTTCTACTTTTATTCTTTGTTTGTCTTTCTCTTGCTTTCATTTTGTTTCTTTTTTTATATTTTTTTCATATCTTTTTGAGGTGGTTGCGTTGTTGTTTAAACCGCTTTCATTCTTTCTTGTTTTCTTTATTTATTTCGATCTATTTTTATTCTTTATGTTCTTCTTCCGCTTGCTTTTTTCTTTTTGTTTGATATTTTCTTATATTTTTCATTTTGTTGTTTTATCTGCTTTCTGTCCTTCTTTCTTTCTTTCATTCTTTCTTTCTTTCTTTCTTCTTACGTTTTCTTCTTTCTGTTCTTCTATCTTTCATATTTTCTGTTTTATATTTTCTTTCTTTCCATATTGTTTTCTATATTTTTTGGTGAAGGGGTTGTTTTAACCGCTTTCATTTTTCCTTCCTTTCTTCGTTCCTTTCTTCTTTCCTTTTTTGTTCTCTTCTTCTTTCCTTTTTTCCTTCCTTTTCTCTTTCCTTTTTTCCTTCCTTTCTTGTTTCCTTTTTTCTTTCCTTTCTTCTTTCATTGTTTCCTTCCTTTCTTCTTTCCTTTTTCCCTTCCTTTCTATTTATTTATTTCTGTTCGTTTTACGCTTGCTTTCTCTTTTTTCTTTTTTTCTTTTTTACAATTTTTTTTTTTTTTTTGGTGGGGGGTAGCTCTGTTGTTTTAACTACCTTTTATCTCTCGCTTTCTTTCTTTTTTCTTTCACTCTATTTACCTTTCTTTTATTTATCTGTCTTAGATATTTCTTTCACTTTGATTCATTCTTTCCCTTTCTTTTTTCTCACATTTACCTTCAAAACTATTCTTTAGAATTTACAGATTCTTCCATTTTCTAACCATTTTCTCTAAGACCATTTTAACTTCCTGCCGCAAAAAACTCTCCAGATGCTACATTTCATTCTTCTTTGTTACATTATTCCATGCTTCAGTTTTATTCAACTTATCTTTTCTTCGTCAATTTCCTCCACATCTTCAGCTTTTCTTTCACACAAATCAGCATTTAATTTTTCTATAAGCGTTTTTATTTCTCGTTTTGCTTTTCTTTCCGATCCATTTTCCTCGTCATTCAAACATATTCAGACGTGAAATAATCACGCAAACAAACTACGTAATTTAATATAATTAAATGTAACTTAATTAAAAAATAAACGTATTTTCTTAATTAGAAAATTGAAATAATGTAAGAATCATAGGCAGCTGGAGTTAAAAGATTTGCTCTATTTGTTGATTTTATTGCGGGATATTGAAAGAAAAATAGGATTATTTATAACATCTGATAAATCCAGGTTCTTCTTACACAACATTTGATTCGCTGAGATTCTTTTCTCAACTGATTATTATAATCAATCTTTTTGCCTTTCTTTGTACATTTATATTGCACCCACGCACGCAACTATGCATGGACGGACACGGACACACATACACACACACACACACACATAGATAGATAGATAGATAGATAGATAGATAGATAGATAGATAGATAGATAATGAGTAATATATATATATCTTATATATGTGTGTTTGTGTGCAGGTGTGGATAGATAGATAGATAGATAGATAGATAGATAGATAGATAGATAGATAGATAATGAATAATATATATATCTTATATATGTGTGTTTGTGTGCAGGTGTGTATAGATAGATAGATAGATAGATAGATAGATAGATAGATAGATAGATAGATATGTGTGAGCATAGAAAGAAAAACTGAAAGTAGGAAACAAAGACAAAGAAGATTTGAGGTTTTAGGCAATTTTTTTATTTTTTTGCAATTTTTTTCTTTTTTTCCCCGAAACTTAAATCATCATCATCGTCATCCTCCTCTGCTTCTTCTTCTTCTTCTTCTTCTTCTTCTTATTATTATTATTATTATTATTATTATTATTATTATTATTCGCCTCTACACGCTTCTTATTTGGTGTTTCTTTTCTCAATTTTATAATCTTATAATCTTTATTTTCTCACATCCTTCTTTGTTTTTCTCTGATTCTCTCCCTATTCCTTCCACTCTTATTTCTCCTGTCTTCCCTTCTCGTTTTCTTATTTTTCAAACTATCTGCTTTTTTTAAGCCATTTCCCCTTTTTCTATTAGCTCCTTCTTCTCACTAAATCTTTACCATCATTTTTTAATATATAATTGTCTTTTTTATTTTTCAATTTTCCCTCGTGTTATTTATTCTCTGCTTCAGTTTCACCCCTTTAATTTATTTGTTTCAGTCTTGTATGTATTTCCCCTACAACTTCCTAAATCGTCTTTCTAACTTTTCTTTATGTTTATAATTTATTTATAATTTATGGCTTCGAGCTGATGAAGCCATCCGGTTCTAGAAAGAATCGTCCATCTTTGAACCTCCTAGTTTGCCGATATAATATTACAAAGAACTCTACCAGATAAAAGAAATCCATTTACTTAAGGACTACCAACAGCAGTAGCCATTAAAGTGGATAGCACATATGACGTGTTGTAGAGCAGCTGACACCTCTGTAGTGCTCTCAAATATGGAATGATCTGTGCTCCGATTTAGCTATGTAAATAAAGATTAATAGCAGATAGATATTCGGGGTGTCATTGACAGTCTGAGGAGAGCGACTACGTGCGTCAGTTCTTCACTTTGTCGGACTCACTGCCTTCGGTCGGAGAGGAACCCAGACGAGGCTCTACTTTTCGACGGAGCCTCGTCTGGGGAAAAGCAGTCAAGAATTTTTGTCCGAGCTCATAGTCTCGGTTTTTGGGAGGCTGTAAATGAATCGGAGTATCATTGAGAGTCTGAGGAGATCAATTACGTGTGTCAGTAGTTCACTTTGTTGGACTCAATGCTTTCAGCTGAAGAGGAACCCAGACGAAGCTTCGCCAAAGGGTAGAGGCTCGTCTGGGGAAAAGCAGACAAGAATTTTTGTCCGAGCTCATAGTCTCGGTTTTTGGGAGGCTGTAAATAAATCGGAGTATCATTGACAGTCTGAGGAGATCAATTACGTGTGTCAGTAGTTCACTTTGTTGGACTCAATGCTTTCAGCTGAAGAGGAACGCAGACGAAGCTTCGCCAAAGGGTAGAGGCTCGTCTGGGGAAAAGCAGACAAGAATTTTTGTCCGAGCCTACGGGCTAGATTTTACCCACGTTAACTGGCCATGTTTCGCATCTACCCCGACATCTGCCTACGTGGGGTGTCCGTAAAAAATTCGTAGTGTCATTGACGATTATTTTTGATTGTGCCCTCTCCTCTCTTTCTAATTATTGTTGCTCTGACTTATCTGTGTTTGTCTTGTTTATAATTAATATCTATTAGCACGGATATTGTGTTGCCGATACTTCAGCACGCATCATCTGGTATCGTTCCGCCACCTCGCCGATACAACAATTTGAAACAAAAATAATGATATAATCGTGATGTTGCCGTTCCAAAAAACGTTAAAAATGAAGTTCCAAACCCCCATCAGTAGAGGAAAGAGTGATAAAAGTGGGTTTGTAAAAACCTATTTTACTGAAAAATTGTTTTAATAGAAAGATTTTTAAAATTTCAACCAACAGTGGTATCGCCGTTCGCTCAATGAATGCTAAATGTTTGCGTATAAGGAAATGGTTAATATTATGATGCCCTTGCTATATTTCTTAGTTTCAGTGAATTTATCTTTTAGTCCTTTACTAGCAGGATAGCCCGGGCGTTGCTTGGGTGTAATGAAAGCTTTAAACTAATTCATGGTCCTGGAGATCAGACTCTTTGGACGTTGGCACAAAAGACTAAAAAGCAATATTTGTTTCCAGTTAAAGCGAAACTGTAGACCGAAAGAAAAACGAATGGATGTAAGTCAAATTTTGATTTTCTGGTATCGATATCATATCAGTTTTTTTAGTCGTAAACTGAATTTTGAAGGCTAAATAAGTCATCTGAGTAAATGGTATCATGACTGAGATTAAGAACTACAATTATACCTACTTAGAGCCAAACCCGAAGCAAAAACTAAAATAAAAGGGCTGAAAAACTGATTATGATCAGACCCAGTAGGACATCGGGGTATCGATTTCCAATATCGGAGTCAAATAAGTCATCCAAGAATAGAACTGCAACGTTGAAACTTCTGAATATCGTTTCTTATGTCTTTGTCTATGAGTGTATCAAATTTGATTAAAATCGGAACCACTCCTTTTATAACCCGATTTTTTCGATTATCGATTTTCGATATTTATCGGGGGTACCTCGACACAAAACCTAGCTAAGAACACTCGCAGACGCTTATAATAAAACTGTGTAAATTTTTAAGAAAATCGGTTCAGCCGTTTCGGAGTCTGTAGTTAGCGGACACACAGACAAAGTTCCATTTATAAATATGTTTAGATATCTTTCCATCTATTAGTTCGATTCATATATCTTCCGTCTTTGTTCATAAATTTTACATTTCAAATAATAAAGTAGAATTGTGTCTTTATTCATTTATTTGCAATGACTTGTCGCTTATCAGGCAACTCTTCCGACTTTTTTTAGTAACATTCTACTGGTACTGATTTAAAAAAATAACCACACAAGTAGATCTGATTTTTATTAGTGAAAATGTTCTCCAACAAATTGTTTTAGAAATATGGAAACGAAAAGGGTACATGCATAACATCAAAAAGAGATAGCTGAAATTTCCACGGCAAATGATGAGGAAAGACAGCTTGGAAAATTTGATACCCATAGGACAGATTCAAGAGTGACAGAAGAAAACAATGCATAATCTACTTAGTGAGCTTAAGTGAATGGATAGTGGAACAAGATTTAGATGATATCAAAATGACAAAATTACCAAGAGCTAAAAGGTCAGGAAATTGAGGAGAGCCACGATCATCGAAGTCCTGAAAAGACAAGACACATAGAAAAAGAAGTGAAACTACCTCCAAGAACTAGAAGGATGTATTATCAATGTACACATTTATAAAGACATAACCCTGGGTATGACGATAAACTACATCTTGCAGCAAGGTTTCAGACTGAAAAGCTGGAGATTTTGAGAAGCGTGGTACCACGTCTTAACTGCTGTTGTTATCAGGTCCACTCTGAGCCGAGGTAGTAGCACTTGTTAGATTTCAAGCTAAGGGCAAATAATGAACTCCATCGAACACAAAAGAAATACCATGAAAGTAAAAAATACGTTTTTTATAGTAAAGAAATACTAGCAATAGATTTTGATATAAAAAAAATTACCATGCTAACAAATTTTAATAACTTTAACCAAATTTGTTTAAAATACTAATATAACTTGAAAAAAACTACAACACAAAACATAAATCACCCCCTCTCGTAATGAAGTCCACACAAACGTCTATACGCACAAACGCGGAGTATCTACCATATATTCAATCGTGAAAGTCTTCATCTTCTTCTATGTGCTTTGTCCTTTCAGGACGTAGGCGATCATAGCTTTCCACGTCTTCCCTATCCTTGGTGGTTCTTAGCACGCTTTCTCCTGTAACACAACGCAACCCCCGTTCTGTCATCCAGCTGCTCAGGCCTTTCAAATATGTTATTCACTGCTTTTCTCTGCCTCCTTTCCCTCCTCTACCTGACCTGTTAGTATCAGATTCTTCCAACCCTCATTCTTCATTACATGTCCCAGAAACTTCAGTTGTCTCTTCCTGATGCTCCATATTAATTTCCTTTTCGTTTCCATCCTTTCCAAAACCTTATCATTGCTCACATGCCCGGTTCCATGTTTTCTGCAGCTTCTTTCTGTAGAACCAAATTTCAGTTGCTTCAAGTTTTTCCTTCATCTTTGATTATATTGTCCAGCATTCACTGCCATATTGAAAAACTGACATCAAATAGCGATCCAGTACTCTCTTCCTTGTTTCTCGGGAAAGCTTCCTGTCTCTTAATACTTCGTCATTCCAATTCGCCTTCGGATCTCTATGTCGCACTTTCTATCTTTTGTTAGAACACTTTCCAGGTAATAAGAATATCATTTTTTTTTACTTCCAAGCTAACAAGAAAATTAATTTTCGGGATTAAATACTTCATAAGGAGTTGCTATGCCATTAAACAAAATTAATTAAAATTATAAGAAATTAATCAAAATTATAACAATATAGGATACGCAGGTAATACTTTTTTAACGACCTACCAAGAAAGAAAACTGAAATAACTATTGAACAATGCGGAAAAAAGAAAGCCAGAAGAAAAGACTAACTATTAACTGAATAAAAACAGAATGCATGTTCCTTTGTAAGAGTAAGAGCCCAAGACAAGAGCAACTAATTGGAAAAGTCAGAATCAAGCAAGAACAGAAAGTTAGCTACATGAAAGTGTCATAACAGACGACATAAAATATTACACAGAAATTCCGAACTAGCATTGGCCTTGATTGATTGGTCTATTTTTTACGGCTTATCTATCCTTAGAAAGTTATTTAAAGTTTAGGCATATTCTGGACTATGGGAATAATTCCATTTTTTTTTTTTGTTATAATTATAACTGCATAAACAATTTATTTTTCAGAACAACTAGAATTTTTCCAGAAACGAAATTAATTAGTTAATCCATAGCTCGGGGAAAATGAATTCACACCTTTCTGTAAAGCAGTAATAACCAAAGTAAGCCCTTCAGCCTGAAGATAAAAAAATGTATGAGCTCATAATTTAATGTAGCTTACAGTTATCAACACGTGAAAGTATAAACGTAGCTATTAAAATCTTATTCATTCTGCCTCTCTATATATATAAAATACAAACTGTATATAAATATTTATATAATGCGTGTTCGTGCGAGAGTGTTCGTTTTGTCTTGTTTTATAGTTTTAACTTGTCAGCGTGTTAGAAATAGCAACAATGAAGTTATTAATTGCCACTTCGTAATTTAATTAACCGATTCTGACTGCACCTGTTTGTTAAGAATTCAGACAAGAAAAAAAAACATCAATTACGAAGAAACTTTAAACGATTTTTTTCTTAACTAACAAATATTTTCAGTTGAAATCATATCAGAACAACAACAAACACACACACACACACACACACACACACACACACACACACACACACACACACACATAATGCGCGATGGATAAATTGTCGTCTGAATTATGCAAAAATTAAAACAATGACATCTCATTTTAAAAGATATATATATTTACCAAAATACTGCAAAACTATATTGAAAGAGTAAAGAGAAAAATTTATTCAATAAAATCACCATTGGCTTCAACCACGACCACTAGCCAATTTCGGAATCTCCTACAACACTAATGGACGTTCTCTTTGTTTAAGTTTGTGAAGCTTGACATAATCTGTGCCTTTAATTCATCTTTAGTGTACAAGGAGTTGTTGTTCTCTCGCTCAGGCCCGTCCAATGCGTAATAATCATGGGGGTTGCAGTCGGAGAAATTAGATAGCCGAATGTAAAGGGGTAATGTGGTCGCAGAAACTGTCTGACAGCCATGACTGGATTCTTCTTCAAGTGTGGCATGGGGCAAAATCCTCTTCCCAAACATAGGGTTTCTAGAAGCCACCCTTTTGACACAGAGAAGCACTAACTTCTCAAGGCACCTCCGTGTTGAGTATGAAGCCTTTACCAGCATATCCAAGGAGTTATTTTCTTATCGGAACGGTCAGAGAGAATTTTCTGAGCTGCAGTACCTTTGTAATCATCCTTAGACTCACCCAACTCTTTCTGAATCCTCTGAATTGTCCTCAGATTAACACCCAAACACTCTGAAATGTTTGTATTGGTATTTCCTGCGTGAATGCCACGCAGTATTGCATTTTGGGTGGAGTGAAATACGCCATGGTGCTCTTTTTCTCACAGACGGTGCCCAACTGATCCTACTATGCAGTCAACAAATTCAGAAACAAACAACACGTACGCACTAAATTAATAATAAAAAGCCGACAATTTACCCATCGCACCTTGCACATATACGAAAAAGGTGTCGAAAAGTTCTCAGTCCAACCAAGTGAACTTTCAAAATTAAATCCTGATGTCTAGTCTTTGGGTCAGATTTGTGACAGGGAGTCATGTCTAGAAATTTTTCAGCGCTTAATTCACATATACACACACACATTTGGCTCTTGTTATAAAAACCATATAGTACAACATTTCTAATGTGTTATTTACTTGGGACGAATATAGGGGCGAGTACTAAACTATATTTTGATTAATATTCTTAAATATCTGAAAGAGAAAGAAATACCTACAAATTATTTATTTATAGCATTGTTACTAAGCAACATAAAGAGGGAGTCCTTTAACAAATATTGTTCAACAATTTCACCTCAAAAATCGAACAGGCTTACGGGCATATCGCATTAAACAATCGGAAGTTAAGCAACGTCCAGCCTCACCAGTATTAAGATGAGTGTCCACTTGGAAATACCAGGTGCAGTAAGCTTGGAATTGCAAATGGTGTTATAGATAATGGTTAAGTTGGTTGGTTGATTCCTTAATTTTGTTTAGTAGTATATCAAAGCCTCTATGGGTTATTTAAGGCCGAAATCCAGATTATTTTGAACGCAAGTTTATGCCTTCCAATACAGATAAAATGTATTATTTTTATTTTGCTATAAAACGTATTGTTGGTAATTCTACGATAAAATGCATTGCTGGTCATTTTACAATAAATAGGACGCGTTCCAGAAGCTGACTAAAATATTAAAACACCGGAAACTTTCAGTAGAAACAAAGAAGAGCGTACTGGATTGTTATGTGATGTCAGCTCTTCAATATGGCAGTGAATCTTTGACGATATCAACAAAGATGAAGAGAAAACTTGAAGCAACTGAAATGTGGTTCTACAGAAGGATGATGCAGATATTGTGGACCGAGCATGCGTGTTGGAAAGAATGGAAACGAAAAGGAAATTAATATGGAGCATCAGGAAGAGACAACTGAAGTTCCTGGGACACGCAATGAGGAAGGAGGGCTTGGATAACCTGATACTAACAGAGGGAAAAAGAGACAGAGGAAAGCAGTGGATAACATATTTGAAGGGCCTGAGCAGGTGGATGACAGAACGGGGGTTGCGTGGTATTACAGGAGAAAGCGTGCTAAGAGCCACCAGTGATAGGGAAACATGAAAGGCCATGATCGCCTACGTCCTGAAAGGACAAGGTATATAGAAAAAGAAGATATATTGTTGGTCATATTTTATATATAAAAATGTATTGCTGATCATTTTTACTATAAAATGTATTTTTATACTTTAATAGTGTTCTGTTTAAGGCGCACTATTTTCTCATAGCTGGGAAAACAATAAGTGCAATTACCCCGGTTCAGTGTAGACCTGGGAACAGCAACAATTAAGTGGTTGTTCTACGCTACTGAAAACTTCAAACTCGTATCAGATGCCTAGCTGCCAGATGTAGTTTATCGTCATGCCCAGGATTAATAATGACACAGAATTTGAAATCGGAAAGCCGAATTCTAATTCCAGCTGTGTTCATTTAATCACATGCGTGAATACCCTTGAGAAATGTATGAATCCACTTTTCCGCCACTTCCCAGCTATGGGTTCAATAGTAATACTTTTATCAGCAAATTATTATCTTAACAAAGAAAATTCTAGCACTCAAAAATATTTTCTGGCTTTAAATAAACTGCAAATTATTGATAATCCATAGAAAACGAATCAATAATAAAAAATCGGACTGAATTTTTGTTTCAACATGATAGGGTACATCAGCTAGCGGTATAAGTTAATAGTGTTGTTTTTTTTTGTTTTTGTTTTTTTATAACAATATGATTGCTTAAATTAGTTTTGTAAAATTCTATGAAGTGAAATTTATTTCTTCGTCGACGATACTATCAGGGAAATTATTATTGATAAATGTTTGATTTATATTGCTTAATTCTTTTTTTTATAATCGTTTCACCCCATGCAAGGCAGTACTGAGACTAATGCGCGATGGCTACATAAGAGGATAGTGAAAGGTTACATAAGAAGGAGAGCGAAGAGAAAAAGGAACGAATTACAGGGGGTGTCAGAATGTGTAAGAGAAGGATATTGATTCTGGTGTGAAGAGAGTTACGTGTGAGTAGAGTGAAAAGGGAGAAGAACAAGATACAGGGAGCGTTGGGGAAAGGATAAGAGAAGGAGGGGAGTCAAGATAATAGGAGATATACACACATACGCACGCATTTATATGTTTGTATGTTTTTGCATGCGTGTGTATATCTGAATTTATAAAAATTCGAATTTATAAAATCTTTCTATTAAAAAAATTATTCAAGAAAATAAGTTTATCAAGTCCATTAACTGTTATCGCTCTTTCTTTCCTAGTTTTTTGCTTGAAGTAGTGTGGTACGTCACAGACTTTATTGTCATTATTATTTTTATCTACATTATATATACTGTCCATTTTATTTGTTAGACATGTGATGGGGTTTCTGTTATTTGTTATAGTTCTTTGTTATTCTGTGGCGCATGTACCCGAGACTAAAACTTGCATGCTTCATTTGCTCGATATGGATTTTATTCATTAATCTGAAAAAACAGTTATGTACAACTGACAATTTAGATATTTCGGAAAGAGTTTGGCAATATATATAGCATCTATATGAAAGTCTCTCAGAATTGTCTGTAACTGTAAATGTAAAGTCAATAGTCATCTCCTATCTCACTAATCTGCATCCTCTCTCTCTCTCTCTCTTGCTCCTTTCTCCGTCCACTTCACTCTCATCAGTATTCTCATCCTTTTCTTACTCACTTCCAGATATCCCCTATAACCTGTCACTCTTTCTCATGACTTTCCTCCTTTTTAACCTTTTGCACAACTTGCTTGGGGCGATATGTTTATATCTATATATATATGTGTGTTGTGTGTGTGTGCGCGCGCGCGTGTGTGTGTATGAAAAATCGTAAAAGATAGATAGATAGATAGATAGATAGATAGATAGATAGATAGATAGATAGATTTAACTTTGAATTTTCAGGAGAATTGATTTAAAATTTTACACTTAAAATTCCTGAAAAGTAGATGTTGATCTCACGAAACCCAGTGTAGAGATAACTGAATTTTTAATTTTATCTATTAACCTCGCTTTCAATAGATAGATAGATAGATAGATAGATAGATAGATAGATAGATAGATAGATAGATAGATAGATAGATAATCTTGTAACCCCCTGCACAACAGTGACAGTAAAATATCTTGCTTGGGGTGATATGATTATAAAACAACTGTAGTTAAGTTTTCTGCACCAGCAGAATTATAAAATTAGACTAAAGTAACAAATGACACAATTTAATTCCAATACGCTCTATGTGGTGCAATGGATATCGGCTCAGAATCAGAAATCGGAGAGACGAGATCGAATCCCAGTTGAATTCGTTGCATTTCGCTTCTGCGCAAACACCTTTGGAAAAAGTATTAAACCATATTCAGTCTCTCTCTAGATATGGATTGAATAGCAAGCCACATTGGCTTCTATAGCCTTGGTTGGCAACCAATCTACCGTAGAAAGAAATGGCAATCTAGTTCGAGAAAATCTTCTGACTATTCAGTTATGGATCGAAAGAGAAAGGATCGTGCAAACGTGTATCGTGTATGGCACTTAACAGACTCACATAAATATAGTAATGGTAATATTAACCGTTTCCTTATAAGGAGACATTCAACATTCATTTATCGAGCAGTCAGTGTCAGTGCTACCGTTGCTTGAAATTTATATTTTTTTATTAAAACAATTATTTTTTATTTTGAAGTAGTTTAGAACGTCACAATTTTTTTATTTTAATTTTATTTTCTACCGAAGTTATATGTTGTTCAAATGTCGGGGTTTCTGTTATTGGATAAAATTCTTTGTTTTTCTGTAGTTCATGTCCCAGGGGTTCGAAAGAGAAGCGTGTTCGCTAAAACATATATGCTTCGTTCGCTCGATATGAATTTATATCAGCCCTCAAATTTTTGCTTTAACGATATTTTCCTACTTCTTATTATTTCGCCTAGCTTTTAGAAGGCATATTTCCTAATAAAATGCGCGTTAGTGTTTAGATTTTTGAAAGGCATTTTCCATCTTTTGTTAAAATTCTTACCAAATATTTAAATTTCTGTATATCTTTAATGATGATATCTTTAATTCGTAGTTCACATCTTGAATTTTTTCTCCTCTTGATGGCCAATATTTCTGTTTTCGATGTTTAGCTCCTTCAGCTCGCATTTCTTCACTACTCTATCTAGGCAACAAAAATGTTTAATGTACTGAGAATATCATGGATTGAATATGTGAGCAACAATGAAATTTTAGAGAAAATAGAAAAAAACATTTCGCAAAAGAAAGAGACAGTTGAAATTTCTAGGTAACATAATAAGGAAGAGGACTTGAAAAATTGGGCACATCCTGCGAATTGTCATCAGAGGCCACAATTTAAGCAACCCAAGGTACTCAGATGATACAGTGCTGATAACAGACACAGAAAGCAATACCTTCTACAGAAGGTAGCTGAAGAGAGTGATAAGAAAGGACTACAAAAAAAAAACTGCAAGAAAACCTAATGCATTGGCATCAGTAAAAAGGGCAGCCCAATATGCCAAATACAGACCGGGGATACTAATATAAAGCAAGTACAAAACTTTAAATAAATACCTGGGAAGTGTTATAACAGAAGACGGAAAGTGCGACACAGAGATCCTAAGGCGAATTGGCATAGCGAAGGAAGCATTCCAGAAGCATGAGTAAAGTATTAACAAACAGGACAATTTCGCTCAAAACAAGGAAGAGAGTACTGGATCGCTATGTGATGTCAGTTCTTCAATATGGCAGTGAATACTGGACAATATAATCAAAGATAAAGGAAAAACTGGAAGCAACTCAAATGTGGTTCTACAGAAGGATGCTTCTAATATCATGGTTCAAGCATGTGAGCAATGATGAGGTTTTGGAAAGGATAGAAACGAAAAGGACATTAATACTGAGCATCAGGAAGAGACAGCTAAAATTCCTGGGGCATGCAATGAGGAAGGAGGGCTTGGAGAATCTGATACTAACAGGCCAGATAGAGGGAAAAAGAGACAGAGGAAAGCAGTGGATAACATATTTGAAGGGCCTGAGCAGGTAGATGACAGAATGGGGGTTGCGTGGTGTAACAAGAGAAAGCCTGCTAAGAGCTACCAGGGATAGGTAGACATCAATCATGAAATTAAAACTCTCTCGAATAACATCCTTAAACGCGTTGAAGACTACAAATATCTAGGATCACACATCAAGAATTCTGAAAAAAAAACTTTGATATCAGAAAAGTCATAGCATGGACTGCTTATAACAAAATGGATATGATCTGGAAATCCAATCTTGATCGTAAGATCAAAATCCAAGTTTTTCGCTCAATTATTGAACCAATCTTACTCTATGGATCTGAAACTTGGACACTTTCAGCAGAACAACAGCGCCGTTTAGATGGATGTTATAGTCGTCTTCTCAGAAAAATACTTGATCTTTCATGGCGAAACCGCCCAACTCTAGAAATGATATATGGAGACCTACCAAGAGTATCAACCTTAGTTCAAAAGAGACGTGTCCAGTTTGCTGGGCATTGTGCACGTGCCACAGATGAACTTGTTTCATCGTTTGTATTATGGAGGTACCCATCATCTCACAATCGATCTTGTAAGTTAACCTTTCCAGACAGGATATTGCCAAGGAAGACCTTATAGGAGCTATGACAAATAGAGAATACTGGAAGGGTGTAGTGATTTCTATCTCGGCCGAGGCCGAGGCCGCAGGATGATGATGAGGATAATGAGGGAGACATGGAAAGACATAATCGCCTACGTCTTGAAAGAACAAGGCACATAGAAGAAGACAAGACGTATTTATGGCAACAGGGACTTGAAAATAAAGCGCATAATTTACCTACGGACTCTTGTATAAATAGTTGTCAGAAAAGGGAAAAAAAGATGTAGCAAAAAGACAAATTTACTAAGGGCCACAAAGAACACGAAATTGTGGGAATATGTTATATTCACGTCCTGAAGGGCAGATAAAAAAATAATCTAATATAGAAAGCATCTACAATCGATTCTGGAGTATAAAAAACAATAACTTTTATTCGAATTTCGCGAAAATATGGGACACCAATATATATAAATACACGATGGTAATTTTAAAGATGATAGAGCATTTTTAGCTATGGTATGAGATGTACTCTAAATATATCGATCAGGGAAATCAATTGATCGATTGGTCAACGAAGGAAAATGAGAAATAATAAATGTCGTATCAGTAAAAGTTTGTACCAGCGGGAAAGTGAATCTGGTTTAAATTGCTGTCAGCGGGCACAGACGAAAAGAGAAGTGGATTTTACAGACAGACGGAAAGTGAAATCGCGAAGACAGACAAAAATTGGCGGGAAGATCTGATCGGAGCTAATAGGCTAATAACTTTAAAACGGCAAACAGCTGGGAATTAAGAAAAATTTCGAAATAGTTAAATAGCATTGGGGAAAAAACATGAAGTTATAAAGAAATTTCCGGTGATAGAAATATTCAGAAACAAGACAATATATAAAAAAATATGTCTACTTTTACATACGCACCCTCTGCCCTCCACACACACACACACACACACACACACACATATATATATATATATATATATATATATATATATATATACACGTGGGTGGGGAGGAAAGAGAGAGAAGTAAATAGCCTGATTCAGAAAGCTCTAAATAAGTTCTGAACTTATATATATATATAATTCCAGGTGAAGAGGACTCAAGGTTTTACTATTTTGAGTGCCCCGACATTTATTTTATTATGAACAGTGCTCAATATAATAAATATTATGAGCTTGATATAATTATATAGTGATCGTAATTGGTACTAAATGGGAATATCACATCAAAGACAGTAAAAGTAAGCGGAAAAAAGGAAAATGATAATATTAGGTTAAAGGCAGGTTGACATCTTGACCGTTAGGGAGGGAAAAAAGAAGGGAGAAGTGTAGGATGAGGGAAAATGGAGAAAAAAGAGCAAAAGTGAGTTAGTATATATTTTGGGGGGTTAAATTCCAAAATGTATCCTCACTCTAGTTAAAAAACACATGTAAATTTTATATCTTCCCACATATATACACAGCAAACCGAAGGTTTTTGTATTTAAATGTAAATCATCTGTACAACCCTCATCAAACATTACCTGATGAAGAGAATATATCTCGAAACATAGAAATTTCCGTGCCGCAATGGACAATTAATTCATAACTATATAATTATATTATATATATATATATATATATATATATATATATATATATATACATATGAATATATACATATATAAGCATGTGTTAATATATATATATATATATATATATACTTATCAATATATGCACATTTAAATATAGGGTGCTCCAATAACTTGGACCGATTTTAAGTGTGAATTAAGTTTAAGCGTGTAATGATTTCTTTCATTTAACTTCCGATTTAACAAATTCAGTCTTTGTCAATTTCAATTATGGAAAGATTAACAATTGAACAACAGGTTAAAGTTATCGAAGCCTATTACAAAAATGGACGTTCAAATAAAAGAAGTTCCCTGATCGCATCATCTTTCGAAAACAATGATATCATTTGACCACCACGATCGTGCGACTTGACACGTTTAGATTTCTTCCTCTGTGAACATCTCAGAAGTAAGGTCTATGCCAACAAGCCAACAGCAATTCAACAGCTAAAGGGTGAGATAATGTAACATAATGGTGAGATAAGGATGGAACAATCCAATCATATTTGAGAAAGAGGAAATACTACAACAATGGGGAAGAATATATAAAAGATCTTTCCCACAACAAGAGAGAGTAACCAATAATACATAAAGATGAGGACGGACCGGAAATATTAAAGTGTGAAATGGAATCTGAAATAGCCAAACTGAATAGAAATAAAGCAGCTGGACCAGATGGCATAGTCATAGAGCTACTAAAAACCTTAGAAGAATTTGGTATAGATAAAATTACAGAAATAATAAATTAAATTTATGATAGTGATGTAATACCAGATGACCTCAGCAAATCTATCTTTATAGCACGACCTAAGAAGCCAGGAGCAAACGAGTGGGAACTCCACAGAACTATCAGTTTAATGAGCCATATAACAAAACTGATCGTCCGAACCGTGATGAATAGAGCGAGAAGCAGAATCAAGCCAGAGATAGGACAAGAACAGTGCGGTTTCGTCAAGACACTGGAACAAGGAATGCCATATTTATGATTAGGGTGCTCTCTGAAAGGACAATATAAATGAAGAAGGACTTATACATGTGCTTTATTGATTATGCGAAGGCGTTTGACAAAATACGCCAGAAAGAATTGATGGAAATGCTCGGCAGCCTTGACATATTTGGGAAAGACTTAAGAGTAACCAAGAATCTCTACTGGCAGCAAACCGCTTGTATACAGACAGGTAATGAATTCAGCAGATATTACAAAAATAGAAAGGGGCGTAAGACAAGGATGTGTCTTTTCACCGGATCTTTTCAGCTTGTACAGCGAGAATATTTTGAGGACCCTAGAAGTTATGCCTAGATTTGTCATCGGAGGCCACAACTTAAACAGACTAAGGTACTCAGATGATACAGTGCTGATAACAGACACAGAAAGCAATACCTCCTACAGTAGGTAGCTGAAGAGAGTGATAAGAAAGGACTACAAAAAAACTGCAAGGAAATCGAATGCATTGGCATCAGTAAAAAAGGCAGACCAATATGCCAAATACAGATCGGGGATTCTAGAATCAAGCAGGTAGAAAAATTTAAATACCTAGGAAGTGTTATAACAGAAGACGGAAAGTGCGACACAGGGATCCGAATGCGAATTGGCTTGACGAAGGAAGCATTCCAGAAGCATGAGTAAAGTATTAAGAAACAGGACAATT
Source organism: Ascarosepion bandense (assembly GCA_037127315.1). Taxonomy (NCBI): domain Eukaryota; kingdom Metazoa; phylum Mollusca; class Cephalopoda; order Sepiida; family Sepiidae; genus Ascarosepion; species Ascarosepion bandense. The sequence goes on along the minus strand of JBBBDQ010000581.1, from coordinate 1,862,563 downwards.
TCGCTAGAAACAAAGAAGAGAGTACTGGATTGCTATGTGTTGTCAGTTCTTCAATATGGCAGAGAATGCTGGACAATATCATCAAATGATGAAGGAAAGACTCGAAGCAACTGAAATATGGTTCTACAGAAGCATAATGGATTTATAAAGTGGGGGATCAATTCCATATTACAATCATTATATAAACTGAACCCTCACTTTGTGGTCACAGTAGTTGCTATACATTTATATTCCTAAGATCCAAAAACACAAGGAATGCATTCCAGGAGCTGAGAAGAGTATTAAGTAACATGACAATTTCGCTAGAAACAAAGAAGAGATTACTGGATTGTTATGTGATGTCAGTTCTTCAATATGACAGTGAATGCTGGACACTATCATCAAAGATAAAGGAAAAACTTGAAGCAACTGAAATGTGGTTCTACAGAAGGATGCTTCGAATATCATGGATCGAGCATGTGAGCAATGATGAAGTCCTAGAAATGATGGAAACAAAAAGAAAACTAATACTGAGCATCAGGAAGAGACAGCTGAATGTCCTGGGACACGTAATGAGGAAGGAGGGCTTGGAGAGTTTGATGCTAACAGGTCAGATACAGGGAAGGAGAGAAAGGGGAAATAGCGAATAACTTATTTGAAGGATCTAATCAGGTGGATGATGGAACGAGGGTTGCATGGTGTAACAGGAGAGGGTGTGTTAGGAGCCACCAGGGATATTGAGACGTGGAAAACCATGATCGCCTACGTCCTGAATGGACAGGGTCCATAGAAGGAGAATGGTGATATTAGTGAGCAACTATGCAGAGACGTCTTAAATAATTATGGCAATCGAGTGGAGATGTGCCGCCGAAGTCTTGACGGACATTTGGGCGATATTATTTTTCACCTATAATTGTCATAACTTAAATAACAAGATTCAATTGGGAAATCAATATAAGCTTTGCCAATAACACTGTTTTATTGACTGCTAAATTTGATACGTCTTAATGGAGCATTCTATATTTCAACAAGAATTTACCATTAATTCATTTCTATTGTTTAGTAAATTAGGGCTATTTATATGTCAACCATTGTAATATTTAGTTCCTTATTATATCCTGTCAGATGCTTTGGATATATATAGGGCAACAGCTTGGACCGATTTTTTCAATTTCATTCAAATTTAGCAATTTCAATTTTTGGTAATTTCAACCATGTAAATATTAACAATCGCACAACATGTTAAAGTTATCGAAGCCTATTACTGAAGCGGGCATTCGAACAGAAATGCATTTGGCTTTATTAAATGAGAAGTTCCCATATCATATCACCTTTCGAAACAGTGATGTCAATTGGCCACCATAATTGTGCAACTTGACGCCTTTAGATTTCTTCCTTTGGTGTCATATCAAAAGTAAGGTCTATGCCAACAAGCCAACAACAATTCAACAGCTGAAGGATGGCATATTGATGAGATTGAGGAGCAACTATGCAGAGACGTCATAAAAAATTTTGACCATCGAATGGAGATGTGCCACCAAAGTCTTGGCGGACATTTGAGCGATATCATTTTTCACATATGATTGTCATAACTTAAATAACATGATCCAATAGGGAAATCAATAAAAATTCCACCAATAACACTGTTTTATTTACTACTAACTTTTCACGGTCTAAATGCAAACCCTGTACACTTGTGTGTGTATGTGTATGTTTTTAGTTTATGTGAACATCACATTTTAACAATTCTCGAAAAACTCCTTCCTTATTTCGAAATTTAAGTTATTTTAAACTTCCATGGCTTACTTTACTAAAGGGCAAGTCATAGTGCATCTCTCGTCCACAACTGGAGAGCTATTTCAAATATTCCACTGTGAGTGAAGAGTTTTAGTTTCAGTTTCTGTTTGCAGTAGTTCACTTCTGTAATCGGCTTTAGAAATTCAAAGAAATTAAAAACAGAGATTAAGAGTATTATTAATTTAGCCCCCAAAATTAATCCTATTTATTTTGGTATAATTTTTTTTTCTGCTATGATCTTATTACAATTAAAATATAATTTGGTGAATCTTCGGATCCATCGCTTCCCTCCTCGTTAACAAGGATGTACGAAATGTTATATACATATTCTAAGCTTTGAATTAATTATTCACGTTAAATGAAGCCAAAGCCGTATCAGAACTATGAATTCTGGAACGAAAATATGACCCGAGACAAAATAAACATGAAAGTAACTAATTTTATTGTATTTATAGTTTAGAAATAAAGAAACTATTGTTATAACAGTTTGTTTTGTCATAGATATACTTTTTACGATTATAGAAATAGAAAACGGAAAATGAGAAAAGAAATAACTCTTTAAAATGTGTGGGTTAGCAGTGATGTTTTGCAAACTTCGTTTACAGTATCTGAAAATAATGAATTAAATTTATTGAATTTAATTATGATTTTATCCTTAGTGGCTTGTAAATTTCCATGTGTCTAAGACGAAGCTGCTGTCTGTCAATCATCACCGACAATCTCTCCTGCCTCCCATAAGCATGGGACCAAGCGAGTCTCCCTCAGAGCAATATACTGCGCCTCATCGGCCTTACCCTATCTTCCAATCTCAAGTGGAACAATTTCATTGAGTCAATAGCTAAATCCACTGCTAGGAAAGTTGGATCACTGTGTCGGGCTAGGATGTTGTTTCTGCCTGAATCCATCTTGCACATATACAAATCAAACATCCGTCCATGCATGGAATACTGCTGTCATATATGGTCCGGCGCTCAGTTCATCTCTGTGTTTTTGACAGGCTCCAAAGGAGAATCAGTGATGCGATAGATACTGACTTGGCGGTTCGACTCCAGTCACATTCTCACCGACGGAAAGTGGCTTCCCTCTGTCTGTTCTACAAATATTTTCATGGCTTCTGCTCCGACGAACTTAAGTCACTAGTGCCACTACCACACGAGTTTAATCGTGCAACCAGACTGGCAACTGGGTCCCATCCATTTACAGTTAGATCAACCAAATGCAGCCGATAATTCTACTCCATCAGCTTTTTTTTCTCGCACTTCCCGCCTGTGGAACTCTTTTCCTTATTCTTGCTTTCCTGACGGCTACAACCTCCAGGAATTTAAATGCAATGTCAATACCCATCTCTTAACCACTTGAATCCAGTTCTTTCTTCATCACTCTGTATATCTTTTTCTTTCTCTCCACCTGTCATCACACCTGTATTCCCATCCTTCTCTTGCTCCTTTCTCTGATACCTCCTGTAACTGGTTCGTCTTTCTCCTTACTCTCCTCCTATCTAATCTTTTTCTCTTATGTAGGCCCCTGCGCATCAGTGCTTGGAGTGAAACGATTAATCTTTGCAGTATAACATATTCAATTTGCTTCTACTTGATGTTTTTTACGGTAAATTTGATTTTTTTAATAAAACATTTCATACGGAAGAATACTCTTAAGTATAATAAAGACTGTTGCATATATATATATATATATATATATATATATATATATATATATATTTGTGTATTTAGGCAGCAAATTTTCTTTTAGACATATCAGATTAAATAAATTGCAAACAGTGTGTGTGCTTATCTTCAAAAAATCCTTGTATACTCACGGATAATCTTTCGCGTATTATAATTGAAAGATGTCAGAAATGAGCTGTAACGTTGACAGATGTTATTATCATTAATTTCTCAAGGTACCCAAGTACTTTCAATCTCTTTCCGAGATCGTCTTCAGGGGTGTGAGTTATGGTAACAAAAAATAACCGCAAAACTGTGTTGCTAAAAATTGCTGTACATTTTTTCTACTTCAAATACAACAGTTGACAAATTGCTAACGTTCATTAGAACGTGGAAATTATCCAAAATGGAAGTTTTTTATATGTTGTAATGTCATGGTCGTGCACTTGTTAAAGCATGAAAAAACTGTTCTTTTTACAATGTGGATTGGGTAGTCCTTATTAATGAGAGTTTGCTTAATTTTTTTTAGTTCAGAGTAAAATATCTTTTTTGTGGAGATGTTGATTTGTTCTTGGTTAAATTAAATTGTGTATAAGTCTTATTTTGTAGTAGTTAGGACATACACTCTTATTGTTGAGAGTGCAATAGCTTTTGCTGGTTGGTTTTTTATATGGGGAGATAGTAAATGTGTTATTGTTTATGTCTATTACAATGTCAAGGAAAGGGATTTTGTTATCTTTGTTAAAATCGTATGTAAACTTGAGGACAGAGTTCTTTTGAAAGGTTTTTTGAGATATATGATTTCTTTTACATTTTTAACTAATATAAGAATATCATCAACATATCGTACATAGATGGAGCGTTTTGTAGTGGTGCAAAATATATTATTTGTTAGGTTGGCCATATAGAAATTGTTGAAGGTTGGACCCAGAACTGAGCCCATTGAAACGCCGTCTCGTTGCACGTATATATTATTTCTGTGATCATAGAGTGGGACTTCGGTGGTGCAGGTTAAAGGTAGTTTTTTTTAGTATTTTAGGTTTAATTTTCAGTGTGGGCAGAGAATTGTTATTATGTATATATTTTATAATAATGTAAATGGTTTCTCTAACAGGAACATTAGTGAATATATTTTCAACATCAAATGACGCTATGGTTTCATTATTAGGTTTTTTTCGTTTTTAATATTTGTATAAGTTCAAGAGATGATTTAATGCTATATTTGTTAGGTATGTATGGTGCAATTAATTGATTAAGCGTTTTAGATAATTTTATATTTGAGTGGGTATTTGTGATATAATAGGGCGGACTGGAAAGTTAGGCTAGTGTGCTTTGATAGAACTATAAATATATCCTGGTTTATAGTCCCCGATTATTTTGGTAAGTTTTAGATTGTGCTGCTCCGCATTGTTACCTGTAATTAATTTATTAAACTTTGCTTTTAGTTGAGTGGTAGGGTTATTGGTAAGTTTTTATATTTCGTGTGATCAAGTAACTGTTCTATTTTTAAGTTGTAGTCAGACTTGTTTAGAACAAAAATTACGTTAGCTTTATCAGCTTTCTTAATTACTATTTCTGGGTGGTCGCGTTGTTCTTTTGCAGCAATCTTCAATGAAGTCTTTAAAAATTTAGAAGAATGTATTTTTTAATCATGTCTGTCTTTTATAGATTCTGCCTTAAGTAGATCGCGGAATTCTTGTTCTGTCGTAATTAGCTGCTGTTCTTAGAGTTTAATTACATTTTGGCAAAGTGTCTGAATTTCATATTTTATGTAATCCGTTATATTTTTTTGTATGTATGGCAGTTAGGTCCGAGGTTAAGTAGTTACTTTTGGTTGTCAGTTAATTCATAATCAGAAATGTTTATAAATCTTTCTTTCAGATATATATATATATATATATATATGTGTGTGTGTGTGTGTGTGTGTGTGTGTGTGTGTGTGTGTGTGTGACTCAATTCATTCTCTTCAGTCCCAGTTATGAAACTTTACTACCAGTCATAAAAGCTCTTGCCGCGTGTTTGCTCTCTAATAGTGCTTCCTGTCACTCTCAGGGAAATAACCGGTGAAGAAAAAGCTAATCATAATAATCATAATAATCCACTCTATTATAATAAAGGCCGTTGTATATATATATATATATATATATGCAGTATCATTTTCATAAGCAAAGGTGACATTGAGAAAAAGCCGGGGCGCAAATTGACATTTTCGTAATACTGGATGGCGGTGCTCTCGAGAAGTTTCCTTCTGCCTATGGAAATGATTCTGAAACAGACTAACATACATAATAAAATGTTCAAGGAAAACGGTTGAATTCCCTTCATTTTAACATCTCGTGACATTGCACTACACATGAAGGAGTTCTAAGACTAAAATATTATGTTAATCTTTTTGAATAACTTGTGAGCGGTTTTATAGTTGCCAACACTGTTTTGTTTATAGATACAAGGTTTGGAATAAAGCTCATTTCGTCTTTTTGCCTTGATAAAGTCCATCACAGGCCGAAACGCGTAAGCGAGTTAAATACATTTTTTCCTCTTGCATTCTTTTTATTTAACCATAGATATATATATATATATATATATATATATATATATATATATATATATATATAATTTAAAAAATAGAAATATCATCCCCAAACGTTGGTTAGCGAGTGTTGTTTTATAAGGACTTTATCTTTTATCTCCCTTTCTAATGTTAACATGGGCCAAGCGAATAATCATTGTGTTTATTCATTTGTAAAAGTAAGAGAAATTCGGGAATGGTTGAATAATATAAAGACTGAATTTCAAAAGAATGTAACAATACTCGTCGAAACCGTATTGTCTTTTGTGTTTAAGTCATGGCCTTTGGCAAGAAAAAACGCAGCAAGAGTGAAACAAGGCGAAAAAATAGCACCAAAACTGGGTCAAGATTTCAAGACGAAATACGCGACCTTTATTTCTCTAGAGAACAAGAAAAGCTGTAGTTTTGACAAATGAGAGACAAATTGACCAAACTCCATATCTCACCGCTTTTGACATCTGCAAATCTGTCGGTTCACTGACGTCTTCGATGGTTCATCTTGCCTCTTCTGTGAAATACGTCCTCTTTTTTTTTTTCTTGTATTCCGTCTACCATTTTTCTATGTGGTCAAGTTAATTTCATGCAGTGATTCTTGTCTTTGGGCGACGATATCAATAATTTATTTTATTTCTCTTGAAGATCATATTTTTCAATCTAAACCAACAAGTAATTATGCTAGCAAAATCGCATTTTATGAGTTATAAAATATATTTCACAAAATCCATATAAATATATTCATATTTCATTTGAAACTGAATATGAGTCTGGGACGCAGTAAATAAAGAAAAGAAATATTTAACATTTATTGTAAGTGGTGAGTGAATGATAAAATTGAAAAGACATGCATAAAAACAAAAGCAATAAGAAGCTGAATGATAAAGGCTAAGTTAATTAACTAGTTACACCGGAAGTCAAAAATTAAGTTTAAAAGCTGTACGTCCCCTTTAACTTTAAAGTTTCTATTTAAAATTTTAACTGGCTTTTGTTGTATGTTCATCTTTTCACCAATTTATATATGAATGTTTCCATCCAATATTTGTTTAACATATATTTGTGTTTTCGGGAAAGTTCATGTCGATTTTTAATTGAAATTAAAACACAAAACCAAAATTTTACCATTAGATATTTATTCAACTAAATATGAACTACAAACTTTCTCCATTTTTCCTTCAACTTAGAGATTTCCAAAATTTTGGTGGTTTCTCGATAAAGAATTCGTTAAGGTGCTTTTTTTATGTCATCCAAAGAATTAAAAATTTTATCATTGAGATTATTTTACAAATAGCTGAATACATCAAAATCCAAAGGAGTGCTATCTGATGGATATGGAGGGCAAAGTAACACATCCCAGCCAAGCTACAACAAATTTTCCTGGGTCTCCAAAGAAACGTTCAGTCTGGCATTATTCTGGAAAACAACACTTTTTGTGTTCTGGGCGTTTTTCATGAATTGGTGCCTTCAATCTGTCCGGTTATGAACAATACTTTTCAAAATCAATTGATTGGTTACTTGCCAGAAGCTCATAATACAAGATTGCTTTTCACTTCAACAAAATGCACAACATGACTTTCTAAGGATAAAAACCGACTTTTGGTGTTGCTAATGTTTGCCCATGTCGTTTCCACCAGAATCTTTTTTGCTGGACATTGCTGTAAATGATCCGTTTCTCATCAACCGTCGGCAATTTGCTTCAAAAAGTGTATATTTTCATAACATTAAGATTACAGTCAAACATTAAACAGGCTGTTGCCTTTCAGTGCTAATTTCCAGTTTTATATGTATGTATGTATGTATGTATGTATGTATAGGCGCGTGGCCGAGTGGTTAGAACGTTCGCTTTCTGACCATGATTGTTTTGTCACGGAAGGTGACAAATATTATCGGTCCTTTCGCTCAGATCATGTAATACCCAAAACATTGTAGCAATTTGAGTACCTAAAATTTACTGAGTGCTCGTGGATTGTAGAGTTTGGTAAATTCAGTTTTTTGTCAATGTCCGCGTTGTATAATGCAGGTTAGTATTAATCAATATTTTGATTTAGTCGTCATCTGTAATGGGGGTTTGTCGGAGTAGTCTTCATTAATATGGCTAATCGCTAAATCTAAAAATAGCGAACCACTTCCGTAGAGTTCTGTCAGCTAAACCACCTTCACAGCACAGTTTTTTGTTGCTTCAGTGGTATTTTACCTTTACGATAATACAAAAGCATCAAGTGTCCAAAAGTACCTCAGGATCTTCCATTTTCACAGAGATGTGAAAGTTACTTATTCGTCTCTCTCCGTCCATTTATGTGTTAATTGCAGGACAGATTGAGTTCTATAGCCTTGGTTGGCAACCAGACCACCGCAGAAATTAATAGCAACCTGCTGCTGGATAATCTTCTGCCCAGTCAGACATGTCTCTTCGAGACATGATCCCCCAAGCATGTATCACGTATGGCAGTTAACTGACTATTGTGTTTATACCGCGAAAGGTCAAGGCGATCAAGCAAAGAGGAATTTCGTCAGTTAAGGAGGACGCAGGTTCGAATCTTGCAGAGAGAGAATCTTCAATAAAGCTTCTCCAATATTCAGTCCCGGAAACGAGCATGAATAAATATACTATGAAAAATCGATGAAAAGTCTTCTCAAATACGGGTATATACTAAAAGTAACCTTTAAATTGAAAATATCTGTCGCATTAATTAATTTAAAAATTCATTACTTCTTTATCTACATTTTTCATGTTTGTCTCAGTATATTTTATTAAAATGAAGATTTCTTTCTTGAAATAATTTATATACATAGAATATTAGCTATATTTATAAAAGAAACTGAGAATAACATGGGACATTATATATATATATATATATATAATGTCCCATGTTATTCTCAGTTTCTTTTATAAATATAGCTAACATGGGACATTATATATATATATATATATATATATATATATATATATGCTACTCTAGCATCTTCGCATCGTTCATTCAGTAATGAATTAGAACACTCTCAACTACTGGCGTATGTTTACATGGTATGTAACACGCTAAAAATCTGCCTGTTTCTACCGAGCGCCAACAGCTCAGAGGTAGAATCGCCGACTGACTAAAAGCAATCGAAAGTCTAACCGTACTGATGAGCAGCGAAACAAACCTATCGGCGGATGACTACACATATATATATACATTTTCCAGATTTTTCTTAGTATATTTTATTAATGTGAATATTATATATGCATGCCCGAAGATTCTATACAGAGAGTGATGAGTAATTTCTTGCCAATTCGTATTTTTATGTTCTCACATGCGCGTTGTTTGTTTTTGATTTTTGTCAACTGCACAGTATAGTAGGGTCAGTTGGGAATCATCTGTGAGATAAAGAAGACCATAAGGCAATTCACATCACCAGAGATTTGGAAACGGTATACTGTACTGCTTGGCATTCGCGCTGGAATCTTCAATACAAACATTTCAGAATTGTGTCAGTGCAGAGGATTTGGAAAGCCTTTATTGAAATATTCGGTCAGCTTTATGATGGTTGAAGTGAGCACTATATTAAGTGCCATGCCACACAAGCAGAAGAACTCAGTTATGACTGTCAAACAATTTCTGGGACTATACATATATCCACCTGACACTAGACTGTAACTCCCATGATTATTATGTGATGTGTCGTTGAACGAGGAGCAAACTAAACTTCTAACACCAAAGAGGAACTGAAAGTAAAAATTATGGCAGCATTGATCATTTTAAACAAGGAGACCGTCCAGAAGAGATGCAGGATATTCCAAATTCGTCTGAAGATTGTCGTTGAAGCCAATGGCAATTTTATTGAATAAATTCACTCTTATAGCATTTCAAGATAATTTTTATGTAATTTTGTTAAACATATCAATTAAAATGAGATGTCAGTGTTATTTTCATTTCTTTGTAATTTAGAAGACAGTTTATTCATCGGATCCTGTATATATATATATATATATAGTCATCCGCAGACAGATCTATTTCGCTGTATCACAGCTCATCAGTACGATCAGACATCACATCTAATATATATATATATATATATATATATATATATATATATGTTTGGACATTATTTTTTATCCATACTAATATTTAAATAGATATTCTGTTTTTAATTAAACAGTATTATATATTTATATCTACTGGCCTGATTATTTACGATAAATTTCTATTACGAAAATGTGTGTCATACGGCAGGATTTTCCATATTTTCGTAATAAAAATTTATCGTAAATAATCAGGCCAGTAGATATAAATATATAATACTGTCTAGTTAAAAACAGAATATCTATTTAAATATGAGTATCGATCAAAAATAATGTTCAAACAAATCATTTCAAATTGCCGTTTGTTTATAACCCAGTTTCGTTAATCTTCGTTAATTTCCGTAACATGTTTATATATATATATATATATATATATATATATATATGTGTGTGTGTGTGTGTGTGTGTGTGTGTGTGTGTGTGTCTGTGTGTCTGTGTGTGTGTGAAATATTCACAGAGTGAATCTGTAAAAGAAGAAAATGAATAACAATTGAGGGAAAAACTATTCTTTCCCGACAAGTTTCATAGATATATATACATATATATATATGTGTGTGTGTGTGTGTGTGTGTGTGTGTGTGTGTGCGTGTGTGTGTGTTTAAAATATTCTCAGAGTGAATCTGTCAAAGAAGAAAATGAATAAAAATTGAGGGAAAAACTATTTTTTCCCGATGCGTTTCATTCTCTCATTTGCCTTGATATATGCCTTTCCAAGGACGAAATTCGTCGGCTGAGAATAGTTTTTTCTCTTATCTATCTTTATATATATATATATATATATATATATATATATATATAGAGAGAGAGAGAGAGAGAGAGAGAGAGAGGCGTGTTAGTAGGGAAAAGATTAATATCTGAAAGAAAGTGGATAAAATGAAACAAGTGGAAAAAAACTTTTTAATAGCGACGCGTTTCGTTTGCTGAATTGGTCATAATGAAATAACTTCTAACACCAAAGAGGAACTGAAGTTACGGATTATGGCAATTAAATCAATTTATCAATTTAAACAAGGAGACCGTCCAGAAGAGATGCAGGATATTCCAAATTCGTCTGGTGGTTGAAGCCAAATTTATTGAATAAATTTGCTCTTTAGTAAATGCTTGGGGTTAGATAAATAAAAAAAGTTCTGTTCGTATTAATGAATATGAATATGTTTAACATCATTATTTTTATGTTTAGTAAATTCGCTCATGTTTTTATAAATCCGTATTTTTCGTCCCATTTTTCCCTTTCCCTTCCCCTCTCAATTCCTCTTTTTTTTTTGCTTTTTTTCTACTCTCTCCTTCTCTCTTTCCCTTTTTCTTTATCTCTATTCTCCTTTTCAGTACCTCTCTCTCGCACACACACATACTCTCTCTCAATCTCTATCTCTCTGACGTTATGATGTTAAATTTAATCTTAAAAAGGGCGAAGAAGAAATAAAAGGCGTAAAAAGGAGTAAAAATGGAGATACGATTTCACAGACTTCGATGAGTTTCTATTGTGTCGATCTTTCTTTGATTGATCTAAGCTCACATCTCACAAAGCAGTCACCATCTCTCACCAAATGATCCCCCCCCCAATGGCTGACTTCTATTTCCTTCCTTCCTTCATCGTCAGCTGTATTTCTTTCCTTTTTATCTTTTTGAAAGAAGTTCCCCAAACCCGCCATCAATCCTGCCATTTTATGCTCAACTCTGATAACATTACTGGCGGGCAAAAACAAGACGTATTGCACGTTTCTCGTCTCGTGGCGAGGCTGCAGGAAACGCCCGGGAACAAACATTGGTCGACTCGGGTACAGATTGAAAATCACCGGAGACCCAAAATGAGACCTGATTGCGCACTCCACTCTCATCCGGACTTATCAATTCATACCCTTCCCCACAAAATGTGCCAATAAAGATGAGGAGTACAGAACGTTTGCAGGAATAGTGATAGTGATTTTCAGGCAGTGAATGAGATTTTGCCTCAAGGAAAAATAATATGAAGTAACGAAAATTAACATTATTTTAACAAAAAAAAAAATAACAAAACAAACAAATATCTTAAAGCGAAATGGCTTGTCTAAACCTGCAGTTAAGCAATGTTCTGGTTGGCATTTCTAAGTTACCCTGGATTTTGTGGGTGATTTCTTTTTACAGTTTATCCATCCTTGTGCATTTTATTTAAAGCCAGAAAATATTTTAGATTGTAACAATTTTTGGAGATAATAATACTTTTATATATAAAACTAGCAGTATAGCCCGGCGTTGCTCGGGTGTAATGAAAGCTTTAAAACTAATCCATGGTTCTGGAGTTCAAACTTTTGGGCGTTGGCACGAAAGACTAAAAAGCAATAGTTGTTTCCAGTTAAAGCGAAACTGTAGACTGAAAAAAAATGAATGGATGTAAGTCAAATTTTGATTTCCTGGTATCGATATCAAATAAGTTTTTTCGTCGTAAACTGAATTTTGAAGGCTAAATAAGTCCTCTGAGTAAATGGTATCATGGCTGAGACTAAGAACTACAATTATATTTACTCAGAGCCAAACCCAAAGTAAAAACTAAAATAAAAGGGCTGAAAAAAATACAGATATACAGGCAGATCAACAGGTACACACACAAACATCTTGCCTTTTATATATATATATATATATATATATATATATTATCGATTTTCTGCACTATTGTAAGAACTGCAACCTTGAAACTTCTGAATATCGTTTCTTATGTCTTGGTCTAAGAGTGTATCAAATTTGATTAAAATAGGACCACTCCTTCTATAACCAGATTTTTTCGATTATCGATTTTCAATATTTATCGGGGGTACCTCGACACAAAACCTAGCTAAGAACACTCACAGACACTTATAATACAACTGTGTAGATTTTTAAGAAAGTCGGTTCAGCCGTTTCGGAGTCTATAAGTAACGGACACACACACACACACACAGAGAGAGAGAGAGACAAAGTTCCATTTATAAATAAGTTTAGATTCTTAAGATTCTTAACCCATAGCTGGATGGAGAAGAGGTTGATTTATACTTTTTCCGAATATATAGAACCTGACAGGAATTGAAACACGCGTTTTCACATACTAATTCCGAGCCGTTATCCATTGTACCATCTGCTACATTCAGTACCTGCTGTTCCCAAGTGGTCACCCATTTAGGTACTGGCCAGGCTCGATGTTTAGTAACTTCAGTGATTGCTGACCTGTGTTTCAACTTGAAATGATCGTAAGAACATATACTAGAGAAAGAGTGTATATCTGATCTGTGATTGAAGGAGTCGCGTATTTCCTACCAATACTAGTGGTCAGTGGTCAGATCAAACTAAAAAATATGATTTCAAATATTGACTTTTGTTTTAAGAGAAATTGTCCTTCATAAACTGTAAAGACACTTAGTTTTTGCTGAAGTAATTTTCGTTTGTGGCGCAATGGTTATCTGCTCGGGATGAGAAAACGGAAAGCCGAGTTCGAATTCCTGTTCAATGTATGGACGAATAGTAATTTATAAATGTGCAAGTTTGATTCTGACAATAATGATGTTCTAACACGGTGAACCAACTTCCCTTTCAATATAAATCACTCCGTTTCATGTCAAGAGTAAATATGACATTAAAAAACGCAAAATGCTGATCAGCTGGAGGTTAGCATCAGCCATAATGATGGTAGAGAGAGAAAACTTTCTGTGGTTATTAAATCAAAGAAGTTTTGTAGATTTACAAGACATTTCTTGTCCCAGTTAATCACTGATTGGAAATACTTTTCTTCAAGAGCAGTTGCCAGTTTTATTTTGTTGGTTTTGTCGAATTTAATGAATTCATTCATTCGGTTTACACATTTGGCTACTGTGGTCTACCACTCTCCTACATCTCACATCGATTGCGCAGCATAGTACAAATATTTCAGAGAGTTTTGGTGTTAGTCTAAGTATAGTGCAGGGGATTCAGTAAAGTAGGGTCAGTTGGGCACCATCTTTGCAAAAAAGAACATCATGAAGCAATTCACTCCGCCAGAAATTTGAAAACGGCATGCTCTACTGTTTGAAATTCATGCCAGAAGCTTCAAGACAAACATTTCAGAGAGTTTGGGTGTCAATTTAAGTGCATAGGATTTCGAAAGAGTTCAATGTGTCTTATGATGGTTACAAAAGTACGGCGGCTCGGAAAACACTCTCTAATCGTTTTGATACAAAAATAACTCCCGAATTTATTGGTGAGAGCCTCAGACTCGACGCGAAGGCCTACACCAAGCGCCTTGATGAGGTCGTGCAGCCCTGAGTCATGAAGCTGGAAACAGGACAGCTGGAAATATGTCTGGCAACAGGACTTTTCACCATGCCACACAAGTAGGAGAACCCAGTCATGGCTGTTAGACAATTTCTGCGACCGCATAATCCTTTACGTCGTTCTACCTAACTATCCAGACTGCAACCCTCCCTAGTGTGGGGAGCAATTGAGCGAGAGACCAGGAAAGCTCCTTTTAACACCAAAGATGAACTGAAGGTAAAGATTAAGAAAGAATTCACCAACTTAAAAAAAATAAGACTGACCATAAGATACCGAAGTTGTCTAGAGGCCCTGGTTGAAGCCGTTGGCGATTTTAACAAATAGATTTTCTCTTTAGTATTTCAAGATATTTTTTTTAATTTGGGTAAATATATCTGTAAAAATGAGATGTCAGTGTTTTTATCATTCTTGCATAATTTTGGCGACAATTCATCCATCGCACCCTGTATAATCTTACCGATTTCATTTAGATTCATTCTCTTGTTGTTAATCCTTTCGTCACTTGTGTTATCAAATGACCCCAAATACTAAATTAAATGTCGCCAGAGTCATCCATAGTAAATTTGCGCCCAGGTTTTTACAACGTTTGAACTTTCTTGGTAGATCTTCTAACGACTATCACTATTTATCGTTTATATTTCATGCATTTAAAATGGACGCACTTGATATCTAGCCGTTGTCGCTAAAATAACATCAAATCTTTCTAAATCTCCAGCATTTATCTCGTTCCTTAGTATCTCCTCACCGCCACCACCACAGTTATGAATTAAATTGCAGGATAGACTAGACTCTATCCTTAGTTGACAACTAGTTTTTTCTTCTTCTTCTTTTATGTGTGGTGTCCATTCAGAAAATAAGCGATTGTGGCCCTTCGGACAGTACGAAGGTTCCATATTTCCCTATCCTTTGTAGCTCTCATCTTTTCTCTTGCTATTTCTCCCACACTATGCTCTTCGATCCACTTTTTTGCCCATTAAGTATGCCACCCATTACTTTCCCGTTTCTTTTTCCCTCTATTCGTCCTCGGTGTATCAGATTCTCCAAGCCCTCCTTTCCCATTACGTAACCTAGAAACCTTAGCTGTCTCTTGTTAAGTATAAGTTTCTTTTCGTTTTCATCCTTTCAAAAACCTTGTCATTGCTCACATGTTCGGTCCATAGTATATTCAGCATTCATTTGTAGAACTATATTTCAGTTGCTTCAAGTCTTTCCTTCATTCTTGATGAGATTGTTCAGCATTCACTGCTACATAGGAGGACAAATATCACATAACAAATAACAAGGAAAATTCTACATTCCAAATTGTAGAGACAGCAACGGAAAGCCATTCTGCAGTTTTCTCTAAGAATGCAACATTCAAAAATAACATAGGAATGAGCGTGTTTCTGATGCAACTCTCCAGAAAATAATCAATCTTTTTAATTTAATTTTTGTTTAATATTCCTACCGCATAATCACTCTAGATCACAAATATCTTTTCCATTTTTAATTTTTTTTCTAAATTTCAAGAAAGGGGATCAATATGTAATGTAAATTCATGATAAAATGATCCCCCAACACGAGTCAAAAACCCTGCCGAAAGCCACGTGTTAAAGCATATTCTTAAAAAATTCAAATAATTTCATGTTAAAAAACAAAAACGTTAATATTTATAATGTCTAAATCATATTCTTAATTTTGTGTCGTGTTGCATACACATTTCATTTCGGGTCTCAACCAAAAACCTAAGGTCAGAAATAGCTTCCTCACACTTTCCACTGATTATTTTTGTAAAAACAAAAACAACAAAAACTAAGATCACACACATTTTACATATAAAAGCTGTTCGCAATGTATGAGCTGTATATTTTTGAAGCACAGAAGCCCTTAATTATAAACATGACTTTTTTTACTTGTCTTGCATGAGTTCAAACTTGAACACAGTGCCTCCCAAACATCTGCCAATATCAACAAAGCATGAGGAGATGGGTCCATAAGTGATTAAACAATACGAAGGTTCCAGAAATGGTGAAGAAGGTACAGGACGATCATGTAGTCTTGACAACGAACAATTGCAAGCAGTTGTTGTCCAAAACCATTAAAACGTAAACGATCAAGTCAATGGCTTGATCTTGGTGAGTTCTCAAAACATTTCCCAAAGCCAAAGTTGCATCAGCAAAAGCTTATGGTAACAGTTGTGTGGTCTGCAATTGTTCTTATCCACTACAGCATTCTGAAAGACAATCAGAGCATTAATGCAGAGTTTTATTGAAATCAACTTGCTGAAATGCATGCACATCTGCAAAAAAAAAAAAAAAATGAGACCTGCATTGGTGAATCGACGCGGTTCAATTCTACTTCACGATAATGCGAGTTCACATGTTGCAAGAATGATGCCGCATAAACTCACAGACTTGGGATACAATAGTTTACCACACCCTTCATAGTCTCCTGATTTTTCACCCACTGATTATTATTTTTTTAAAGTACTTACGTACATTTTAAATGGTAAAACTATTAGGTTCAAATCAGAGGTGGAATCAGCTTTCAAAGATTTCGTTGCATCACAGTCAATAACATTTTATCAACAAGAAATAAATCGATGGCAGAGATACATATATTTTCGAATCTTGACTAATTTCAGCATTTCTACAGTTAATTTTTAAAGAATAAAATTATGTTTCTGAAATTGGGCTTTATTTTTGTTACAATCTGCAGGGACTACCGTATCAATAATAAAGCATATTCTCTCATTGTGGTCTTTGATCACGATGTCTGGGTAATAAGCTTTGATTGATCTATCTGTGTATATTGCAAAGTCTCATGAAATTATTACAGGTCTTATCTCTGTAATCAGATCTGAGTGATCTTCATATCAATCATTTCCGTAAAAGTTGCATATTTTCTAATGCAAATATTGGCCGACTCCATCATGCCGAGTTTTATAATTGTTTAGTGCTTACATTCTGCAACCGAATACAAGATAAATAATTTCTTTTTGGATATTACTATGTTGTTGTCATTTTTCATCATATTCCGATTTCTGCTTTGGTTGCACTACAAACCAAGTCTGCGGGAAGACCTAAGGCAGTTTGTGGTGTGTTGTTATGGCTCCATTTCATGTTTTTCTATCTCACCTAACATCCCTAACGTTACATAGACAAAGTTCTCCTTAGTGTGTGGGCTGTACTTAACTAGACAATTTTTTGTATATCTCTTAAGCTGGAGTTTCTAGGGATTCTTTCAATGTGTTGTTTTGTTCCATTTTTTATCATTCCAAGTGCACCTACTATCACTGACACGATTCTTGTTTTCAATTTCCACATTTTTTCTATTTCAATTTCCAGGTCCTTATACTTTGACAGTTTTTCGAATTCCTTGATTGCTATGTTACAATCCGCTGGACAAGCCATATCAATTAATAGGCATGTTTTTCTTTCTGGTTGTTAACAATAAATGTCCGGCCTGTTTATTATTATTATTATTATTATTATTATTATTATTATTATTATTAACATCATTTCACGTACTTATTATTTTATACCATATCATTTTCGATTCTACTTTTGGTTGAGAAAGGGTTTAACTGACACCCCCCACTTCTACTTTAAACAGAAAAATTTTAAATATTTTTATTCACGATCTGGGAAGTTTAAATGACTGAAAAATGAAAAAAAAATTCTTAGCGATGACCATTTCTGTAGAGAAAAACGTAAATGTGGGTATTAAGTATAATGATCGTTTACGTCCTGAAGGGACATAGCCTTAAGAAAAGAAGAAGAAAAATCTACATTCTCCGTGTGGATCGCTGGTAAAGTCAAGCCTCCAATACGGCAGAGGCTCTTCCCTTTGTTTACGGCTGTCTGATTCAGAATCCGTGTTTAGATTGGCTAAGTGTTCTAACTGAAGACGGAAAGTGCGACACTGAGATCCAAAGGCGAATTAGCATGGCGAAAGACGCGTTCCAGAAGCTGAGTAAAGTATTAAGATGCAGGAAACTTTCATTAGAAACAAAGAAGAGAGTACTGGATTGCTATGTGATGTCAGTTCTTTAATATGGCAGTGAATGTTGGACAATATCAACAAAGATTAAGGGAAAACTTGAAGCAGTTGAAATGTGGTTGCTGTGGATATCGTGGATCGAGCATGTGAGCAATAACGAGGTGATGGAAATATTGGAAACGAAAGGGAAATTAATATTGAGCATCAGGTAGAGAAAACTAAAGTTCCTGAGACATGCAATGAAGAAGGAGGGCTTGGAGAACCTGATACTGACAAGCCAGATAGAAGGAAATAGAGACAGAGGAAGGCAGCGGATAACATATTTGAAGGGCCTGAGCAGGTGGATGACAGAACGGAGGTTGCGTGGTGTTACAGAAGAAAGCCTGCTAAAAGTCACAAGGGGTAGGGAGACGTGGAAGGCCATGATCGCCTACGTCCTGAAAGGACAAGGTACATAGAAGAAAAAGAAATGGTTTTGATCATAAAGCCTAAGAATATTTTTAGAGATAATCTTTAATATTTTGCTAATGCAATTTCTTTACATTGTTGAATCCAAGTAGTTTGCACAGTTCCCAGTATTTATCTTCTCCTACCATGATTATTTTTATATATTTTTAAGCAAGCATCTTTTATGATTAATTCTTTTAAGTCATTGGAACAATATGGCTTCGTTCAAGATGTCTCCAGAAACGAAGTTGACCTCGATATTAACGATATTAAAAAGAAACATTAAGTTGAATTAAACTCTATACATTTTTATACACATTCACAAAAGAATCAATTATATATATATATATATATATATATATATATATATATATATATATATATATATTGTTTGTTACAAGGCCACATTTTCTTATACTTTTTACCCAATATACTAGTAAATACAAAATCTAAACGATGCATTAAATCTATGAATTAAATTTATAACTATTAGGTCCCTTTCTGCCATCCATAAAAGTTCCCATAGGCCAAACCCTTTAGATTTAATAATATTAGAGAAATGTAGGAACCTCCACAAAATCGCTGAAAAACAGCATAGTATGAAAAAAAAAGGCCTCTAACTACATAAAAACAAAGTTATATCGGCAAAATATTTATGTTATTGTTAAGAGGATAGATCAAAGTATTTTTTATTATTTTTTTAAATTTAGAAACACGTTCGAAATTTTGGTAGAAAATCTTGTTTTTCGTTCGTCCGTGGGTGACGCAATTTTTACAAGGGACTTTTTACGGCAATAATATTACGCAAGTCACTTTTGCCGGTGAAAAACGCTTTAATTTAGAAATTCTTTCAAAATTCAAATAATGATTTAATTCAAATAATGATTTAAATCAAATAATGATTTTGATTAAAATTCAGGAAATAATGATTTTGATTAAAATTTCCGAACTTATTTACAAATGGCTGAAATCATTTTTTAAATAATTATTATAAGAATATCTTTATAAAATATTTTTTTACATATGTTACTCCCACAATTAATTTCCTGAAATGTCCAGAAATTCGCGATCGTTTCTCTAAAAAACTAATATTAATTAAATCCGTGTGTCATTCGGGAATGCTAATCAACTGTCTTTTTTTGCTCTAAATTGCGAAAACAAAAATGCAATAAAACTATGTCATTTTTTTTTTCATTTAGATAAACTTTTAATTAATTTTATAAACAATATATATTAAGGATATCCTAGTCTGAAAAGAAAAAAAATCGATGAATAATGAATTTTTTACAAGAATCGTTTTCATTTTTATTATTTTTTATATAAATTTATTAGGATTCAAAACTCTTTTTAAATTTTCTCCTTCGTAGTTAACGCTAGGGTGTTAAATTAATGCATGAAAACTACTAACAGAAAATTGAAAAGCTTAATATAAATAAATTACTTATGAATTTTTAATATAATTAAAATATTTTAATTGTGTGCGTATGATTACCCGTATTTTCTTGTTAAGGGTGGCCGTACGTGATATATATCATTAAAAGGTCACGTATTTCAAAGGTTGCGCTCCATATAGGGAAAAAAAACTATATAAACTTTTTCGACAGTGTACAATTTTTTATCTCGCTTCAGTGTTTCCTATGCTCTACGTTTCAACATTCAACGGGCTTTGCAAATCATCCCTTCAAAATTTAACGCAAGTTTCATTATCTTAATTCTTAATTTCCTAATTTTGTTAAAAGAAAGGTAAAATTCACAATTTATGGAGACACCTAATAAATAATATGAAAAATAGATTTGAAAAATAAAAATTAATAAATGCATAACATTTCATAAATTACTGAGTTACCTCTGCCGTTATATAATTTAGTTCTGTTATTAAATTGTACATTTTTTAAAAGAAAGTTTTATATTATTTTAATTTTCATTTTTCATAAAACATCTTCAAACGTAAGTCTATAATGTTTAACTAAAATTCTTACTAAAATATTGCTGAAAATATGGTGTTAAATTTTTAATTTTAACATAAAGTTAAAAATTTAAAAAAAACGAAGCGTATGATTAAGATTATGTCAAATTCACCTCCTACACTTCGCATTTTTTGACGGTTTTCGTCTGTCATGGCAATTGTCGCCTTTGATAAGACGATGATAACCCCGATAACAAGGCTACTGCAATTAAGAAACGCTTTTGTAGTATATGGGAGGCAGTAAGCAAATAATTCTTGTTTCAAATTAGATTAAGGTAAGTTTAAATTCACTAACTTGAATAAAATAATGTGTCAGCGAGATATATTTTATTTTTGCAAGATTTTTTAAAACCGAGAATTAGCTTCTGTTTACAAAATGTGTCGATCGATTAAAAATGACCGAAAAAATTAATTTCTTTTTAAATAAAAAAATTTTATATTCCGATCATTGTAATTTTGTTTTTAAATACACCAGAGTATTTTGCTTACTGGAATTAGTAAATTTAATTACTTGGCTTGCAATTAAGGCTAAAATTAAAGCTTCAAGAAAACTTTTTTATTTTTTAAAATTCAATTTAAATTTAAGTATCGAAAATAAGTGGAGGTACATAGAAAAAGTGTTCTGTCGAACTTTCTAGAAGTCTTTAGAAAATTATACAGGGTTCTAGAGCATCTAAAAAAAACATATATATAAACGGGAATCCGAAAAGATTAGAAAATTGTTTTGAGTTGTTGCTGCTGTTGTTGTCCGAACCAACAGCAGCGTGCAAATTGAGGTAAACTCCGGAATAGAACAAAGGTTCGACCGAAAGAGTCTATTCCACAAAAGACACTGAACAGAAAAAATCATCGGTAAATACTGTTTCTTCTTTGTATTGATTTTGTTGACCAAACTATAATAGTAATTTAGAATTCTTTTCCTTCTAATTATTAACAGTAAAACAATCTATTTTTCATTGTCTGCACGACGTATATCTAATCTCTCGACTCACACTTTAACTAAAGCAGATTTTTCCCCTGACTCACTTACTTTATCTAATATTGACTGCTACTTGTTGGAGCTCTCACGTTTAAACTGTACTTATCAGAAGTTATGCTGTTTTAAAACTTTACCCAGTTTTATTGTAAACCTTATTTGTAAAAAGTGTAAATTAATTCTGTTTTACTTTGCAAATGTAATTTCGTTTTTCCCTGCTCTTTTTTTAGCTAATACAGTTCTTCATGTTTTGTGTTATGCAACCCGTAACAATATATATATATATATATATATATATATATATATATATATTAGGATAGGTCGAGTTTGCACTTTTTTGTACAATCTATTTCAGACAAGTCTAGATAGTTGAAACGTAATGACATAAAAGCCTACAAAAATTTAAGTTTCTATTTAAACTACTTTTGTAAAAATGCAGTCAAATTCGGCTTTGAAAATGCATTTAAAAAGCAACTCATTTTTTCAATATTTGATTAAAAAATGTTATTATTTCAACATTAAATCAAAAAGATTTGCTGTTTTAATAAATAATTTTTACATTACATGAAATCTAATTTAATCCAAATATTTCTATAATCATATCATCAAAATTTCAGTGTAAAAGTCTTTAGGAACAAATGAAGGTCTTATTTGGTTCTTGCAAAAATGTGTCTGTCTTGCTTCAAATCCATAAACAATATGAGAAGCATCACATGATAATTTCACTGTTCTTTTAACACACTGAGAATTGGAAGGAAAATCAGGTAACTCTAAATTTGTGTTATTTATAAGAGATGCTTGAATTTAATTTTCTGAAAATTGTTCAGTGTTTTCCGGTTCACAAACTCCATTTTGGATAGATTGATTAATTCTGACCAATGCATGGGTTCAAGGTTGATTGCCGGTATTTTATTTAACCTTTTCTCGGGTATATTCTGAAACGATGAAAGTTCAGTATTCTATTTTATATTTTAGTGAATAGAACTTTTTTGTGGTGCATTGGATATCGGCTCGGAACGAGAAATCAGGGAACCGAGTTTGAATTCCAGCCGAATTTATTGCATTCACTTGCGCGCAAATACCCTTGGGAAAGGTATTAATCCATCTATTTCTTCCAGTTATGGGTTAAATAACAGGACAGATTGGGTTCTATAGCCTTGTCTACCGCAGCCAGTCTACCGCAGAAATCAATGGCAACCTACTGCGGGATAATCCTCTGCCCAGTCAGTCATGTCTCTTTCGAGACATGATCGCCCAAGCGTGTATCACGTATGGCACTTACCTAATGGACAGAATTCCTCTAAGGGCTACTTATCTCACTTCCAATTTATTTGAGTTCATCATCATCGAATACAACACATTCTTAGGTAAGAGAGCAAAAACGTTATATTGGATGTTCTTAAATGCAATACTTTGAATTTCTTCGGAGTATTTCTTAATCCTTTCGGTCGTATTGAATATAGACAGCTGCTGGTTATATAATTTGCTATGCCCCTTAATCGCAAACCAGCTAACTGCTTAAATTTCAATAATAAATTTAATAGGTCGCTGAAAGGATATGTACCTCTAGTGCGCATTCCCATTACGCTGGTTGCTAAAGTTAGCCATCTTATTTTACTTACTGTTTCAATTTTCCAGGCACTAAATGTAGAGTCACTTTTACATTTGAAAATCTCTAGGGTATATTACAAAAGGAGCCTTTGATCTTTACTTAGAGCCCTCAATTTTGACTATAGGTTCTATCTTATCATGAGGGTCATTTATTTTGATAGTCCCTTTCGCAAAATTTGCCCGGTTAACCTGTAAAGTAGTCGGGCTTCTCGTTGTACCATCAACATATTTAAACAGTTCCGAATGTTAATTCATTCTGATGTAATAAACAATCAACTGTGTGTAATTTTAAATGGAGCTTCTTCTCTAGAGCAGTTGCAAGGCCCGCCTTACATCCAGTATTTGCATTTGTTTTGTCCAGAAGAGCAGCCTTAGGCAGTCTATCAAATTCTCACAAAACACTAAAATCTTCTGCTAGAAGTGGCAACTGTAGGTGGAATTGCTTTATGGATAAAGTACTTTCCAGTTTAAGTATCTGTCGCTTGTGTAAATATCAAATGGTGTTCTGGTCTCCTTACTTTTTTTAGTTTAATGTCTTCATTTTCCACCATAACATTTGTAAACAAAGTTTATTTTTTAATCTTGCCATTGTAGCGGACAAAGCAACTTTTAGAATTCAAATTCTAAGCACTGACTTGTTGATTTTGTTAGAAATAAAATAATTTACTCGAATTTACGAAACCTTGCTTAGCACACACAAAACTCACGAAATTTCACACCTCGATTCGAAATGTTTTTTCGGCTAATAGAAAAGTAGAAAACATCTAAAAACAAAACAGAAAGGCCGGAATCACATCCGGGAGTGAATTCCCAAATGACTTTTTGGATCGCCACAAACGAAATAAAAGACGAAGCAAGCTCGAGTGTCGTCAGAGAGAAATGAGACGAGCGTAATTAACTCGTCCCTTGACAAACGTCAAGCGATCGCTATTATTGTCTCTGTCTTTCTCTCTCACCTCTCACCTCCTTCCTTTTTACCAATCTCCCCGAGCGGTAACTACAAAGACAATCCTGCCCAACAATAAACGCATACCTAGAGACTCATCCCTTGTTTCCTGTTTAGGATGTGGTTTCCGGCTTTCTCTTTTCAAATCTTTTACTTTTTCCAATCTTTTATTCTTTTTTTTTTTTTCAATTGGAGTAGATAGACTAAACTATCGCCCGGTTCACACTCCACCCACGTCTATTGTTTCCTATTTAGGGTGTGGTTTCCGGCTTTCTCTTTTCCAATCTTTTCACTCTACGTAGCCCCCTGCACATCAGTGGCGCTACCGCCTTGCTCGGGGTGATATGATGAAAAAAAAAGATACATGCATACATACGTTTCTTCCTACGTACACATAAACTCATTCTTGCAAGGACTACTACGAACTCTCGATACACTTTACTTCTTAATATTGTTTCTCATTGAACATTAACTACTACCAATTAATGTTATTCTTTGCTATTAATAAATTTCTATTTAAACATACAAAATGTATACATTTATTTTCCACACATTCCACTCTACAACTTCCTGATGATAACGAATAATCTTAAGTTGTAGGGAGTTCGGTTATGTACGACACAAGGCCAATTTAATAAACAATAACCATCTCCCTACAGCTACACTGTTGACCCACGACGTCCAAAGAACACGCACCCTATTTCTACACCATCAACTCATAAACAGACAAGTTTTTTTAATACTTTTGGTGTGTATTTTATGTGTCATTACTTTTATTCAACCTTTTCTCTATCAATTTTTGACTCATCACTTATAATGATTTCGAAACCAAAGCCTGTAAATAGCCTGTAAATCCAAGAGAAAGGCTTCAGCAAGAGATGCTTCAAGATTAGAAGTAACATCTGCCTCTCTCTTAAGTTTTTCTTCAAACGTTTTTAATAAAACGTTCGAAAAAATCTTACTTTAGGAAATAATAATAAAATAAACTACACTGGTAATTTATATTTTACTTGAAAAATCTTTTTTAACTTGTGTTTTTTAAAAATCTTCCTATGTAAATAAAAACAAAAAGCACGCTGATATGTCGGTGTAAAGGCAAATTTCAAATTCAATTCCGGTTCATTAAAAATAAAAAGGGGAAAAATGTTTTAATGTTTTTGTCTTTTAGTTTTAATCCATAATAAAACTATCGCTTAAAATACATTAGGACACGTTTTTAATTTATGAATAGTTTTACTGAATTCTGTGTGAAAAAGAAAGTATTTTAAATGAAAAATAAAGTAAAACAAAATAGTTCCAATCCAGTACTATCTTCTTTGTCTCCAGTGAATTTTTCTTGTCTTGTTTTTCTGTCAGATTGTGAAATGCATCTTTGGCCAAGCCAATACACCTTTGGATCTCGGTGTCGGATCCTCTGTTAGAACACTCCTCATGTATTTAAATTTCTGTACTTGTTTGATTTTAGTATCCCCGGCCTGTAGTTGGCATTTTAGACTTCTCAGTTCTCCTTTAATTAACTGAATAGTTTCAGTTCTTCACCGGATCTTCGATTTCACCATTCTTTTCACGTGGACTTTTCAGGGAGATCTGAATCCAGCAGGGATGAGTACAAGTGTCAATTTCTTTTTTGGTTCCCTCTACATTCGCGTCGGTTTCTGAAAGGGCAATACAAATGAAGAACGACTTTTACCTGTGCTTTATTGATTATGCGAAGGCGTTTGACAAAATACGTTAAAAAGAATTGATGGAGATGCTCAGCAGCCTTGACATATTTGGGAAAGACTTAAGAGTAATCAAGAATCTCTACTGGCAGCAAACCGCTTGTATACGGACAGGTAATGAATTCATCAGATATACAAAAATAGAAAGGGCGTAAGACAAGGATGTGTCTTTTCACCGGATCTTTTCAACTTGTACAGCGAGAATATTTTGAGGACCCTAGAAGTTATGCCTAGATTTGTCATCGGAGGCCAGAATTTAAATAACCTAAGGTACGTAGATGCTACAGTGCTGATAGCAGACACGGAAAGGAAACTACAAGACCTCCTACAGTAGGTAGCTGAAGAGAGTGACAAGAAAGGACTACTATTAAACTGCAAGAAAACCGAATGCATGGTCATCAGTAAAAAGGGCAGACCAATATGCCAAATATAGGTGGTGGGTACTAGAATCAAGCAGGTACAAAAATTTAAATACCTAGGAAGTGTTATAACAGAAGACGGAAATTGCGACACAGGTATGCGAAGGCGAATTGGCATGGCAAAGGAAGCATCCCAGAAATTGAGTAAAGTATTAAGAAACAGGACAATTTTGCTAGAAACAAGGAAGAGAGTACTGGATTGCTATGTGTTGTCAGTTCTTTAATATGGCAGTAAATGCTGGACAATATAATCAAAGATGAAGGAAAAACTTGAAGCAACTGAAATGTGGTTCTACAGAAGGATGCTGCGAATATCATGGATCGAGCATGTGAGCAAAAAGGAAAAGACAGCTGAAGTTCTTGTGACATGTAATGAGGAAGGAAGGTTTGGATAACCTGATACTAATAAATACTATGTGCTGTGTCCCTTCAGGATGTAGGCGATCATCGCCTTCCACGTCTCCCTATCCCTGGTGATTCTTAGCACGCTTTCTCCTGTTATACCAACCAAACCCCGCTCTACCATCCACCTTCTCAGGCCCGTCAAAAACGTTGTTCGCAGCTTTCCCCTGTGTCTCTTTCCCTATATCTGACCTGTGAGCATCAGATTCTCCAAGCCCTCCTTCCTCATCACATATCCCAGGATCTTTAGCTCTCTTTTCCTGATGCTCAGTATTAATTTACTTTTCGTTTCCATTCTTTCCAAAACCTCATCATTGCTCACATTCTCGATCTATGATATCCACAGCATCCTTCTGTAGAATAACATTTCAGTTGCTTGTCCCAGAGGAAATCAGACGCAGAAGAAAAAACGAGTGGATGAGTGAAGAGATTCATTGCATGATGCAGAGGAGACAGAAAACTATGCCAAGACATGGAACTGAATAGAAGAAACTACAAAAGGAAATAAGGACCAAGTGCAGACAGGCTAAAGAGGAATGGCTCAACAACAAATGTGCCGAAGTAGAGAGATTGAGCAAGACTAATAAAGGAGAAATGCATAAAGAAATAAGGGAACATACAAGACAAAGAACATGCTCCTCAACATGATGTATAAAATCTAAATATGGAACGATCATATTAGAGAAACAGGAAATACTCCAGCGATGGGAACAGTGGGGACATGTAGCCTAAACAACGAATGGTCTTTATATAACATGAGCCATAACTCTAGAGAATTAGCCTCACGCGCTAAGTTGACGATGTCGGCCTCTCTGTCATCGGGCAGAGAGGAAGCCAGATGAGATCCTGCCCTTCGGTGAAATTTCGTCTGGAAAAAACGACAAGAAATTTTCCCCCGAACTAAAGGGCTCAGATTTACCACTAGAAAAGGTCCTTATGCCACATTTCACCCCAGTGGGCAGGCAGATAAATTGTGAGAAGTCACTCCATTTTCACCTCCAAAGGACTGAATGTTAACCAACAGGGCGGTATTTTTTATTTCACCAGATAAACAAATGCCTACTGTACTATATACTGTTTCTGTATTATATTACTTTTATTATTGTGTGATAGATGGTTTTTATGTTATTATATTTCTATATGATGTTTATCTTATCGCTATATTATTATCATATTATTATTATTATTGATATTGTTACTATTGTTACTGTTACCATTATTCTTATTCTTATTGTCATTATTTTTGTTCTTATTGTTATATTATTATATTTCTATTATTATGTTTATATTGTTAATATATCGTTATATTATAATTGATCTTGTTCGCCTCATTATTTGATTATTATTGATGTTTTCATTAGAATATCATTATTTTATTGTTTTATTGTTTTATTATTATGATTTCTTATTATAGCAATGTTATTGTGGTTAAGGGATGTGCGTTGTGGTGCAGTGGATATCGGTTCGGAACGAGGAATCGGGGAGCCGAGTTCGAATTCCAGTTGAATTCATTGCATTCACTTACGCGCAAATACCCTTGGGAAAGGTATTAATCCGTCTATTCCTTCCAGTTATGGGTTAAATAACAGGACAGATTGGGTTCTATAGCCTTGGCTGGCAACCAGTCTACCGCAGAAAGCAATGGCAACCTACTGTGGGATAATCTTCTGCCCAGTCAGTCTTTCTAGACATGATCGCCCAAGCGTGTTTCACGTATGGCACTTAACTGACTATTGTTGTTATCATTAAGTTAGGATAATGTTATTATTTTTAGTCACTGTATATTAAGTTGTATTTGACGCATGCAAAAGTTCCCAGCAGTTTTTGTTTAATAGATAAATTAAATTGTTAATTAAAAACTGTTTTTTTTTATCGCTGGAAACTTTTACACATACATATTCTCTTCTTTTTTATTCATAGTCTTCTTTTGTTTAAAATTCTCTTTCTCTTGCTTCTTCTTTTTTTTCTTTGTTTTTTAGTTCTTTTCTTCTTTTTTTTTCTTTTGTTGTCTCTTGTTTTTCGTTCCCATTTTTTCCTTTGTTTGCACCTATTTCTTTGTAGCATATCCCCATCGTTGATTTCTCTCTTTCCTTTCGCATTGTAAATCTCTCAATCAATTCCCTTACCCTAACCCCCGCCCGACTTTCTCACGGAAGATCTACAAATGTTTTTGTCCTACGGTCAGGGAACGCTCTTTAGAATTACGAGAATGTCAAAGCAAAAAAAAAAAGAAAAAAGGTCGGATTCTCCAAGGAGTTAGGTGTCTTCCGTTCAGAGGCTCCAAGACAAAGATTTTAGATTGCATAAAACATGGTACAAAACAAACCTGAAAACAATCAAAAGGGGGAAACCATGGAAGCAAAAACAAAAACTAGAGGAAGGATTTTTTTCATTATGACTTCAAGGAAGAAAAAGCTTTTTTTAAAAAAATGATGTGTGGAAATTGTACTGCTTTTTTTTTCTCATGTGTTCTGACGATAGGAAGGAAAAATATTATCTTTATTTATGAAATGATCTCCTAAGAAATGCGATTTATTCTCTCACCTGGCCGGAAGCTAAGGAAAAGACATTTTGGAAATTTTTCTCACTCTGATATTATTGTCTAATGTCAATTTTAAATTATGTGGATTTCCGACGCCTACGGAAGTTTTAAGAATAAAAACAAAATAAAAGAATGAAATTCAGAGAAATGTTTAAAAGAACCGTAATATTTTTATTGGTTGTGACATTAATGACGTTATCATTGGAGATTAACTCAGACATTAAATAGATTGTTTAGCTTAAGTGGAACCGTCTTGAAATCGTAACACAAAAAAATTAATCAAAGAGAAGTTTATTTATTTATATAGCTATATATATATATATATATATAGGGTATCGAGGCAGCAGAAAATTTTCTAAACATATACTGTTAAATATAAGAGAAAATGAATGTCTATTATGTTTAATCATAAGCCGTTCTAAACATCGTATTTTGGCTTTAATTTCAGGTGAAAATAAAGACAAAAATTCTCAACATTTGGATATTTTTTTATGTTAGTTTTCAGCTTTCGGCTCATATGAGCCATCTTCAGAGAGGATACAGGGACGTTAACATACAAACATAGACCATCAAAGATTATTTTTTTATCTTGTGTTGACATAAAACTTTGCTAAGCAACGATAACAGATATATATATATATATATATATATATATATATATATATATATATATATGTGAGTGTATATATATATATATATATAATACAAATAAACTAGAATCCGTAGGTTTACACTAATCAAAATAAACAAAATATTCGAAAAAATGTCAACAAACAGAACGTAAATCCGTCAAAATCCGACGAGAAATATATCGTCGGGTATTGGGGATGAAAAAAAAGAAACCAACGGAACAAGAACAAACAGTCAAGCATCCGCAGGAAAGAAAAAAACCAAGACTGAACCTAAACACCAGAAAAAGTGCTCGATACGAAAGTACGGAAGTAGAGCAAGAACACGAAAAATCTATAAGTGAGCCACAACCTACCGCAGTTTCACCCTACGGATCGTCAGGGAAAGAGGCTCTTTCACTGACGATCCGTAGGGTGAAACCGCGGTAGGTTGTGGCTCACTTATAGATTTTTCGTATATATATATATGCATGTGTGTGTGTGTGTGTGTGTGTGTGTGTGTGTGTGTGTGTGTGTGTGTGATGTCCCCATAGGACATAAGATTCTCTCCAGATTCCAGCTATGGGTGAAACAGAAAGGTAGACTGGATACGCTAGCCTTAGGTAGCAATCAGTTTAAGAGAAAGAAGAACATTACATTCCAAACATTAGAGTAGGTAACGAGAAACCACTGTACTTTATTTCCTAAAACACATGGCAATCCATAGATAATATAGAATAGGAAGCTGTGGAGAGTCATTATCGCTTTCATCCTTAAAATAATTTTAATTTAAAGACATTTTATTTTTTTTTAAATTTGCTATTGTCACACTACTTACCAATTCTGAAGAAAGACTTAAGGCAGGTTACAT
This sequence comes from Ascarosepion bandense, assembly GCA_037127315.1. Taxonomy (NCBI): domain Eukaryota; kingdom Metazoa; phylum Mollusca; class Cephalopoda; order Sepiida; family Sepiidae; genus Ascarosepion; species Ascarosepion bandense. The sequence goes on along the minus strand of JBBBDQ010000581.1, from coordinate 1,831,750 downwards.
TTCATTCTTTTCTATCCTCCATAACATCACTAGCGTCACATAGACAAAGTTCATCTTAGTTCTTCTTAACAAGACAATTTTTGTATATCTCTACAGCTGGGGTTTCTAGGGATTCTTTCAATGTGTTGTTTTGTTCCATTTTTTATCATTCCAAGTGCACCTACTATCACTGGCACAACTCTTGTTTTCAATTTCCACATTTTTTCTATTTCTATTCCCAGGTCTTTATATTTTGACAGTTTTTCAAATTCCTTGGTTGCTATGTTACAATCCGCTGGACAAGCCATATCAATTAATAGACAAGTTTTTTCTTTCTGGTTTTTAACAATAATATCCGGCCTATTTGCTTCAATTTTACTTTCTGTGTAGATGGTGTAATCCTATAGAATGGTGACATCTTCTATTTCTGTAACCGGTGCTGGGTGATGTTCATACCAGTGTTTGTTTACATATTTTCCAATGTGTTTGCACATTGTCCATTGTAAATATTGCCTCACTCTGTCAGTCAGTTAAGTGCCGCACGTGATACACGCTTCAGCGATCATGTCTCTTTCGAGAAATGACTGACTAGGCCGAAGATTTTCCCGCAGTAGTTTGCCATTATTTTCTGTGGTAGATTAGTCGCCAACCAAGGTTATGAATCCCAACTTGTCTTGATATTTAACCCATAGCTGGAGAGAAGAAACAGATTAATACCTTTCCTAAGGGCATTTGCAGGTAAGTGACTGCAATGAATTTAACTGGGATTCGAACTCAGCTCCCCGATTTGTCGTTCCGAGCCGATATCCACGGCACCACAAAGCACATCCAATCGTGCCTATTTTCATACTCATTTGGGGCAAGTACAGAACATCCTGAGATTAGATGGTCTAATGTTTCCTTTTGTATTCACATTATTATTATTATTATTATTTCTTTTGTATTCATATTTCCTTCGGGGTCCCAACCAGAAACCTAAGGTAAAAAATACTTCATGACACTTTCCACTGACCCTTTCTGTAAAAAGCAAAAGAAATTATTATTATTATCATTATAATTATCATTATTATGATTATGTCATTTTTCATTATAAATCTATTTCTGATATGGTCGCATTACCTTCCAAGTCTGCAGGAAGACCTAAGGCAGGTCATGGTGTGTTTTTATGACTCCATTTCATGTTTTTTCATATCTCCCTAACATTCCTAGCATTACATAGACAATGTTCTCTTTAGTGTGTGGGCTGCACTTAACAAACAGTTTTTTGTATATCTCTTAAGCTGGGGTTTCTAAGGATTCTTTCCATATGTTTTTTGTTCCATTTTTTATCATTCCAAGTGCACCCACTATCACTGGTACAATACATGTTTTCAGTTTTTATATTTTATTTTGTATTTCAATTCCCATGTTTTTATATTTTGACAGTTTTTCGAATTCCTTGGTTGCTATGTTACAATCCGCTGGACAAGCTATATCAATTAATAAGTAAGTTTTTCTTTTTAGTTTTAACAATAATATCCGGCCTATTTGCTTCTATTTTACTTTCTGTATAGATGGTGTAATTCCATAGAATGGTGACATCTTTTATTTTTTTATCCGGTGCTGGGTGATGTTCATACCAGTGTTTGTTTACATATTTTCCATAGTGTTTGCACATTGTCCAGTGTAAATATTGCCCCACTCTATCATGACGATTTTATATTTATTTGGGGCAAGTACAGAACATCTTGCGATTAGATGGTCTATTGTTTCTTGATATTTATCACAGAACCTGCATTTTGGATCCACATTATTATGCATAATATTTGCCTGAAAGTTCGTAATTATTATTAGTATTTGATATCCGTTGTGTGCACATTTTCTTCCTGATCCCAACCAGAAATCAAAGGTCAGAAATAGTTTCATGATATTTTCCACTAATCGTTTCCTAAAAAGGAATGATATTATAACGAGGAATGTCATGAATACTATTGCTGAACATTTAAACAACGAGGAAATTTGAAAGAAAATTAGGAACGACAAAGAAACTTATACTTAAACTCAGAAAAAATGATTGATATTTCTTAGAGGCATAACGAGGAAAGAGGACCTAGAGATACTAACACTTACACGTCATAGTTAAGTCAAGGGAAGAAAGGAGGAAATACCGAGTAGGTTAACTATTTCTTTAAGATTAATTTGAAGAATCGGGATTATGTTGAATATTGTTATAAAATATGAACGGCTTACTCCTCTTCATCGCGCACTGTTTCGACTGACTCATAGCAAAGACAATCGATGATAATTTTAAAGGAATGAAACAATGTAAAACAATCTAAAACTTATGTTGGCCTACTACTTTTCCAAGTGTTGTTCGTGTTGTTGTTGTTATTATTATTATTAGTAGTAGTAGTAGTAGTAGAAGTAGAAGTAGAGGATGTGCGTTGTGGTGAATTGGATATCGGCTCGGAACGAGAAATCGGTGAGCCGAGTTCGAATTCCAGCTGAATGCATTGCATTCACTTACGCGCAAATACCCTTGGGGAAGGTATTAATCCGTCTATTCCTTCCATTTATGGGTTAAATAACAGGACAGATTGGGTTCTATAGCCTTGGTTGGCAACCAATCTACCGCAGAAAGCAATGGCAACCTACTGCGGGATAATCTTCTGCCCAGTCAGTCTTTCTAGACATGATCGCCCAAGCGTGTATCACGTATGGCACTTAACTGACTGACTGAGTAGTAGTAGTAGTATTTTCGTTGATAACTATTTTATGCACATTTTCTACCTGGTCCCAACCAGAAACCAAAGGCCAGAAATGGTTTCAAGATGTTTTCCACTTATCATTTTGTAAAAAGGAATGATATTATGCAGCAGTTCACTCCTGTTTTCCTTGTTTTTAATGACATTTTCTTGTTTCTTAATACTTTGCTTAGCCTTTGGACGGCATAAATCAACCATTCGTCCGTGCATGGAATACTGCTGCCATATATGGTCAGGCGCCCCTGCTGTTCATCTCAGTATTCTCGACAGGCTCCAAAGGAGAATCAGTAATGTGATAGATAGCGATCTCGACTACAGCCACTTCCCCACCTACGAGATGTGGCCTCCCTTTGTCTGTTCTATAAATACTTTCATGGCTTCTGCTCCAACGAACTTAAGTCACTGGTGCCCCTGCAACAGGTGTTTACTCGTGCAACCAGATTGGCAACTCGGTCCCACCCATTTACAGTTAGATTAACCAAATGCAGACGACAATTCTACTCCTTCAGCTTCTTCTCTCGCACTTCCCGCCTGTGGAACGCGCTTCCATATTCTTGCTTTCCTGACGGCTACAACCTCCAGGAATTTAAATGCAATGTCAATACTCATCTATTAACCACTTGACTCTAGTTCTTTCCCCACCCCATATATCCTTTCCTTTCTCTCCACCTTTGAAATTGTCATCACACCTGCATTCTCATCTTTCTATTGCTCCTTTCTAACGGGCTCGTCTTCCTCTTCACTCTCTTCTACTTAATCTTTTTACTCTTATGTAGCCCCTTGCACATCAGTGACATTACCGCCTTGCTCGGGGTGATACGATTAAAAAAAAAATAAACAAAAGGTCCTAACCACCTCTGAAAATCTCGTTCATAATTATTTAGTGTCACGCTAATTAATCCCAATTCAAGTAGGAGCGTTAATTTCGTTCTATTATAGTTCGCAATTAATACATCTTACAGGCGAAACAGGAAATGAAGCTATAAACACCAAAACAAACCCCACTTAAAAATTACGAAAGAAATGACCGAAGACGCTCGGGACAATAGACGATATAGAGAGGAGGTTAACTATTTCTTTAAGTTTAATTTGAAGAATCGAAATTCTGTTTAATATCAGTATAAAATATGAACAGCTGACTCCTCTTAATCACGCACTGTTTCGACTGAACTTTAGCAAAGACGGTCGATGATAAAAGGAATGAAACGTTCTAAAACAATCTAAAACTTTCGTTAGCCTACTACTTCTCCAAGTGTTGTTGCTGTTATCTTCATGGTAGAAACCTAGGTCGCGTAATAACTCGTTTACAAATGGAATATATATATATATATATATATATATATATATATATATATATATATAGTGCGCTGTGCCTTTTCTATAAACAAATTCATGGTCATTGTCATGATGAGCTTTCCTCATTGGTACCTCGATTTCATGGATTTAAGGATGTGAACTGATTTCTTCCGAGTCGATATCCACTGCACCACAACGCATATCTAAGTTCAATATAATATATTTTAAAACACGATTTCGGCGGGGTTAGTCTTATACATCGAAAATAGCTCGAAAACTACATTTAACTTTAAAATTTGAGTCGTCTTATACGTCACGTCTAGTCACCTTGTACGATATATGTGAGAGAGAAAGTGAGAGAAAGAGTAAATATCAACTTTTATATGCGTCCGCAGGAAAATTAGCTGTATATATATATATATATATATATATATATATATATATATATATATATAAAGCGTGACTGTGTGTGTGAGAGATAGAGAGAGAGTAAGTAAGGCATACTTTTTGTATGTGTTATGAAAATTAAATATATATCGAGTTTGTCCGTGTCTGTATATGTCTTTGTTTGCATGCGCGCACATAAGTATTACGTCAAAATACGGTTTTATCATTTATAACTACAGCGTACTTTCGTTAATACGCGTAACTAAATTCAGCTTTATTTTAATTTTTTTTTTTTATTCATCTCTGTTTTGCTATTAATTTTGAAGTTAGGTCTATTGTGAATTCTATGAATAAACGATTGTTTTGTTGATGATTTTATAATAAAATGTCCGCTCTAAATGCGGTAATCACATCAACATTTAGATCACAGCTTAATAATAGAAAACAGTAAGCAGTGAGTAGAGATAAATAAGCAAATCTGACAATATAAGGGAATATTTTTAAACTCAACATATTATAAAATACAATATATCATATATCATAACTATATATTGTACTTTATTATATTACATCATCATATTATATCATGCATATAAAATAAACTACGACCAGAATATTAATGAAAAGACTGGGTCCTGCAATGGGACCCCAGAAAAGGACCGGTGTGCGCAAACACGCTTCTTCTGGCTTCTTGTTTTTCCAGGTAACTTTAATTTTCAAAAATTTAAATGCAATATCACTCCATTCTTTTCGCTTTTTTTTTTTTAAGTTACTCTTCACTCATTTTTTCTCTCTCTTTAATGAAATTTGTTCTTTTTTTCTCGTATTCTTTAACACTCAGTATGCTTTTGCGTCGTAGTGGCTTTATTTTCTTCATCGCAATCTTTCCTTTTTATTCCTTTTTCACTAACGTTGTTTGAGAACTTCTCTCGGTTCCTTCACCGTAGCCTCCAGCGATTACAATTCATAGTTTTGTTTTTGAATCTTTGTAGAAAAGTCACTAACCATGCACGTTCTTCTTTAAGTCGACAAACAAACCTGGTTCTATGAGAAAGAAACACTTATTCCGCCTTGTAATTGAAAAGAAAAGGAATTGAATAGGCTCGCGCATGCGCAGAACGTAAAACAAAGACCAACTGGAGAGTTGAAGCCCGCCTATGTCAGTCTGTCTTCGAAAGAGATGACAAGAAATGTCCCTTCATGCTGCAGGCGAGGGTCGGAGATCCGGTTAATATAGCTGGGCTGGGTCTAAAAAAAAAAGAGTATAGTCGAAAAAAAATTAATGAGGGCTGGTAATCAAAAGGCTACACAAGATGGGTGTGGGACACAGAGAGTAAGGGTTTAAGGATTTAGAAGGAAAGCAGTAAGAGGTAATATTTATTTCGAGGAAACATGAGAGTTTACAAGTATATACTGGTTATTTGGCTTGAAAATAAAGTAATGCTTCAATCAACTTAGTTTAAGGATGTTAGTCGACCAACCTTAAAAATCATCGTTGAAAGATACGAGCATGTTTTTATCTTAAGGACTATTATCGTTTTAACCATTAAGCAGACTTTGATAAAACGAAACTTAGAAGAGAGAAGACATGAATTAGTAAAACCAAAGTATAGCATGTTTAGATAGATAGATAGATAGATAGATAGATAGATAGATAGATAGATAGATAGATAGATAGATCAGCATAATCTGAAATCAATAAACAGACAGGTAAATAGATAGATAGATTATGAGCCTAATCTGAGGTTAATAAACAGACAGGCTAATAGACAAACAGATAGAGATATATATGTGAACAGTCTGAGTATTGGCCAACATAGAAGTCACTTATTATACGAGATAATCGCACAAGCGATCATGCATTGAAAGAAACATGACTGACTGGGCAGATTTTACCGTAGTAGGTTGCCATTACTTTCTGAAGTAGACTAGTTGCAAACCAATAATATAGAACCCAACCTGTCTTGCTATTTAACTGGAGGAATAAGAAACGGATTTTTACCTTTGCCAAAGGTATTTGTGCGCAAGTAAATACAATGGATTCAGCTGGAATTCGAACTCAGCCCTCCGATTTTACGTTCCAAGCTGATATCCACTGCATCAGATCGCACATCCCAGCATATAAAACATACTTTTAAATAGTAACTAGAAACACCGCTTTGTATCTGACATGTAAATCTGCGGCCTTGCATTGGCTATTTTCTGATCAACTTTCTCTGCCTCAAAGATCACTTCTCCCCAGCTCGTCTCCATCAAGCGATGTTGTCTATAAATTTTATTATTATTATTATTATTATTATTATTGTTGTTGTTGTTGTTGTTGTAAAAGTAATTTTCGTAACAAGCTGCTAGCAATGTTTAGCATTACTGGTGATCCAATATACCGAAATATGCCTCAATACTTTCCAATCATAAACCAACTAGAAACTTTAAAAAAAAACGGACATAACCTAAAGAAAATACCGGTAATAGTAAAACACTAACTTGCGAGACATAAAATTAAGACAGCAAATTGATTTTGTCCATCATCCGAACCGGTCAAAGGGGAATGACTAGTAAAAGATGAATATGCTTACAATATAATTTCTAACATTTTTTTTTTTCGCTCGTAATGTTCGCTCGCTTTTAATATCGGGTATGATTTTCAGTTATTGCTAATGTGCATTTGTAAAGTATTATAATATACTTACTGCTTTCTTTAAAGCTTTAAATTAGCTAAAACCTTTTTTCTTGAATTATGTCCTTCTGAAATGGAGTGTGTGTCAATATGCCCTCGCGTTTTTTATTTGTTTATTTTCTTGTTATTTGTGTCGCCAAATATGGCCGTTTATAGCCACTAACAGTTCTTTTCTATCTTGACTATTAAGTGAGGTCCAGAACAGTTTAGTAAGTACCAGCAACAATAAAGATTATATGGATTTAAAACAACAAAATTGTGTATAGGGTTGTAGTAATTGCTTTATTACTATTTCGATGCCGAGAACTTTACTGCGGTAAATTAATCAAATTTCAAATCTAAATTGTTCTTCGTTTAAAGTCCTACATTCATTAGAAAAATATGATCAGGGAAAGTGTGAAAGACCCTATGAAGACATTATTCGTTTTGTTTGGATTAAGGGTGTATGTATATCTGTGTGCATGTTTACAACAAATTTCAAGAGCATAAATTGTCACCTTTTTATATTGCTGGCGTAGCAATGTATATGAGTGTGTGTGTATCAACATGTTAATAATTGACAGTGTCTGCGTCTGTGTGTGTGTGTGTGTGTGTGTGTGTGTGTGTGTGTGTGTGTGTGTGTGTGTGTGTGTGTGAACACCTGTGTTTGTGCTTAGTGGTTTAAATGTGTACTCTTCTCCCCTGCCTGCTAGTTCACAATAATTTTTATCCATGTCTGCCTGGAATAAGCAAACTGATGCTTTGCTTACGTAACATGTTCATTTTTCCATTAACAGGTCACTCTCAATAACACAAACTATTCAAATGACAAAACTGTATTTACATTCGCATGTTTTAAAATACTCCAAAATAAAAGGTTAAGGAAAGTTTTTTCATTTTTTTTTTTTTTTGTTGTTTTTGTTCTCCCGGCTTTTTTCATTTACTTTTCTAGAATTTATGTTTTTGTTCAAGTGTAGTGACGTCGTAAAGAACCCCTAATGTGTTGAACATCTATTAAAGCGAAAACAAAAATATGGAAGACAAGATCTAAATGACAAAAACAGTTTCTTAAAATATCCTTAATGCTTGTCCCCCAGAGATATTGGTAAGACACTGTCATTCTGGCACGCCATGCGGGCCGCATTCTCACTAATTCAATCAGTAATCTTAATCCTTGGAGTTGTCCGTATTGAAAGCTATGATTAATGTAACTTTGCCTTTGGTTAAATGAAATTATATATATATATATATATATATATATATATATATATATATATATATATATAGTGCGATGGGTAATTTGTTGGCAACTTGCATATTTTTAAAATTTAAAATGCGCGTTATTTGTTTTAGATTTTGTCGACTTCACAGTAGAGTAGGGTCAGTTGGGATCCGTCTGTGAGAAAAAGAGTACTCTGATGCAAGTCATAACGCAAATTTGGGAACGGTATGCTCTACTGCTTGGCATCTGTGTCGGAAGATCCAATAAGAAAATTTTCAAATTACAGAGGATTCGGATGAGTCTAAAGCTGATTACGAAAGTGATTCGAATGATCACTTATGATTGTGTTATGGTATGGTAACATTTTAGTGGGTTGGTAAATTTTCAGCACCCCCTTGTATTACATAATTCTACGATCAGATATTATATTTCTAATAACAATATAGATTCCTCTTCTTTTATGTATGAGGTAATTATACATACATACATACATACATACATACATACATATATATATATGTGTGTGTGTTTGTGTGTGTGTGTGTGTGTGTGTGTGTGTGTGTGTGTGTGTGTGTGTGTGAAATAAAAGTTAAAAACAGCATTTTATTAACTCTAATGGATTTTTCAATTTACTTCACTCTTAAATTTTTTAAATTTATTTTAGGAATCATAAAAATTTTAATTTTGTTCATTTTTTTATTTTCAGTACTAAAATGTAAATTTTCTCCGATAACACTTTTCTGTTTTGTGTTTCTCCTTTAACTTTAGACAAAATTTTAAATGATGAAATTTTTCAAAAATGTTTTACAATGTCAAATCCGCGCACTGACCTATTTTTTCGACGAACACTCACATTTATAAGTAAATGGTGTAATAAATATCGGCTTGAAATATGAAATCGGAGAACTGAGTTCGAATTCCAGACGAATTCGTTTCATTCACTTACGCGCAAATACCATTGAAAAATATATGAATCGATCTCTTCTTCCTCCAGCTGTGAATCGACTAGCAGGACAGATTGAGTTGTATAGCCTTATTTGGCAACCACTCTACCGCAGAATGAAAAGGGCAACCTAAAAAATACGTTGCCTCATCAGTCATGCATTGAAAGAGACAGGATTGCCCAAGCGTGTATCACGTATGACAATTAGCTGACTGAAATATGAATTAAAATGAAAAACATACGTATTTATTAAAATACTTGTTACATATATATATATATATATATATATATATATATATATTTAAAAAAAACTTTAATCCGAAAGGAAAAGCAGGAAGGTAAATCCCAAAGACCCGATCCTAATTAATATTAATATTTTAATATTAAAAAATGATACAGGTGGAGGGCTCAATGTAATTAATATTTAAATTACAGAGCCAATTATAAAATAAAATAAATTTCGAAGTTCAAAACCGTTTTATGATCATTTCTACATGAAATCCCTAAGAGAGATTTCACGTATCATCGGCAACTTATACTTATTTTGAGTATAAGTTGCCGATGATACTTGAAATAAAGTTTTAACTCACCCCTATCCTAATACTTTTGTACACTACCGGTAGTGTGCAAAAGTGTTAGGACGGTTGATTTAAAACTTTATTTTGATGCCTAAGAAAAGATAAAATACTTCTTGTCCTAATACTTTTGTACAGTACTGTATATATAATGAAAGAAGTAATTTTTTTCATTTAATATGGCCGACTAGGAAGATTTAAATTTTTGTCAAGTTTTCCAGCATCTTAACATTTTTCTGATTTGATTGAGATAAAGTATATAAAACTTTTATCTTCCCAAGCCTTTTCAACGATCTCTTTAGCCATTTTCAAGGATGCATAAGTTTCTGTTATGCTTATCATTTCTCATGTTTTCACTGTTATGTAGTCATTTATTTTGTTTTGTTTTTTAAACAGGAGAGCGCGCTCGTTTTTATATCCCTTAACTCCAACAAAAGGAAAAAATGGTAGAATGCTGGAAAAGCCTAAAAACATTTAGTTAAATTTTCTTTGTTGGTTGTATTTAATGAATGATATTATATATATATATATAGTCATCCGCAGATCTGTTTCGCTGTATCACATCTCATCAGTATAGTTAGACATCCGATTGCTTTTAGTTAGGATTGAAACCCAACCGAATTTTCATCAGTCGGAGATTCTAGCTATGGGCGCACGGTAGAAGAAAGTAGGCTTTTAGCGTGTGATATATTTTGTACACATACGCCAATAGCTAAGAGTGTTCTAATTCATTACTGAATGAACGATATATATATGTGTGTGTGTGTGTGTGTGTGTGTGTGTGTGTGTGTGTGTGTGTATTCATATGTGTGTGTTTGTGTGCGCGCGTGTGTGTATGCATTTGCGCACATGAATGTCCACAAATCGTAAAATCAACGTTAAAGCCGAAAATAAGCTTAAATCTGAAAATATAAAATAAATTCAGTGTTCAAAGCCAACGTCGGCAAAGTTTAAATGTAATAAAATAATAGAACTCCTTTCCGTATACTTGCTTCCCTGATAGCTACACTCTCCAGGAGTTAAAATGCAACTTTAATCGCCAACACTTATCCCCTTGACTCCCATACTTCTCTTATTCTTTCCTCAACACCCACTGTATCTTGTTATTCTCCCTTTTCAACATACTCTCACGCAACTCTCTTCACATCAGTATTCCCATCTTTCTCGTAACCATTGTCTGACATCCCCTGTAACTGGTTCTTCTTTCTCTTTGCTCTCCTCTTATGTAACTTTTCACTCTTATATACCCGGCCTCCCTTGCGCAACAGTGGTAGTACTGCCTTGCTTGAAACATTTATAAAAAAATCAAAATGTACTGTATATTGATTTTTTATATTTTTGTATTCATAATACATACATATATATATATATTATAAATACAAATGTATTATATATATATATATATTATGAATACAAATGTATTATATATATATATTATGAATACAAAAAGTGTGACGTCATAAAACCGCATTGCAAATTTAAGAACTGCGTTTATTATTTTTGGTAACTATTGCCGTTGCCAAGCGGAGTTTTATGTCAACACAAAATAAAATCGTCCTTTGATGGTGGATGTTATTATATTTCCGTCTAAATATCCTCTCTGAAAATGGCACATGTGAGCCGAAAGCTTAGAAGCAAATCAATAAATAATTATCCAAATGTTGGAGAATTCTTGTTTTTATTTTCAACTGAAATTAAAGCTAAAATACTACGTTTAGAACGGCTCATGATTAAACATAATAGACATTCATTGTCTCTTATATATAACAGCATATGTTTAGAATATATATATATATATATATATATATATATATACCTGAAATCTTTAGTACGGAAAGTTTATACATATTTACATAAAATATATGTATATGTAGGCGAGTCTGTAGGAGAGGTGATATATATATATATATATATATATATATATATATATATATATTCTAAATATATTGCAATTGTACGTTGTCTAATGTGATTATATATACTTTAGCGCGTGAAGGCTTGGAAAGAACGCACTTTTTTCAAAAACAAAATAAGATACATTACTGCGTAGCAGTAACATTAATTAAATCTTCCTTCTTCAATGAATGATATTTGAAAGAAAGTTTGCTGCATAGATAGATAGATAGATAGATAGATAGATAGATAGGAAAACTCAACACATCATTTAAGGTGGTTATAAATTATAATTTATTTCGACCGGTAAGTCTTTAGTAACTATCTGATCAAATTGCAAATTTCAAGTGGTTTAATTTTATCAGAACATTAAAAAACCAGGAAGTAAAGCGACATTATTCATTTTTCTCTGGGTGCTATAAAGTTCAGGTCATACGTGGTCGAGGATGAAAGTTATATTTTAATCGGTCAATTGTAGCGATTGGGAGGACATGTCAACGGGAAAATCAAGATACATGCACCCGCGACCATATATATATATATATATATATATATATATATATATATATTAATCTGACGCGTCTTAGACCACTACACCACAAGTGATATCACAGTTTAAACGAAGCCTGAGTTTTACTGGGAAATCACACGTGGTCGAGCGGTCTTAGACGCGCTAGATTAATTGACAGTTTCTTCTGTGTTGTTAGAGGTCGTAGGTTCGAATCGGGCCGACTGACACATTTTCCATATCAAAATTTCTCAAAAATAATCAAGCCGGAAGATATTCATATATAAATAAACAGTTTATATTTGTTAAAAAAGCGTATCTACTCAAATACGAGTATCTATTAAAAATAATCTTCCAAGAAATAAATTAAAATAACATTCTTTCTGTAAAATATTAACCTTAGTTACTATTATCAAAATACATTAATTATACGTTCATACATTCTGCAGAACTTATTTATCTATTCAAATATTTTTTTTTAAATATTTCAGTAATAACTAATTTATTACTTCTTTCTTTGTTTGGTTTTGGACCAAAGCGCTTTCTTAATTTAAGAGAATTAGTAAACGATGATACGGTAGTGTTTAGTCAAGCAGAGTCCCTGATCTTTCCTGGTAATTTTTTGCAATAAAAACGGAAGAAATATCCGAAAAAAAAGAAGAAAAAATGAAGAAACAAAACGACACAGTCGCAGAGGAAAATACGATCCTTTTCAACATTATCACCGGATTTTGCAATTTTATTCAATCATTTCGAATCGGAACAAACTGCCGGCGGAGAGAAATAAGAACCTAAAATCCAATCCGTAACGGAAAAACAAGGAAAAAGTCTAACTTTAACTAAATCCTAGCGTTAAAGCAACATCGACGCTCATATCAGGTAGAAACGGTGTTTTTGCCTCGAGGTTAACAACGCCTGATTCTCGCCAACATCTTTACTGAAAAATAAAATAAAACGAAATGAGAGTCAAGAAGAAGGGAAAGAGAGATCAAGATACAAGAGAAGCAGAAAGAAAAATTGATAACGGAAAATTGGTCGCAAGTAGTGAAAACAAGATATTTATGAAATTTTATCCTCTTTGGAGTTTGTAGGAGCCTTGTACCAAACCTTTAATCATATTTTAAAATGGTAAAAAAAAGAAAAGAAAAAAAGGTAAGCGGTACTTTCTCCGAAAACAGTCAACTGATACAGTCTGTGACACTCTTGTTAAATAAAGGAAGGGAAGAATGTTATTTTTGAATAGGTCCATACCGTTTCATATACCATTATGTCGGCTGCATTAAATCGAATGTGTGGAACTTGCTTCTGGCTTTTCACAGTAAAAAAAAAAAGAAGTGACAGCTAACAGGTTCAAAGAAATTACCACAAGTCACGAGACTTTAAATTCAAAACTTCGGGAAGTGACAGTAAAATGTATAAAACAAAATGTATAAAAGTAATCTTTCTCTCCCTCTCTCCCTTTCCCTCTCTTTTATATATATATATATATATATGTGTGTGTGTGTGTGTGTGTGTGTGTGTGTGTGTGTGTGTGTGTGTGTGTGTGTAGTGTATCGAGGCAGCAAATAATTTTCTAAACATATACTGTTAAATATAATATATATATTTTGGCTTTAATTTCAGTTGAAAAAAATAACAAAAATTTTCCAACATTTGGAGAATTTTTTATTAATTTGGTTCTACCGACTTAATAACCTCTCTGAAGATGGCTCATGTGAGCCGAAAGCTTAGAACCAAATTAATAAAAAATTATCCAAATGTTGGAGAATTTTTGTCTTGATTTTCAATTGAAATTAAAGCCAAAATACGACGTTTAGAACGGCTCATGATTAAACATAATAGACATTCATTGTCTCTTATATTTAACAGTATATATTTAGAAACTATATATATATATATATATATATATATATATAGTGTGTGTGTGTGTGTGTGTGTGTGTGTGTGTGTGTGTGAGCGATGGATAAATTGTTGAAAATAAAAACAAAAATTTTCCAACATTTGGAGAATTTTTTATTAATTTGCTTCTACCGACTTAATAACCTCTCTGAAGATGGCTCATGTGAGCCGAAAGCTTAGAACCAAATTAATAAAAAATTATCCAAATGTTGGAGAATTTTTGTCTTGATTTTCAATTGAAATTAAAGCCAAAATACGACGTTTAGAACGGCTCATGATTAAACATAATAGACATTCATTGTCTCTTATATTTAACAGTATATATTTAGAAACTATATATATATATATATATATAGTGTGTGTGTGTGTGTGTGTGTGTGTGTGTGTGTGTGTGTGTGTGTGAGCGATGGATAAATTGTTGAAAATAAAAACAAAAATTTTCCAACATTTGGAGAATTTTTTATTAATTTGCTTCTACCGACTTAATAACCTCTCTGAAGATGGCTCATGTGAGCCGAAAGCTTAGAACCAAATTAATAAAAAATTATCCAAATGTTGGAGAATTTTTGTCTTGATTTTCAACTGAAATTAAAGCCAAAATACGACGTTTAGAACGGCTCATGATTAAACATAATAGACATTCATTGTCTCTTATTTTTAACAGTATATGTTTAGAAACTATATATATATATATATATATATATATATGTATATATATATATATATATATAGTGTGTGTGTGTGTGTGTGTGCACGCGATGGATAAAATGTTGTTTAAATATCGAGAAAATAACACTGACATCTCATATTAACAGATATATTTACCAAAATTGCACAAAAATATCTTGAAATACTTGAAAGTAAATTTATTCAATAAAATCTCCATTGGCTTCAACCAGGGATTTCAGATGACTTCAGAACCTTCCGTAACTCTTCTGAGAGATCTCTTGTTTAATTTAGTGAATGCTGACATAATTCTGGCATTCAGTTCATCTTTCGTGTTACATGAAGTTTTGTTGGTCTCTGACACAACTGCGTCTCACACATAATAATCATGGAGGAGGGTACAATCTAGGAAGTTAGGTGGCCAGATATAAGCCGTAATGTTTTCGCAGAAACTGTCTGACAAGCCATGAATGTGGTTCTTCTGCTTGTGTGACATGGTGCAGTGTCCTGTTGCCAAACATAGGGTCATCCAGCAGTAATCCTCTTGACCTAGGGTAGCAAATACCTCCTCAAAGCACTTAATGTAGGTCCCCGTGTAATGTCTAAGCTTCTGCTGGAAGATGAGTGGAGGTATAACGTCGCCATCAATAGTGATCACTCAAAACACCATGATGTTGATTGGATATATCATTCAAATATTTCTGAACACTTTTCACTGTCCTCACATGAGTTGTTCGTATTGGAGATTCTTGCGGCAGGCAGTAGAGCGTGCCGTTTCCATATTCCTGGCGGGGTAATTTGCATCATGGTACTCGCACAGACGGTGCCCAACAAAGCCTACTATACAGTTAACAAAATCATGTGTGAAAATATAAAATGGCGAAAATTTACACATCGCACTATATATATATATATATATATATATATATATATATTGTTTAAACTTTATTTTCATTTTGTGTAGATGTTCGGTTTATTTATTAAACAGTATATATCTTTTCCATCTACCATAATAAATAGTCTTAAAAATGTTATTAGAAAAATATGCCCTCTCCAGCAGAATGGACAGTATATATATATATATATATAACCATCCGCAGACATATCTGTTTCGCTGTATCACAGCTCATTAGTACGGTTAGTCATCCGATTGCTTCTAGCCAGGATTGAAACCCGACTGCAATTCTTCTAATGAGCTATGGGTGATTGGCAGAAGAAGTGTGTTATATAAAATGTAGCATACGCCAGTAAGCTAAGAGTGTTCAAAGTCATTACTGTATGGACGATGCGTACTGTTTTTTCAAAGTCTACCATTCTTCCACAGTGCTCAATCAGGATGTGAGAGCGTAAATAGTCATCCGCAGACAGATCTGTTTCGCTGTATCACAGCTCATCAGTATGGTTAGACATCTGATATATATATATATATAACCAGAACTCTGTGATCTACTTACGGCAGAATTTATAAAAGACAGATACGCTAAAAGGTTATATTTGTCTAAACTCATAATTCACAGAAGATTACTGCAAAAGAATTACGCAGCCACCCAGAAATAGTAACGAAGAAAGCTGATAAACCTTTGTTGTTTTAACCAAGCCTGACTACAACTCAAAAATAGAACAGTTACTTGCTAAAAGCAAAAATTAATAAATTAATCACAGCTAAAAATGCGGAACAAGACGAACTAAAACCTACCAAAATAATCAGAGATTATAAACCAGGATATATTTATGGTGCTATCAAAACACACAAACCTAAATTTCCACTTCTCTCTATTATATCACAAATACCCATTCCTATATACCAACTAGATAAAACGCCATTACACTTTTAACCTGCACCACCGAAGTCTCATTCTATGATCACAGAAATAATATATAGATGCAAAAAAACGGTGTTTCAAAGGGCTCAGTTCTGAGTCCAACCTTCAGCAACTTCTATATGGCTAACCTATAAAATAATAATATTTAGCACCACTAAAAACCCTCCATCTACGTACGATATGCTAATGATATTCTTATATTACTTAAAAACATAGAAAAAATTAGTAGAACTCAAAAAAAACTTTCAAAAAATTCTGTCTTCAAGGTCACATAAAAATTTATAAAATAAACGACTAGCAAAAACTCTTGGACTCTCTGCTATAAGAGTGAATTACCTAACTACTACAAAATAGCACTTATACACAATTTAATTAACTCAGCACGAATCAACTTTTCCACAAAAAAGAATTTACTCTGAACTAAAAAATATTAAGTAGACTTTCATTAATAATGACTTCCCAAACCCCATTGTAAATGAACAAATAAGACGATATTTCCAAAACCTCAACACACATCAAACAGAATATGGAACTTCAACAAAAGACCCTAAACACATCAAACACTTGTTGCAACCAGATGCATGATAAGTACAAACAGGATGAAAAACTCATTAAAAAAATCTCATTCGTACTAATATATCTCCGGTGGATCCTAATAAAAAATTAAAATTAATAATATATTATAAACAATATACAATACTATAATTTACTTATCCGTAATAACTCCTCCCCACTAACGGATTTGTTCCGCAAAACCAACGTTATATACCAATTCAAATGTCCCTTGGGAGAATGTATCTCCGACAAAAAAACAAATATACATGTTGGATTTACAACAACTATATGAACGGACGTCTTACATTGCATATGTCTGAACATTCATTCATTTCTAGACATCTAAGCAACTTGTCAACCGTTATATTTGAAGCAAGGAAAACATTTACAGTAAATTTTAGCAACACAATGTTGCAGTTATTTTATTATCGCAATTTGCATCTCTGACGATGATCTCAGAAGAAGATTGAAAGTACTTGAGAACATCGAGAAATTAATAATAAAATCAACTGTCCAAATTACAGCGTATTTCTGACATCTTTCAATTATAATACGCGAAAGATTATCCGTGAGTACGAACTGATATTATTTTTTAAAAAAGCAGGCACAATGTTGGCAATTTATTTAATCTGACACGCCTAAAATAAAATTTGATGCCTAAACACACACACACACACACACACACACACACACACACACACACACATATATATATATATATATAACGGTCATGTCACGCTGAATACACCGGTTCCCGCTCGATCACCGAAGTTAGGCAACGTTGAGCCTGGTCAGTACTTAGGTGGGTGACCACTTGGGAATACCAGGTGCTGTTAGCGTTCACGGATGTGCGTTGTGGTGCGGTGTATGTCGGCTTGGAGGGGGAAATCGGTGAGCCGAGTTCCAATTTCAGTCGAGCACACTGCATTCACTTGCGCACTAGTACCCTTGGGAAAGGTTCCCTCCAATTATGGGTTAAATAATTGAGGTCTGCTGTTCATGCGATCTGTGGCAGATTTCTGCACCGATTGTTTGTTATCAGCAGTTCCAAAAAGTGTGGATGGTACTACACAATGCCTTCACCACTATAAACAAATCTCTGTGTGGATGTCTTACTAAGGTTAGACCCTCATACATCGAAATCGATGGGAGAGTCCATAATATATATATATATATATATATATATATATATATATATTATTCTACATTTTACACACAACTTGGAGTTTCATGCATCATTACGAGATTCAATAGGAACGATTTGATTAAGTCAAACAAACGTCCAGATATATCATAACTCTGTAACTTGCGCGGAATGCCAGCGTGCCAGACCCTGTCAAATGCTTTAGAGATATTCAGGACAAGAGTTCGAGCTTCGCCATTCTTATCAAGAGCCTGGTATATGTACTCAGTGATAGTTTTTAACATGTCAGCAGTAGACCTGGCAAAGCGGAAGCCATAATGTATGCCGGAGAACAGGCAGCGGGCTGTGAGATGTTGAACCACTTCAGCATTGATGATAGCCTCAAACACTTTGCCAGAAATCAATAGGAGGCTGATAGGACGATAATTGGGGGGGGGGTGGGGGGGTCTGAGGCTTCACCCGAGTTCTTAAAGACAGGAACCACAAAAGAAGACTTCCAGCAGGCAGGAAAGAAAGAAACAGAGAGACAGTAGTTGTAGAGTATGGACAGAGAAGAGTTCAGGGGTACATTTCTTTAAGTCGATAACTGAGATTCCGTCACCTCCGCTCGCCTTATGGGGGTCAAGTTTTAAAATTAATTTTGAGACCAGCGAGTGGGTAATGTAAACTTTGTGGTTGAGCCTCAGTTCTAGGTGGGAAGTTGGGTGCGGATATACCAGACAAATTAAGTGAGGATTCGTAGGAGAATCTGCGAGCAAAGCGCTCAGAGCTGTAGCTGTGATGACCTCATATTTATTGATAAAAGGAGGCATGGAAGGTTTGCTGCTGTTTAGCAGATTTTGCAGATCCGCCAGTAATTTTTGCAGCCAAACTTGCACGCTGTTATACGCTGCTTCATTCCGTCGGCAAACAACATTTTAGCGTCATTGAGGATCCTCTTAAACTCATTGCGAGCAGAGGCAAATATGCACCTGTTGTAGATTCAAACAAACTTGATGGCTGATGATTGTTTAATTTGAATTAAATTGAGGCATTAATTCTGTATTACATTTATAAATAAATAATCGGATATTTTTTATATATGCTGTCCTTTTCTGTCTGTTTTTGTCCCTCTCCGCTGATCTAACAATTTATCTAACTTAGTCTGGTTTTATTTTTTCATGTATCAATTTCTTGCTCCAACATTTGCGCAATAAAAGATTTTTTTTAAATTTTAACGCCTCAAATGAAACATCTCTATGTTAATCGTCTTTGGAAGTATTTAATTACGGTTGGAAGTATTTAAGTATTTAAGTCTTTGGAAGTATTTAATTACGGTTAGAAGTATTTAAGTACTTAAGTCTTTGGAAGTATTTAATTACGGTTAGAAGTATTTAAGTACTTAAGTCTTTGGAAGTATTTAATTACGGTTAGAAGTATTTAAGTACTTAAGTCTTTGGAAGTATTTAATTACGGTTAGAAGTATTTAAGTACTTAAGTCTTTGGAAGTATTTAATTACGGTTAGAAGTATTTAAGTACTTAAGTCTTTGGAAGTGTTTAATTACGGTTGGAAGTATTTAAGTACTTAAGTCTTTGGAAGTATTTAATTACGGTTGGAAGTATTTAAGTACGGTTAATTCTAACCTCTATGAGAGTAACTCGTTACATCTACTCGAGCTAATAAACTCCGCTGACATAAAGTGGAAATCTTATATTGAATCAATTGCTAGGTCTGCTGTTACGAAAAATTGGTTCATTGTGTGATTCTTGACAAGTTTTCCCGACAGAACGGCATCTTAGACATTTATAAGTCTGCAATTTGTTCATCCGTTGAATATTAATGTCTCGTGCATCTATCACATATTTAGAGGTTTTAATAAAATCCAAAGAAGAATCTGCAATGTTATCAGTCTTGATCTAGTATCTCGGCCTCAATCACTTTCTCACCGCTGTAATGTAGTTTTCTTTTCTATGAATATTTTCGTAGAAATTGTTCAGATGAATTTGGTACCTCCGCTTTACTAGTTCCAACGCAGTACTACACGGTACTAGGTGTCAGCATTTTACAGCTGAAATTGCTATATGCAACCGTAAGTTCTGTGCTAAGAGTTTCTTTTCTCACACTTTCTGCTTGTTGAATTCTTTTCTGGTGTCTTAACAATCAACTTTATAAAAATTAAATTCAATGTCAATCATTATCTTTTGTTTTCAAAATTCATGTATTTTTTTTTTTTTGTTCTTTTCAATCCATAAGAATTTTTTTTGTTTTTCTCATATTCTTTGATACTCAGAATCCTCTTGCGTCTTATTGACGTTATTCTCTTGCTTGGGGTGAAATTATATATATATATATATATATATATATATATATATATATATATATACAAGTATTGTTGGAATAATATCCCTTGTCAAATGAAACACTATTTTTAAAAAGTTCTCAATACAAAAGTAGAGCTAATAATATTATTTATTCATAAATTATAACATTTATATGTTACAATATCCCTACAAAAGTAGCCATTTTGTTTCAACACTTTTGTGTCTTTTCAAGTTCAAGTTCATTTAAGAACCATCACATCACTTGAAAAGACACGAAAGTGTTGAAACAATATGGCTACTTTTGTAGTGATATTGTAACATATCCATGTTATAATTTATGAATAAATAAATAATAATAATAATAATAATAATATATATATATATATATATATATATATATATATATATATATATATAGGAAAACTCAACACATCATCATCATTTATAACTCATTTCTATAAGCTAAATTGTCTCATTTCATCAGACCGCACTTGTTCTATTCGGTATAAATATTTTCCTGGAATAAACATTTCTTTAAAATGAAATAGAAAACAAGTAATATGATCTAAAACAGAGACTTTAACTTTATCTCAGTTGGGGATCACTTGACTGCTAGAAGAGAGTTCATCCTACTTAGAGAAAGTGACCATAAACACATTACACGCTCACTTCACGAGCACATGAATACGTATATACATATAACACTACATATAAAGACAATCGCGTATACTTACTTATACCCACATACACATATGTCCATACTTCCATATATGTACATACAAATGCGTCTGTGCGTACACTTACATATACTCACAAACACACATCCATCCATGCTCTCATACAAATACTGCGTTCGCACACTCACATATATATATATTTATCAAGAACAGATTTATGTGATTAGTAGTAGCACATATTTATGCAACGTACAAATCTGACATAAATTTCCTTGGGAGAAGAAAATATTACCAGCTATACATTTTTGAGGGGAAAAATACATACCAGCAATACATCTGACTCTCGACAAAACCATCTTTACAAAAATGCATCATTGAAACCTGATTTACAAACTGATTTCTTACGAAGAATATTTATTCTATTCATACGAACCTATCGTAAAAATCATGTCGGCATTTAATAACTCACCGTAAAACAAAACAAGTCAAACCATTCAACTTGATGTGGTGTAATGGTTAGGAAGCATGTCTCGCTAGAAGAATTACGACTGATTAGTGAATTCGATCCTTATTGCATACCCCATATTCTCGGCCTTGTGTCACACCTGATCTACGCTTCAAAAATCGTCCTATGATATTTCATTGTAAAATAATTTTCCGTTAAATTGTCTCCCGCCACAATGCATTTCAAAACAAAATTTTACACATAAATTTGTCAAATAAGATGACTATCAGACTTGTAACGACAAATGAATTCGATCCTTATTGCATACCCCATATTCTCGGCCTTGTGTCACACCTGATCTACGCTTCAAAAATCGTCCTATGATATTTCATTGTAAAATAATTTTCCGTTAAATTGTCTCCCGCCACAATGCATTTCAAAACAAAACAAAATTTTACACATAAACTTGTCAAATAAGATGACTATCAGACTTGTAACAACAAATCGGGGAACCGCGTTCGAATTCCAGTTAAATTCTTTGCATTCACTTACGCACAAATACTCTTGGGAAGTGTATTAATCCGTCTCTTCCCGCCAGTTATGGGTTAAATAATAGGACAGATTGGGTTCTATACCCTTAGCTAGCAACCAGTCAGAAAGCAATGACAACCTACTGCGGGATAATCTTCTGCCAGTCAGTCATGTCTCTTTCCAGACATGATCGTCCAAAGTGTTCATCTTGTATGGCACTTAACTGACTGACTGATCAGTACTTAAAAATTAATAAACATGGTTCCTCATAAACTCCGGGATAATAGAAAAACCAAAATATTAACAAGCGGCAATACGTTTGTTTATATGATACTAAACAGTATCTATCTTTTTGCTAATCACTGAATAAGATTATCTTATTCACGAAACCGCTGAATATATCTGTGTTCTTTTATATCGACTTCGAGGAAGTTAGCTAATATGGCCAATCCTATATGTATCGAAATTACAAACAATGTTGTTTATTGACTTCTAATATTTATCAAAGTGACATATTTTTTTTTTCTGCCACAATTCACACAAACAGGCAGGGAGAAAGGGCTGAAGAAAGAGAGAGTACTTTTTCTGTTTCTCAAACATTCTAATCAGAAGCTTATATATTTATACAACTATATAAAGATAGTTGTAATTTTTTTCTTAATTTCACCACCTGCAATGCAATTTTGGTCATTTCACAAACTTCGAAGAAAGAAAGAAAGAAAGAAAGAAAGAAAGAAAGAAAGAAAGAAAAAATTCGATTATAGAAATTTAAAAGCAACCAAGTAAAGCAAAAAATACTATGAATATTTGAAAAGTAAAGAACAGGATATATATATATCGTTGCTCTTTACTTTTCAAATATTATATATATATACTTTTAAAATATTCTTTACTTTTCAAATATATATATATATATATATATATATATATATATTTGAAAAGTAAAGAATATATATATATATATATATATATATATATATATATGTATATATATATACATATATATATATATTTCTACGATTGTAGCTTAACCAAAAGAAAAAGACAGGAACTGATTGAAAAGAACAAGAATTCAATCATTCTTGGAGAAACACTGACGAAGGTATTTGAAAAATCACCGAAAAACATGGTTGAACGCAAATTAAGAGAATCTGGGAAAGACTTGACACCACGGGGGATAGTTTTCATTTCTAGCGTGGAAGATGGCAAAAGCGGGGATAAAAAGAGCAACAAACGAGTTTCCTGCGTGGTTGGGGGACATCGTAAAACAACAAAAGGGACATGAAAGAACTTTGAAGAGATAAACGAATGGCAACATGTCGAGCATGTTTCCAGCCTTGGGACATCATACTTCATTACGTTAAAAGGCTAGTTAACTTAAATTAACTCCCTTGTTTTTTTGTTGTTTTTTGTTGTTGTTGTTGCTGTTGTTTTGTTTTGTTTGTTTTTTTTTTGTTTTTTTTGCAACAAAACTTTACCTTCTTTTCCCTCCGTATGAAAGTTTCACTCTTTCCCCTCCACATTATTTTTTTCTGTTCTCATGCCTTGTCTGTCATTTTCTTTCATTTTATTTTTGATTGGGGTTTTTAACGGGAAACGGAATGATTTATTTTTTCTGTTTCAGTTTAGCTTTTAGTATATTTACGTTCTTTTCGTTAATTAGACTTTCCTGTTAGATTTTTCTTTCAATTTTCAATAATTGTTAGGATGTTTTAATTTTGTATATTTGTCCAAAAAGAACTTTAATTTTGAACGAATTTTATTTTACAAAAATATATTTATGACATGTTTTATGCAAAATATTCTGCTGAACATTTTGCGCGTAGCATATATCAATCCAGGTAAGTATAAATATGTATGCAAATACTGAGACTGACATATCTATAAAAAACGCAAACACACACACACACACACACACACACACACACACATATATATATATATATATATATATATATATATATATATAATAAATTCGAAGTTCAAAACCGTTGTTTGATCGTTTCTACATGAAATCCCTAAGACAGATTTCACATTTCATCGGCAAAGGATCATACAACAGTTTTGAACTTCGAAATTTATTTTATTTTATAATTGGCTCTGTAATTTAAATATTAATTACATTGAGCCCTTCACCTGGATCATTTTTTAATATTAAAATATTAATATTAATTAGGATAGGGTTTTTGGAATGTACCTTCCTGCTTTTCCTTTTGGATTAACGTTTTTAAAATATATATATATATATATACTGCTTTTCCTTTTGAATTAAAGTTTTTAATATATATATATATATATATATATATATATGTGTGTGTGTGTGTGTGTGTGTGTGTGTGTGTGTGATTCAGTCAGTCAGTTAAGTGCTCTAGGAGATACACGCTTAAAGGATCATATCTCGAAAGCGATATGCCTGACTGGGCTGAAGATTTTCACGCAGTAGCTTGAAATTACTTTCTGCGGTAGACGGATTGGTAACCAAGGCTATAAAACTCAATCTGTTCTGCTATTTAACCGATAGCTGGAGAGAGAAGTAACGAATTAATACCTTTACCAAGGGTGTTTGCGCATTAGTAAATGCAAAGAATTCAACTGGAATTCTAACTCGGTTCGAACTAGAATTGATACAAATATAAATTTTGTCACTTAGTTTATTAATGTTATCCTCATCAATGTGACTCCAGTGTTTCGTAAACTAACGTTTTAGTAATCGCTCTGTCCGCTGCTCAGGAGGTATCAGCAGTTGACTGCTTATTTTTATATTTTGGTTATTTTTATATTAGGTTAAAAAACAATGTATGCATTTTTTTGTTGGTGTAATGTTAATTTTTCTTCACTGTGTGCGTGTTTGTTTATGTGTATCTGTGTGCATGCAATTTCGCGCATGCGTATGTGAATGTGAATGTGTGTGTGTATATGCATGTCTTTTTTTTTATAGTGTCGTGGTTATTTCTGCTTTTCCTTATTTTTCTAGTTTCCTTATATGCACTCTCTATTGGCCTTTATACCTTTTTACTCACTATCAACTCTGAATGGGTTGTATATATACATACGTACACACACACACACACACACACACACACACACACACACACACATATATATATATATATATATATATATATATATATATATATATGTATATTATAAGGAAGTGAAATAACAAGATTAAAACCCACTGTTCATGCATATACTTTTATAAAGAGTGCTCAATACAAAGTAGAGCTTAATATTGAAATTTTGTTTTTATAAAAGCATATATATAAAATTTATAAAAGCATTAAATCACTACACAAAAATTTTCATATTTCAGATCAACACTCTTATATTTTAAAATGAATGCTGAAAAAAAAAAAAAAGAGGCTCATCCCTTGTTCCCTGTTTAGGATGTGGTTTCCGGCTTTCTCTTTTCCAATCTTTTCACTTTTTTTTTTTTTTCAATTGGAGTAGATAGACTGAACTATCGCCCGGTTCACACTCCACCCACGTCTATTGAACAGGTGTAGAGGCTCATCCCTTGTTACCTGTTTAGGACGTGGTTTCCGGTTTCCTCTTTTCCAATCTATTCACACTTACGTAACCCCCTGCACACGAGTGGCCTTACCGCCTTGCTCGGGGTGATATGATTAAAAAAAAAAAAAAAGGATTTATTTAGAAAATATAAGATTAATTTATGGTTGTTTAGAAAATAACTAATAATAATAATATTTAGAAAATAACTGATAATAATCATATTTCGAAAATAACTGAAAATAAATGGTTATTTAGAAAAAAAACTTTTCATTCCCTCTGTACCGGAATGAAAATCTGCAGATTTTAAGGTTCCCTAAAAGTAAGGTACTACTGAATTATAAAGATGAACTAACGGTTTTATATAAACATCGAAAATATTTTTCTCTAATGTTTAATTAATTACAATGTTTCATTTATACCTTATGCTCCAATATAACTTAAAAATTAAATTAAATTAAAAAATATTTACTAAAATAAATGACCCACACAATACTTATTCGGTTTTCATAACTACAATAAACCCAAGTATACCATAATTATTTAATTTTAATTCTAAGCCTTTTTATTTTTATTGTTAATTTTATTCCAGCCCCTTTAACTCATTAGGTAGTAGAAAATCAAATTTTAAAAAACCTGAAATCCAACGTGTTGTTAAAAATTATAGTCTAACTATTTAAATAATGTATGGTTCAACGATGTATCTTACCCAGACAAAATTAAAAGTGTCATGCCATGACATAAGGCTACTACGTTGCCTTTCGCGACCCAAATCTTCAACTTCATAGTTCAATCTAATTCTCATTTTTGATAGAACAATATTGACACACTTACAAGCATATTCTCCAACACCACTTCCTAATTTTTACATAACCATAAATTCATCTCATATTTTGTAAATAAATCATTTTCACGATTTATTTTAAAATATCACCTGAAAAAAAAAACCCAGTATTCTTATGAAACATGAACATTTTTGTGTAGTGATATATTGCTTTTATAAACCATTGTAATAACAATAGATAGATAGATAGATAGATAGATAGATAGATAGATAGATAGATAGATAGTAGCGTAAATGCGTATATATATATATATATATATATATATATATATATATATATATACGCATTCACGCTACACACACATTTACGCTACTCACGCATTTACGCATCGTTCATTCAGTAATGAATTTGAACACTCTCGGCTACTAGCGTGTATTTATATTGTGCATATAACACATTAAAGTCCACTTTCCTCAACCTAGCGGCCATAGAATAAAAGTAGAATCGCCGACTGATGTCAATTCGGTCGGCTTTCACCTGGCTAGAAACAATCGGATGTCTAACCGTACTGATGAGCTGCGAAACAGGACTGTCTACGGATGACTATATATACGCTATTTACGCTCCCACACCCTGATTGACCACTATGGAAGAATGGTAGACTTTGAAAAACAGTAGCTACTCTAGGATATACGCATCGTTCATTCAGTCATGAATTAGAACACTCTCAGCTATTGGGCGTGTATAATGATAATATACACGGCAAAAAGTCTGCCCACTTCTACCGAGCGCCCATAGCTCAGAGGTTTAATCGCCGACTGACGGGTTTCAGTCCTGGGTAAAAAGCAATCGGACGTCTAACCGTACTAATGAGCTGTGATACAGCGAAACAGATCTGTCTGCGGATGAGTATATATATAGTGTATTTGGGCAGCAATCTCTCTTTTATGCAGATTTCATTAAAAATGACTGACAAGCTATTATGGTGATTTTCAAAGTTCAATTTAGATGTGGCACAAAACCAAAAGTATAGATCGAACTCACTACCTAATTTTAATGATTTGAGCAAGACAAGCCTGCTAACCACCACCTCCAGGTGCCCAACAGACAAGGTATTATGGTTAATGTTTTTTTTACATATAAGTTATATAAAAAGTGTACAAATGTTTTATTTCTCTGATTGCTTTCGACTACACTTTTAGCCATTATCAAGGATGAATTTTATGCATAGTGTTTAGGTGCATGGAGACTCATGTGTATGCTTTATACTCCGAACACGGTAAGCACATTGTTGCCGTATTCGCAGTTAATATTATTAAATGTTAGACTTATCTTTTTTTTTATTAATAATGCTTCTTTTATTTATTTATTTATTTTATTTATTTATTTTTTGCATATGGATTATACTATTATATTTGTATTATCAACAAGTATATTAAGTATAAAGTTTAGTAGATCTCCATGTGTGTTTAAATGAAATGAAATTAAACTAAGGTCAGAGATATGCAATGTGAGTCTTCTCGTTAAACAGGCGGTAGTGTATTCAATGTAATTATTTACGAAACTGGATTGATCATGAACACAGTTTTTCAAAGAACATGTAAATTCGTAAATAATATTTGTTCTCTTTAGTT
Source organism: Ascarosepion bandense (assembly GCA_037127315.1). Lineage (NCBI taxonomy): Eukaryota > Metazoa > Mollusca > Cephalopoda > Sepiida > Sepiidae > Ascarosepion > Ascarosepion bandense. The sequence goes on along the minus strand of JBBBDQ010000581.1, from coordinate 1,803,576 downwards.
TAGATCTTGTAGATTAATTGCAGGTGAATTGTTTTTTTAGTTTTTTTGGTTTTGTTTTGTTTTTTACGAAGAGGTTTAAAATTTTGTGTAATAGATTTTTTTTTTTTTTTTGTCTAAGTTAAGGGAATTGCGTATTTTCCGTTAATGTTTCGAAGTGAAGATTCATCCTGTTTATAGTTGCTATGCATTTAATTTTGGCAGAAAATATTAATGTTATTGTTTTGTTTTATTTTTTTCACTATGTTTGTTGTTTTTGGTATATAACTGTTATATTATTTATATTCTGAAAAGAAAAAGTATACAATCACAGGAAATATTATAAAAATAAAATATTATTTTATTGTTATAAAAATTTTAACGCTAAAAGAACAGGAATTGAAACGATAAAAGTTGACGATTTGCATTGCATTTAAATTTTTAAAAATCAAAGTTGACTGGGAAGCAGGAAGCCGGAGGAGAATTCCACAAGTGAGAAGTGCAACAGAAGAAACTGTTAACATAGAACTTGCTGTTATTTCTAGTAATTCACTATAAAAATATAGTTTTGAGGTGTGCCATATTTACGGCCTTTATAGTAATTAATTAATCACACGCACACTCAAACACTCAAACACACACACACACATTGTTTAAATGTTGCTATATTTATTGGGGTAGGTCTACTCTGTCGGAAATAAGCGTTTGTAAGAATATAGATTTCAACATTGCGTGACAACTAAAAGCGGTCTTCAGTTAATGCGTCACTGCTTGTTTTTATCGAACTCTATATATAGGTCACTGAGAGATTAATTGAAGTCTTGGAAAGAGGAAACTAGCTCTTCGTCGTTCTTTTGTTAAGAGATGACAATTTTGATCCTTTATAGTAATGACATTTAGTTCGCTTATTCTAATTGATTTCTTACTTATTTTTGTTAAGGGCAATTGCTTATTCTTTTAACTTGAGATGTGGTTGGAGGTAGTTGATATTCACAGTCGTGAATATATTTGTAAATGTGCTTAGTGATTATATTGTTCTTGTTAATATTGCCATTTTCATCTCAAGGTCAAGGTGATATTTTTAGGCGTTGTTGCAAGCTACGGCTGCGTTCTTTTTTGCTGTTGTTTCTATGCAGTTTGGGGTTCGTTTTTGACTATACCTGTGATTTGGGAGCTTTGTTCTATTGGCGTATTTTGTGGTTAAATAGTAATTGCTTTGAATGGATATTTTCAGGGATCTTCTGATATTCTTCTATATTTTGCCGGTTTCTATTTTATTTTTACAGTAACTTGATATATAACATTACTTTCCAATCAATTAGCGTTTCGTGGTCATTTGTAAGTTTCTCTACAGTAACAGGTTCTTGTTGATAGTGCATATACTGTATTAGTGATTTCTGCTTCTGATTTTTTTTGTTTTTGTTTTTGTTTTTTGTAACATGTCTCAAACACGCAGTCACTGAACAGCATATACCCTATCGCTATTGTTCTGCAAACCTTGGGGGTTGCATTTGTGTTATCAACACTTTCTTCAAGTTTTAATAATTTTAATAAGTTTCACCTTCGCCCATTCCATCCAGTTGTAGTATGTATATATATATATATACTGTTAACATAGAACTTGCTGTTATTTCTAGTAATTCACTATAAAAATATAGTTTTGAGGTGTGCCATATTTACGGCCTTTATAGTAATTAATTAATCACACGCACACTCAAACACTCAAACACACACACACACATTGTTTAAATGTTGCTATATTTATTGGGGTAGGTCTACTCTGTCGGAAATAAGCGTTTGTAAGAATATAGATTTCAACATTGCGTGACAACTAAAAGCGGTCTTCAGTTAATGCGTCACTGCTTGTTTTTATCGAACTCTATATATAGGTCACTGAGAGATATATACACATGTGTGCATCTTTTACTTGCATTGAAATATAAAATTACATTTGTTTCGGATTTTATCATTCGAACACGTTGCCTTATTAGCGGAGCCAGGTAACCCTGCCGAAAGTCTCTACTGTAGAAAGGTAAGAACCCGTCAACAGAAGGTACTTTCTTCCGGGTTGATGATTAATCGTAAGTTTAAAACCTGACCCCTGTTTATCTTAATGACGCTCTTTAGAATTATTAATTAATGATTTTCATTTCCTTTTACGTATTTAATTTCTTATTTCTTTCTTTCTAAAATTTCTTTCTTCTCTGAATTCCTTCTTTCCTTTGTTTCTTTTTAGATTTTCATTTACATTTACTTTCTTTCTTCACAGAGTTTCTTTTTCTTCCTAATTCTTCTCAGAATTTATTCTTTCTTTCTTTCTTTCTTTCTTTCTTTCTTTCTTTCTAGGTTTTTTTCTTATCCTTTTTTTTTTCCTAAGTCAACTTTTTCATTTTCTTTCTTCCGAGTTATTTACCATTTTTTCACTTTTTAATTCATTTTTTCTTTCCCCAATATTCTTTTTCTTTTCACACTTCTTTTTGCTGTTTCGTTTTTTCTTCTTAAGATTTCCTTCTTCATTTTTCTTCACCGAATTCTTAGTTTTCTTCCCATGATTCTTTCTAGAATTACTTATTTTCTTCTTTATTCCCAGAAAAAAAATTTTTCTTTGTTTTGTTTCTTTATAGATAATCATTTTTTTATTTTATTTTTCACAGTATTTTTTTTTCTCTTTTTCTTCTCATAATTCATTCGTTTTTTAATTAATTCTTTCTTTCTTTCCAGGAATTATTCTTTTCTTTTTTTTTTTTTACCTAGGTTGTTTTTTTCATTTTCTTTTCAGACATATATAGGAATGTGTCTGTAAATATAGGAATGTGTCTGTAAATTGACTAAACTAAAAGAATCTAATTCGGCACAGTAATCATGTTTTAGTGGATATCGACTCGGAACGACAAATCGGGAAGCCGAGTTCGAATTCCAGTTGAATTCCTCGCATTCACTTACACACAATAAATGGAGAAAAGAGACGGATTAATATAATGGGAAAGATATTAATCCGTCTCTTCCCCCCAGTTATTGGTTAAATAATAGGACATATTTGTTTCTATATCCTTGATTGGCAACCAGTCAACCGAAGAAAGTAATGGCAACCTACTGCGGGATAATCTTCTGCCTAATCAGTCATGTCTCTTTCGAGACATGATCGCCCAAAGCGTGTATCACGTAACGCACTTAACTGACTAACTGAATCATGTTCAATTTTCGGCCTCGTAAAACTTTATTGTGCTTTGTGTATAATCACAAACAATAAAAATTCTAATTCCAAAATGGTAACACTGATTTCTAACATTATGGATGATAACATATTTCCCTATTATCGTTCGTTTTTATTTAGTTTTTCCTTGGAGCGAATTGGTACGTTGAAAATGACTAGCTCAATTTCTGTCCGTCAAATTCGTAGCAACTGCAAATATTACAGCTATTACTTCATTGACGCAATGCCTGCAGCGTTGAGTTACATGCTGATCTGGGGTCCGGTCGAGAAAACACGAGACGCATATGATTCTCAATTAAAAGAAAGAAAGAAAGAAAGAAAGAAAGAAAGAAAGAACTCTGAAAAGACAGAAACACGGGAATTTCAGGGAGAAAGACGGAATAGGGAACCCTAAGATGAAATATAAGAAAAGAAAAAGTGAGCCTAGAAAGAAAGAAAGAAAGAAAGAAAGAAAGAAAGAACTCTGAAAAGAAAGAAACATAGGAATTTCAGGAAGAAAAACGGAACAGGGAATCCTAAGATGAAAGAAAGAAAAAGAAAAAGTGAGCCTAGAAAGAAAGAAAGAAAGAAAGAAAGAAAGAAAGAAAGAAAGAAAGAACTCTGAAAAGAAAGAAACACGGGAATTTCAGGAAGAAAAACGGAACAGGGAATCCTAAGATGAAAGAAAGAAAAAGAAAAAGTGAGCCTAGAAAGAAAGAAAGAAAGAAAGAAAGAAAGAAAGAAAGAAAGAAAGAAAGAAAGAACTCTGAAAAGAAAGAAACACGGGAATTTCAGGAAGAAAAACGGAACAGGGAATCCTAAGATGAAAGAAAGAAAAAGAAAAAGTGAGCCTAGAAAGAAAGAAAGAAAGAAAGAAAGAAAGAAAGAAAGAAAGAACTCTGAAAAGAAAGAAACACGGGAATTTCAGGAAGAAAAACGGAACAGGGAATCCTAAGATGAAAGAAAGAAAAAGAAAAAGTGAGCCTAGAAAGAAAGAAAGAAAGAAAGAAAGAAAGAAAGAAAGAACTCTGAAAAAGAAAGAAACACGGGAATTTCAGGAAGAAAAACGGAACAGGGAATCCTAAGATGAAAGAAAGAAAAAGAAAAAGTGAGCCTAGAAAGAAAGAAAGAAAGAAAGAACTCTGAAAAGAAAGAAACACGGGAATTTCAGGAAGAAAAACGGAACAGGGAATCCTAAGATGAAAGAAAGAAAAAGAAAAAGTGAGCCTAGAAAGAAAGAAAGAAAGAAAGAAAGAAAGAAAGAACTCTGAAAAGAAAGAAACACGGGAATTTCAGGAAGAAAAACGGAACAGGGAATCCTAAGATGAAAGAAAGAAAAAGAAAAAGTGAGCCTAGAAAGAAAGAAAGAAAGAAAGAAAGAAAGAAAGAAAGAAAGAACTCTGAAAAGAAAGAAACACGGGAATTTCAGGAAGAAAAACGGATCAGGGAATCCTAAGATGAAAGAAAGAAAAAGAAAAAGTGAGCCTAGAAAGAAAGAAAGAAAGAAAGAAAGAAAGAAAGAAAGAAAGATAGGAATTTTCAGAAAAAAAGAAAGAATTTTGAAAAAAATCGAAAAATAGGAAGAAAAAACGGAAAATGGAAATCATAAGAAGAAAAGAAAAGGAAAAGAAAGCCTAAAACAAAAGAAAGATGCATGAGGAGGAAAATAAGAATTCTAGGAAGAGAAAAAGAAAATGCGAAGAGAAATCCTAAGTCGAAAAAAATGAAAAGGAAAAGGAAAAATGAGAATGAGAAGAAAATTAAAGATATAAAGAACGAATCCTGAGGGGGAAAATGAATTCAGAAAAACAAAAAGGAGGAAAAATAAATTTTAAGAAGAAAGAAAATGAAAAAAACAACCTAGGTAAAAAAAAAGAAAAGAATAATTCCTGGAAAGAAAGAAAGAATTAATTAAAAAACGAATGAATTTAAGAAGAAAAAGAAAAAAATACTGTGAAAAAAGAAAATAAAAAAATGATTATCTATAAAGAAACAAAACAAAGAAAATTTTTTTTCTGGGAATAAAGAAAATAAGTAATTCTAGAAAGAATCATGGGAAGAAAACTAAGAATTCGGTGAAGAAAAATGAAGAAGAAAATCTTAAGAAGAAAAAACGAAACAGCAAAAAGAAGTCTGAAAAGAAAGAAAGAATATTGGAAAAAAAAAATGAATTAAAAAGTGAAAAAATGGTAAATAACTCGGAAGAAAGAAAATGAAAAAGTTGACTTAGGAAAAAAAAAGGATAAGAAAAAACCTGGAAAGAAAGAAAGAAAGAAAGAAAGAAAGAAAGAAAGAAAGAAAGAAAGAAAGAATAAATTCTGAGAAGAATTAGGAAGAAAAAGAAACCCTGTGAAGAAAGAAAGTAAATGTAAATGAAAATCTAAAAAGAAACAAAAGAAAGAAAGAATTCAGAGAAGAAAGAAATTTTAGAAAGAAAGAAATAAGAAATTAAATACGGAAAAGGAAATTAAATATAAAGTAAGACAAACATCCAAGAAAGTATAAAGAAAGTTTGAACCAATGAAAGAAAAGAGAAGGAAGGAAGGAAGGAAGGAAGGAAGGAAGGAAGGAAGGAAGGAAGGAAGGAAGGAAGGAAGGGTGGATAGAGGGAAACGCCGAAAGAAAACAGAGACAATGATTTTAAACAATCAAAAAATAATAATAGAAATTGGGTGAGATGGATGGAATGGCTGAGTGAATAGCAACAAATAAATAAATCGACGATAAAGTGTCTTTGTTAATGGAAGAAGGCCGAACAGGAATATCAAATAAAGTAGACGGAGAAATCGAAACGGAAGCATAAATTACATTTGTTTTGCTGACAACGGAAAGCTATTAGTGGCGTTAAGACGCCAATGATTTTTACAGAGAGTGCTCTGAAATGATGAGCCCAGAAGCGAATTGCAATTGTAACGGAAATGAAACGTGGAAAAGGCAAGACCATTCAAGATACATAGAAAGAAAAAGCTTTTCAATCGTCGTTCATTTTAGCCTCACTATATATATATATATTGTAGAGAGAGAGGGGGGAGAAGTGATAGATGCTCCACTTTTAACGACGGCTCCATTTACGATTCTTGGTGCTCACGATTCTGTAATAGTTATGTACATTCAGCAGTTATCAAACTTCAAAATTCTTCTTTTCTTTTTTTTTTTTTTTCCCGCAGAAGACCGATGATGACCTGCTGGTTAATTTCTGCCGATAGCGACATGAGGTAGCAACAATCACACTGCATCTTGCTACACTAGCAATCGCAGGCGTTAACTCTTAAACTTCTTATGCAACACCTTTTTCGGGTTTTTATTGTATTTTCAAAGACTGTTCATATACCTGATTGTTTGAATTATTTTCATACTACTTATCAACTCTTTGCACGTTATTAAAAGCTAGAAAATATTTTTAGATTGTAGGATTTTTAAAAGTTATGATTTACTAAATACAGTTAAGTGCCATACGTGATACACGCTTGGGCGATCATGTCTCGAAAGAGAGAGAGATGACTAAACTGGGCAGAAGATTATCCCGCAGTAGTTTGCCATTGCTTTCTGCGGTAGATTGGTTGCCAGTCAAGTCTATAGAACCTAATTTGTCCTGTTATTTAACCCATAACTAGAGGGAAGTGACAGATTAATACCTTTCCCAAGAGTATTTTTAAGTGAATGCAAGGAATTCAACTGGAATTCGAACTCGTCTCCCCTGTTTCTCGTTCCAAGCCGATATCCACTACACCACAACGCACATCCTTACTGATACAACTCTTACTAATTAGCTCACAGCCCCCGCTATTTCAATCGGTCACGCATGTAGATACTGATCAGGTTCGGCGTTGCTTAACTCCGGTGATCTTACAGCAACTTACGTTTCAGTGAGATAAGTCCGTAATCCTGTAACAAACATGCTAAACGACCAAGTAAAAGAAAGAAGACAAAATCTGTTACCTTGAAAGAGAAACTTAAGATTATGGGATCATTTTTGTTCAAGAGTTTCTGCATATGTTAACAGAGATTTAAAAAATATATTTAAGAACATGCTAATAAAAAATAACGAATGGTTTACAACGGACATCGGCTTGAAACGAGAAATCGAGGAACCGAGTTCGAATTCAAGTTGAATTCATTGCATTGACTTACGCGCAAATACACTTGAGAAAAGTATTAATCCATCACTTCCCTCCAGTTATGGGTTAAATAACAGGGCAGATTGGGTTTATAACCTTGGCTGGCAACCAGTCTAACGTAGAAAGCAATGGCAACCTACTGTTTAATAATCTTCTGCCCAGTCAGTCATGTCTCTTTCGAGACATGATCGTCCAAGGGTGTATCCCGTATGGCACATAATTTACTGACTGTTTGCAAAAATGTCTTCTTTTTCTACAGCGTAGTATCGAATACGTGAACAACGAGGAGATTTTGGAGAGGATGGAAACGAAAAGAAAACGGATACTTAACATTAGGAAAAGACAGCTGAAGTTTCTGGGACATGTAATGAGGAAAAAGGGCTTGGAGAATCTGATGCTCACGGGACGGATAGATGAAAGCAGAGACAAGAGAAAGTAACGTGTGACATGCTTGATGGACTTGAGCAGATGGATCGCGGCGCGGGGTCTGAGTGGGATAACAGGAGAAGAAGTCTTAAGAGCTGCAAGGGGTCGGGAGATGTGAAGGGACCCGGTACATAGAAGAAGATTGCAAACATGTCTTCCTTTGTTTGTTTGTTTGTTTGTTTGTGTGCGTGTGTGTGTGTGTGTGTGTGTGTGTGTGTGTGTGTGTGTGTGTGTGTGTGGATAAGAAATGAAAAATAAAAAACAACCTTCTTATTCATTTTTACAAAAATTTACAATGACGTGTGAAATCCTGGTTTTGCCGAATAGAAAAAGGGTTGACGCTGTGCTTAAAGAAAAAGTCAAAATTGGATTTCGTGAGTAGATGTTAAATTGATTTTCTGACCAATGGAAGCGATATACAAGACTTTCCAGTGCGAAAAATCTAAATGACTATAATGGCTTTGATCAGCGTCAGACAATCAGATGGGAGCAGCGAGAGAGACACAACTAAAATGTAACGGGAAAAACTTCAAGTCGACCCGGACGTAAGGTCGCGTCTCACTTTGTTCTCTTTCTCCTTCTTTTTCGTAAGCTTTTCCTCTCCTCTTTTCCTATCAACAATCCTACTCAACGATAACATACATCCACACATTTTATTATGAACTCTTAATACCCTTAACTCATTACTTGTTTCTCATTGAACATTAACTTCTACGAATTCTTGTTATTATTTTCTTTTAACAAATTTCTATTTTGACATACAAAATGTATATTTTTAACCTTCCATTATTCCACTATTCTACACACAAATATACACAATCTGCAACCTTCTGATAATTTCGAATAAATCCATAAGCTGTAGGGTGTTTGACACAAGGCCAAATTAATAAACATTAACCATCTTCTTATAGCTTCTGACCGGTTAACTTTCAAGTTCACTTCAGAGACATGATTACCCAAGAGTGTATCACATATGGCACATGACTGACTGGATATAAAATTCCACATTTATAAACCCTTGAATCGCGTTTGCATGCAGAAGACGAATGGTGCACTTTTTGATGCACTTTTTGAATGGTGCACTTTTCGCAAATTTGTTCACAATTTTTTTCTTTTTTTTTAGATTTATACCCGCACTGTCGGTGACTTTGCAAATTAGAATTTTACTTGACAGCCTGTTTCTGTATGAACAACTAGAGCTTCGAAATATTTGTACCCTTTTCCTCTGTTCACCACTTACTGCGCATTATGCACTCTAAATGTCGTTCTTTTTGCACGATTTTTTTTCAATTTAATTTATTTTAATTTTGTTATTTCTTCTGCCGACTGGATAGAACGCATTCTTCTACCGAAAGACCTGGAAGAATCTAGAATATTCCACCAAACTTGTCTCGCTCTTTCAATAAATATCATATGTGCGTTGTGGTACAGTGGATATCGGCTCGGAACGAGGAACCGGGGAGCCGAGTTCGAATTCCAGTTGAATCCATTGTATTCACTTACGCGCAAATACCCTTGGGAAAGGTATTAATCCTTCTCTTCCTTCCAGTTATGGGTTAAATAGCAGGACAGACTGGGTTCTATAGACTTGGTCGGCAACCAGTCTACCGCAGAAAGCAATGGCAACCTACTGCGGGATAATCTTCTACCCAGTCAGTCATGTCTCTTTCGAGACATGATCGCCCAAGCGTGTATCACGTATGGCATTTAACTGACTGAATGTGGTCCCACAGCTGACTTCACAAGTGCCGGTCAATTTTGTAAAGAATGTCAGTTGTCATTTCAACATGATTTTTTTTTTCAATTATGTCTGGTCAATTCGCCTGGACATTCTCTACAAATTCTGGCTTAATATTATGTTTAGTCACGCGGTTTAAGGTCTTGAATGCCCCGAGTTATCTGTCAAGACACAGCAAGGACCTCAGACAGACAACACTTTTCTCAAAATACTTCTTCTACGTGCCCTGTCCCTTCAAGGACGTAAGCGATCATAACTTTCCACGTCTCCTATCCCTGGTGGCTCTTAGCACGCCTTCTCCTGTTACAACATGCAATCCTCGTTCCAACCTCCACCTGACTATGTTCTTCAAATATGTTATCCGTTGCTTTCCCCTGTCTCTTTTCCCCTATATTTGGCCTGTTAGTAACAGGTTCTCTAAGCCCTTCTTCCTCATTACATGTCCCAGGAACTTCAGCTGTCTCTTCCTGATGCTAAGTATTAATTTCCTTTTTGTTTCCATCATTTCTAAGACCTCATCATTGCTCACATGCTCGATCCATGATATTCGCAGCATCCTTCTGTAGAACCACATTTTAGTTGCTTTGTCCTTCATCTTTGATGAGATTGTCCAGCATTCACTGCCATATTGAATAACCAACATCACATAGCAATCCAGTACTCTCTTCTTTGTTACTAGCGAATTTTTTCTGTTTCTTAATACTTTACTCAACTTCTGGAATGCTTCCTTCGCCATGCCAATTCGCCTTCGGATCTCTGTGTCGCATTTTCCGTCTTCTGTTATAACACTTCCCAGGTATTTCAAATTTTGTACCTGCTTGATTTTAGTATCAACGGACTGTATTTGGCATATTGGGCTGCTTTTTAACTGGTGACCATGCATTCGGTTTTCTTGCAGTTTATTTGTAGTCCTTTCTTGTCACTCTTCAGCTATTTGTATGAAAATAGTTTGTTTTTTCTTCGGTGGAAAACTTCATGAATCCTCTTCAACCTTCGAATAGATTTCTTATATTTTTTTACAATACCTCATGACTCATGTTGGAGATCAAATAATAATACATCTCCAAAATATTCCATGACCCTCTTCAGTATTATTAATGATTTCAGTTCTGGCATTGCCTGAATAACTTCTATTTTTCCACAGAATTTCAATGCTACTTTCTTTTACAATTATCGCCAGGATTGTTCTGAGTTCCCATGCATGATATGTCTAACTATTCCTTTGAGGTTCTGTAATTTTCTCACTGTCTATATATTTTTATTTTATTTTTTTATAATCATATCGCACCAATCAAGACATTTTATTGCCAGTTTTACAGGGGTTACATAGGAAGAAGGTTATAAGAGTGACAGATTATAGAGGGTACCAGGAAGTGGGTAAGAGAAGGATTAGAATAGTGATGAGAGTGAAGTGGACGGAGAAAGGAGCATGAGAGAGAGGATGCAGGTTAGTGAGATAGGAGATGACTATTGACTTTACACTTAAAGTCTTGGAGATTGTAGCTTTCGGGCTATCTATCTATCTATCTATCTATCTATCTATCTATCGTTTTTTATAATCATATCACCCCAAGCAAGGCATTTTATTGCCACTGTTTTGCAGGGGTTACATAGGAAGAAGGTTATAAGAAAGAGTGACAGATTTTAGGGGGTACCAGGAAGTGGGTAAGAGAAGGATTAGAATAGTGATGAGAGTGGAGTGGACGGAGAAAGGAATATGAGAGAGAGAGAGAAAGAGAGAGAGGATGCAGGTTAGTGAGATAGTAGATGACTATTGACTTTACATTTAAAGTCTTGGAGATTGTAGCTTTCGGGCTATCTATCTATCTATCTATCTATCTATCTATCTATCTATCTATCTTTTTTTATAATCATATCGCCCCAAGCAAGGCATTTTACTGAAACTGTTTTGCAGGGGTTACATAGGAAGAAAGTTATGAGAAAGAGTGACAGATTGTAGGGGGTACCAGGAAATGGGTAAGAGAAGGATTAGAATACTGATGAGAGTGGAGTGGACGGGGAAAGATGCATGAGAGAGAGAGAGAAGATGCAGGTTAGTGAGATAGTAGATGACTATTGACTTTACATTTAAATTCTTGGAGATTATAGCTATCGGGAAAGCAAGTAAATGGAAGGGAATTCTACAGACGGGAGGTGCGAGAAAAGAAGCTGAGAGTAGAAATTGCATTTACAATCTATTTATATATTTTCGTTTATATTTATCTATTTTTTCCTTCTCTTCTAACCTCTGACATGGTACAACATAGGTATCTAGTTTTATCATCTTTCATATTTATCATCTATCAGCCAATGAACTGTTAATAATTCATGTTTATTATTATAGCCAATCGATTCAAAGTAACAGTATTTCTCCGTAATTGACACTACATTTGAAACTTATTTTTTCTAAAACTGAAATTTATTGAGAGAAAGTAAACTGAGTGTTTGAATTAGACTTATTTTCTTTTAAAAAAAGAAAACCAAACAGCGAGAAATATAAAGATGAAATTGAATTAAAAAAAAGAAAGAATATTGTCTCTTAATAATTTGTTTAGTCGCCAGTAGTGACTTAAAGAAATCTGCAATATTCAATGATTTTATTTGGTTTAATTCAATATTTTTTAAGCAATTTAAGTTACGAAACCTATTAGTTTTGGTAGCAGACAGTGTTATAGGCCTCCATAGAAACCGGATGAGACAGTCTCTCGTCAATTTCAGAGAATACTCGTCTCTTTATGAAATCGTGATGTGTCATGTGTTGTTCGTGATGGAGAAGAAAGGAGAAAAAGCAAAAAAGGTGAAGCAAAAAGAAGAACGAAAACAGGAACCCATTTCTGGAAGCGACAAAAAAGTTTGGTTACTGGTTAATGGTCTTGTGACCCCAAAGGAGTTGCGCTCCAAAGGAGGTTAGTGAGATCAAGTAAAAATTGATACTTACTGAAAATATACAAAATCAATGCGAATTGAATAAAAAAAGACAATAAAAAAATCAAAATCTACAGATAGATAGATAGATAGATAGATAGATAGATAGATAGATAGATGTTTAAAGATAGACGACATATGTAAAGACTGAAATAGATAGATAGATAGATAGATAGATAGATAGATAGATAGATAGATCTGAACAAACTGAGATAGATAGATAGATAGATAGATAGATAGATAGATAGATAGATAGACGACATATGTAAAGACTGAAATAGATAGATAGATAGATAGATAGATAGATAGATAGATAGATAGATAGATAGATAGATAGATAGATAGGTGAGTTTTAACTTTTAATATTAATACTGTTTACATAATATAAATATTATCTATCCCTTTATCATCAACTGATGTTTCATTGGTTATCCCAAATTGCTTTTTAGACTTTTCCAAAGATTTTGTTATCGTTTATTCATGACTCAAGTCTAAATGTCTAATTGTGCAACTCTAGGATTCATGAGATTACTACTTACCAGGAATCATGTATCTGCTTGCAAATAATGCTGGAAGAACAAGTCAAGGACAATGCGATATCTGCATGCTTGCCTCCTCGATGAGAAAACCAAAACAACAAGAGAAAGAAACTGTATTTTGTGTAAAATAATTTAAAAAATTTCATACCAGTGAAAAATTTAGGAAGTTAACATTTGTTTTATTTTTGTTCTAATGAAACATCCTATCACTCCCGACAATTGACTCGCCGAAGAGATTAACAAGTAAGGAAGTTCGAGACAATCGACTTCCGCTCCTATTCCGTCTTGACTTACCATTTTATTGACCTCTCTGTTAATTGTACTTTTCCGTACAATAAACTCTGTTATTTGTTTACCATATACGTGTGGTGTAAATCTTTCCATTTGGAATAAACCTTATTCTTTATATCGTTCTCCCAATATAACAATTTCCTTTCTTATTTATGTAATTTAAAAGAGTTAAAATAACATTTTTATAGTTTTATATCATTAAAATACCATTTTATAAATACAAAGATAACTCATAAAAAATACTCTTCAACGAATTTCTCTTCTCGTTTGTTACCCATTTGGCGTGTACAATCGTGCAATTTTTCTCGCCATTTAAGGATTAAAGATGGAAAACCCCTCGTATTTCTACTCCACTATTTTTTTCGATTTTGCCATTAGAACAACCAGTATTTTACTTGGCATCGATTCGACGATATTCTGGAAACATTCTTTCAAAATTTGGATCCATACTGCTATTTTAGCATGACGCAATTCCTCTAGATTGGTTGGCTGGACAAACAGATTTGAATCTATTCCTCGACCACATCTCCAGAATTGCTCGATAGAAATTAAATCTGGTGGCTCTGAAGGCCTCGTTAACAGTGAATATATTGCATTGTGCCAAAATGTTAAGTTTATTAGTCTACTCCAGAGACACCTATGCGAAAAGTAATAGTTAATTAGATATGGCATAACTCAACAAATGTTGAAATGTCATAAATTCAACACTAAATAAAAAAAAACTAATTATTTTATAGTGGTTTTATTAAAATAACAAAAAGAATTCACATCTGAATTTCTATTTAAAACTCGTAGGCAGACATATAAACTAATACATAGATATTAAATGGTGCTTAAAATTCTTTCTTTCGAATAAGAAAGGTTTTGTCTATATTTCTAAGATGCGGTAGTATTTACAGTATTTACATTATTTGGACATTATTGTATTTAGTATTTACACTATTTACATTATTTACATTATTGTCCTCATCTTTGTTGCCATTTGTACGACGTTTCGGCTGTTGTACGCCCCGGCCTTCTTCAGATGCTAGGAATTTCGAACTGAAAGTGTTCGGTTAGAAATTCCTAGCACCTGAAGAAAGCCGGATTGTACAACGGCCGAAACGTCGTACAAATGGCAACAAAGATGAAGACAATAGTCTTAATAATGTAAAGAGTGTAAGAAAGAGTTTATTTTTCTTTCTTTTTTTTTTCTTCAGATACTGGGAAATTGCACGAATAAATTTTCAGTTACCTATGCATTTGTGTGCAAGTGTTTCTACATTATGTCAAGTTTTTTTTGTTTTTTTTTTCAATCATCTCACCCCAAGCAAGGCATTCCACTGCCACTATTGCGCATGGGGCTACATAGGGGAAGGTAAAGAGAAGGAGTGGTTAGACATAGGGAATGTCAGGAGGAAGGTGACAGATGAGTAAGGATACCGAGGATGAGGGTTGGGCAGATGGGAAGAGTGTTTGATAGAATGGGAGCAGGTTAGTGTGTTAGGAGGTGTCTATTGACCTTACATTTAAACTCCTGGAGATTGTAGCTGTCGGGGAAGCAATCGTTTGGAAGAGAATTCCACAGTCGGGAAGTGCGAGGAAAGAAACTGTTGGAGTAGAAGTTACGGCTGCATTTTATCGGTTTCACTGTAAAAGGGTGGGATCTAGTTGCTAATCTAGTATCTCGTTCAAATACTTATTTAGGGGGCACTAGTGATCTAAGTTCATCGGAGCAGAGTCGATTTTGAAACTATGTTATTGGACTTAATTTGAAAGTTAGAGTTTAACAGGACAAATAATGACATAAAAGATATTTTTGCAAACAGTTATCGCTTTTTGAGGAAATGAGGTGGAAGATTAAGTTTAGATTCAAAGTTGGAATTTCATTCCGCGGATCAGTGAAAACCTTATAGAACAGCGTAATGAAATTTATAATTTAATGAAGCTTTTCAGATTGTGTGTAGACAAGATGCATGAGACAATAACATTATTACTAAACCATTGTGCCATTAACTAAAACCCTCATTTACCTCTAAGGGAAATTGTACTATTATAAAACAATTTAGCTATATTATGATGTAATATGTTATACAGTTCAGTAGCTTTAATGAGATTTTCAATAAATAATGCAAATTTAAAACATTCTGTGTTATAACTTGTACCCAGCAGTATTATGGTATCATATACTCTTTTATCTATTTTTATTTTTATTAATATGACCTAACAAATGGTGCAAGATCTATTTTTACACAGTTTGTACTTTTCGAATACAGTAAAACAAATTCATATTTTGCTCGTGGTGATTAATTATATAGTTTGAATATAATTTCTATTCAATCTATCTAATACAAAAATATCGAATTTATTTGTATTTATTAATGAAATAGTGAGATTTTAAACTCAGTTTGGAAGCAAAAACCAGTGAAAATTAGGTATTTCTATATAGTTTTACCGATGGTGTTTAAACTAGATGTTCAAAAATTGTTAAAAGCTATTAATCTAAATTTTGGTGTCAGTTCTTATCACATCAAACTTCAACTTTCATATCTAGTGCATTCCTGATTTTCTGAAAAAAAGTAAAAATCAACCTGCCGTAGTGCGCATATGTTTAAATAAGTATACGCTTAAATTAACATTTTTCACAGAGTTAAGGAAGCTGATACCAAGTTTGATGTGATAAGAACTGATACTAAGAAACATTTACATTCACATTAATCCACAGACTATTTTTACTCTTTTTGACTGGAGTAACTTGATTCAAGGTGATGATTATTTACTCGGCTTTTAAATTAAGGCTTCTAAACGTTAACTTAGTAATGCATACAATTGGAATGCAACCAATTTCGTCAGTATATTGTTCCACAAGACAATCTTGCTAACTATCGCATTTCCAATGATGCCTTTCAAGACAATGAAAAAAAATGGTAGCATTCGCATGCAAACTGACACACGTACACAAATGAAAGTGTTCTTCTTCGGTGGGGGTAATGTCAGTTTTGTCAGTATAAATGTTTATTATGAATTTACATTAAGGAAGAAATCATTTTTCTTCGCTTTGCACTTAGCATTCAGAAAAAGAGAAGGAACAGCTTGAGAAAGGAAGACAAGAGAGAACAGAGAGGAAAAAAGAAGGCGGGAAAGAGTAGAAGACGGGGAAAACAGAGATAAGAAGAAGGTGGAAATTATATTACGAGTAAAAGAAATCGAAAGAATACGTTCAAAGAAGAAAGAAAAAGAAATAATGAAAAAAGAACAACAATGAAATGTAAGTGCTCCATTCCATATGAAAAGAAAGGGCGGATCTGAAGAGAACTACCACCACCTTTAAATGGCGGACCTGAAGGAGACTACCACCACCTTTAAATTTGTTGTTTTTTATTTTTTATTTTTACTTTTTTCAGTGCAATGTTATCGATTACACCCTAAAATTTCCGATTGACAAAAGAAATTTGGAAAAATTTCAATATTTCAAATATTTTAGTGGGGGCTCAGTTATTCATGAAACGTTATAGTAAATCGATCCTCCATTTTGAAACCACTCGCTGGTACCCCATCTTTAAATTTGTTGTTTTTCATATTTTTTTTTTTTTTTACTTTTTTCAGTGCAATCTTATCGATTACACCCTAAACTTTCCGATTGACAAAAAAATTTGGAAAAATTTTAATATTTCAACAATTTGGGTGGGGGGCTCAGTTTTTCATACAACGTTATAGTAAATCGATCCTCTATTTTGGAACCACTCGCCGGTGCGACATTACCACCACCTGTAACTTGGGTTGATTATCAACTTTTTTTTAAACTTTTTTCGGTGCAATCTGATCGATTAAACTCTAAACTTTTCGACTGACAAAAAAATTTTGTAAAACTTTCAACATTTAAACCATTTTATGGTGGGGGGCTCATTTTTTCATACAACTTTATAGTACATCGATCCTGTGCAATTAACTTTTTTTCTTGCACATATTCAACTACTGAATCCTTTGCGAAATTTTTGAATAAAGCCAATTTTTGAAGTTTCCGAGGAAGATGCCATCGTAAGAACTTGAAAAAACTTGAAAAAGACAAAAACAAGAGCAACAACTCGTCCCCAAAAAACAAAACAAAGCGACCCCAACGCGAGTCGTTCCAAAAATGGAGGATCGATTTACTATAACTATATGAGAAACTGAGCCCCCCTAAAGTTGTTTAAATATTAATTTTTTTCTAATTTTTTTTGATAATCGGAAAATTTAATGTAATAACCGATAAGACTGCGCTGAGAAAAGTAACAAAACATAAAAAAAAAATTAAAAGTGGTGGTAGTTTCCTTCAGGTCCGCTAAAGAAAGAAACAAGTGAAAATTAAAAAATCTAAGGAATAAAATGAAAGAAAAAAAAAGAAAAAACGAAGAATAGAAAAAGAAAGCATATTAAATCGAATTAAAACAAAAATAATGAATCTAATCAATAGAAAAGATAATATTAATAAATACACATATTATCATATGTCTATAGCAGCATTTAGAGTTTCATGCACTACGCAATCATCAGGTGCATATTATAAACTGACCGTTTCTAGATTTCAATCTTCATTGAAACTTAAACATAAAATTGGAAAGTAAAATCATAGATGTTAAAATCAATATGGAAAAAAGATATAAAAACTAAGAAGTAAAAAGAAAGAAAGAAAGTATACGAATCAATGTAAAAAATGAAGAGAAACAGAAAGAAAGAAAGAACGTTTACAAAGCGAAAGAAAGAAAGAAAGAAAGAAAGGAAATATATGGATCGATGAAAAAAATGAAAAGAAACGGAAAGAAAGAAAGAAAGAAAGAAAGAAAGAAAATATATGGATCGATGAAAAAAATGAAGAGAAACGGAAATAAAGAAAGAACGTTTACAGAAAGAAAGAAAGAAAGAAAGAAAGAAAGAAAGAAAGAAAGAAAGAAAGAAAGGAAATATATGGATCGATGAAAAAATGAAGAGAAACTGAAATAAGAAAGAACGTTTACAAAGCGAAAGAAAGAAAGAAAGAAAGAAAATATACGGATCGATGAAAAAAAGGAAGAGAAACAGAAATAAAGAAAGAAAGAATAAAAGAAAGAATACGATAGAGAATGAAAACGAAAACAATGAATCTAAACGATAAAAACAATAGCGACAGAAAAGAAGAAAGAAAATATGGAATGAAAAAAGAGAAAAACTAAGGAGCAAAAAAGAAAAAAAAATTATCTGAAGCGAAAGAAAGAAAGAAAATGGGTTGATGAATCGCCAATTTTTCTAACAGCATTTTTTTAAGTAACTAACATAATGAATTAAAATAACTGAAGATGACATTCATAATAATTAAATAATGACAATACTTCATCTCAGAAATTCCAGCAATATTATAACGGTCGAAGAATCGGCCGACCGAAATATCATGATCAAAATAAAGAGATGTTAATCTAAATAGTTAATTAAAGACAACAATTTAATCCAGTATTTTAAAAAGCAGTACGAAAACCAATGAAAGGTATGACCAAAACCATTTTTGTTTCATGTTCTCATGAGATGAAAGAGATCATTGCTCTCCACAACTTCCTATCTGTTTGCCTACTCACTATTCTTTCTGGTGTATGATTTAAAACAGCTCGTTGGGTAGGTTACTCGATTTTACCTTCTGCCTCTCTTGCCTTTGTTATGTCCTGTCAGTGTGAAATTCTCCACTTTCCGCCCGGTGTTGACCTCTGTGTCCACAAGTATATTTATATACGCTCTGTTTCTAATATTGGGCTCTTTTACCTATAAATACACCCTTTTTTATCGCGTTCACTCGAAGTAAGTCAGTAAAGCCAGAGAGACGCAAAGGAGTTACTGAGTGTGTAAGAGTCAGCAACAGGAAAATTGTTAAGGAGTGTGAACGAATAAAAAATAATCAGAAGGGTAGCAGATGGCGATTGAATTTGCATGGAATAAAACTGTATTTTATCACACACACACACACACACACACACACACACACACACACACACACACACATATATATATATATATATATATATATATATATATATATATATATTAATTGATTGATTGATTGATTGTTTAATACTTAGTTTTTGGTAATAATAGGGTTAGACCAGTACGCATTTGTATTAAAAATTGTTCGATACAATTATATTGTAGAACTTTTGAATATTTCCCATTTTTAAACGAGTTATTTCACTACCCAGGTTTCTACCTTGAGTGGTGGCTTCTGGCGATTTAAAAATTATTAAAAATTAAAAATTTATTATTTTTATTAAAAATAACCTGGAGACACCACACATGGTAAAAACCTGGGTAGCGAAATAACTCGTTTAAAAACGGAATATATATATATATATTTGAAATGATTTGTTTGAACATTATTTTTTATCGATACTCGTATTTAAGTAGATATTCTGTCTTTAATTAAACAGTATTATATATCTATATCTACCGGCTTGATTATTTACGATAAATTTTTAATGTGTGTCATTCGGCAGTATTCGAACCTGCGACCTCTATCCACATAGGGGAAGCTACCATGTTATCTGGCACGTGTTAGATCTCTGGACCACGAATGACCATTAGTCTAAACGAGGTTTTAATCAAGCCTATATAACACAGTTTTCGATTAATCACAATAACCATATCTTCTCTGAAATGTATCGTAATGTCAACAAATGTAAACATGTTACGGAAATTAACGAAGATTAACGAAACTTGGTTTCAAATTGTCGGTTGTTTATAACCAACTTTCGTTAATCTTCGTTAATTTACGAAACACACACACACACACACACACACACACACACACACACACACACACATATATATATATATATATATATATATATATATATATATACTTGTTAAACCAGAGAAATGAACTTAGTGTTCATTGTAAACACAGTTCATTATTTGCTTTAAATATGGGTTGTAATATTAAGAATTTATGCATACGACATTCCCTGCTGTCAATTGATATTTGCCTTTAACTGATGGGTATTTTCATCTGACTTGAATGCACTAATTAATTTTTGCTAGCTATTTAATTCGGCATATATTATCATATTAATATTTGCGAAGTAGTTATTCTAATATTGATCAAGTTATATAGTTATGAAATATTAAATCTAACATAGATTATCATGCTAATATTCAATAGATTTTAATCTAGCACATACCATCTGGTTAATATTTAACACGTTTTATTATAGCACTGATTGTCAAATTAATATTTAATAATTATGATTTCCGATGCATCAGTTTTACATTGTTTCTAATTTTTTCATCGTTTGTTCTTACTGTTTGTACATATAGGTACTGTTTTGTATGTTTTTTACTTATATATATATATATATATATGAATTTTTTCACTCTGTTTTTATTAGAATATATACTTGGTTGTATAGATTTGTCTACGTATTAGTGTATGTATGTATATAGGTGTACATATGGTTTCTTGTGCTAGTAGACATTGATATTCTGTTTTATTTGTTCATGTGTATGTGTATGTATATATTTGTATGCATGTGTATATACGTATATATGTGCGTTTATATATATATATATATATATATATGTGTGTGTGTGTATTTGTGTGTATATATGTTCGGATGTCCACGTAAGCGTGTCGCTATATATATATATGGATGTGTGTGTATATATATATATATATATATATATATATGTGTGTGTGTGTGTGTGTGTGTGTGTGTGTGTGTGTGCATTCTTGTCTATGCACGTTTATATATGCGTGTATGCTTCTGTGTGAATATTCCTGCGCTTATTTGCGTATATTTTGGCCAGAAGTTGTGTATACGTAATTTCATGTATGTGGTTATATTGTTTTATTTTGTATATGATGATCTGTGCAGTTTTTAGTCACGTACGTTTTTCTTTTTAGCTTGTGTATTTGCGTGGTATGTTGTTAATATTTATTTGTTCACTGAGATATGATTGTCTTGACCTCGTTCATACACAACCATTGCCATCCTACGAATTCTCTTTTACATGTACCCAGTATTGTAGCCTTTACAGTCAGTCAGTCAGTTAAGTGCCATACGTGATACACGCTTGGGCGATCATGTCTCGAAAGAGACATGACTGACTGGGCAGAAAATTATCCCGCAGTAGGTTGCCATTGCTTTCTGCGGTAGACTGGTTGCCGACCAAGGCCATAGAACCCAATCTGTCCTGCTATTTAACCCATAACTGGAAGGAAGAGACGGATTAATAACTTTCCCAAGGGTATTTGCGCGTAAGTGAATACAATGGATTCAACTGGAATTCGAACTCGGCTCCCCGGTTCCTCGTTCCGAGCCGATATCCACTGTACCACAACACACATAGACGTTTTCCAAATCTGGCTGGAAAATAAATTGACACGTCGATAAAACAAAATTTTAAAATTTGTGTACCTATATATATGTGCGTATATTTATCTGTACATGTGTCTTTATAACAATATATGTTTTTATGTACATATATACTCGTCTATTTGTCCATGTGTGAATGTCTATAGATTTGTTTATGCGTGCATCCATGTTTTTCAGCGTTTAAAATATTAATAACTTTATAATTATCTAAATCTAATGCTTTGTTAAACTTAGAATTTAAAATTGGCAATAAAAATAAAGTGAAGTGACGCTAATAGTTCATTAATAATGCTGATCTTTATTTCAATAAAACATTAATATTAATACCCCAATAAATTGTTTTTAGAGTTTGTTCACATATTCGTGAAATTAGAAATTACTTTATTTCGATTGGTCCACACTGTCTATGTAACAATGCCTCTCTGATTAAGGGGTTTTAGCGAGCTTGGAACCTTTTAAATCTCTTCAATTTGAGATAAACATCATCACTTAATAAGACTTAATAAGTATGTTATAAATTCTAAATAAATATTATTCGCTCTATTTTGTATTGAGTACATTTTTAAGAATATTGTTTCTTTGGATTTTATTCCATTCGTACCTACCCGACATATATATATATATATATATATATATATATATATATATATATATATCAGAAATTATTAAACGACACATATGATTTTCGAAGTTTTATTTGAAAAAATATCTGCAGTTATAAAATTTTGTTTAGCTGTATCACAGCTCATCAATAAGACTAGACAGAATTGAAACTCGACTAGTTTGAAATCAGTCGGTGATTTTACCCCTAAGCTATCGGTGGATGCCGGAGAAAAGCAGATTTTAGCGTGTTATATACATAATATAAACAAACACCAGTAGCCGAGAGTGTTCAATTGATTGCTGAAGAACGATGCGTAGTAGTGTGTTTACATTGTATATAACAGGCTAAAAGTCCGCTTTTCTCTACCGACCATAGCTTAGAGGTAGAATGTCCGACAGATGTAAATTCGGTAGGTTTCAATCCTGGGTTAAAAGTAATCGGATGTCTGGCCGCACTGATGAGCTGTGATACAGCGAAACAGCTTTGTCTGCGGATGACTATATATATATATATATATATTCTCAGATAAGATGTATCTGCAGAAGAGATAAAATGAATATAAATTAGACAAGAGGAAAAATTGCACTTAAATGATGCGTTCCGTCCTCTGATGAACTTTATCAAGTGAATGTAGATTTATTACGCTGCACGCACATATATTAACATATTTCTGGTTTTAATAGAACAGAGCCTAATGTAATATAACAGAGCTATTAAGTAAAATAAGTAAATTATTAAATACACATGTTATCCCTCGGAGATTCATGCCCTATGCAATGTTCAGGTGCATATTATGAACTGATCGTTTCTAGATTCAATCTTTGCTGAAATTCAAACATGAAATTAGAAATTATAGAAGTTAAAACAAAAATAAAAAAGTAAAAAATTTAGAAAATGTTAAGGCCAGATTTTGGACTAATATTTCCAGGACGGGGACTACTTGTGCTTATTTTCTGTTGACAAGGGCACTGAATATATATATATATATATATATATATATATATATATATATAAACACAAAGTAGAAATTGTAATAAATTATGAAGAACAAATGATAATAAATAATGAATGACAAATTTATATATATATATATATAAACACAAGGTAGAAATTATAATAAATTATGAATAATAAATGATAATAAATAATGAATGAAAAATTTTATTTGTTTAAAATTCAGTTTTCGTGGAAACTCATATCTGAGTAGATGCTCTGCATTTTTATTACTAAACAGTACATTTGTTCATTTCATAATCGTCAAGAATATTCAAGAATATTTTTAAGTATGTGTCCTCCAGCAAAATACTTTTCTAACAAAATTTCTACAGTATTTAGGCCGGTAGATCTAAATAAATGAATATATCATTTCATGATAAAATAGCAAAGCATCTACTGAAATATGTGTATCAATTAAAAATAACATTTAAGAAAATAAAATTAAAAAAATTGTTCGATTTAATCCATTCTTAAAATATGTCTGCACACACACACACACACACGCGTGTGTGTGTGTGTGTGTGTGTGTGTGTGTGTGTGTGTGTGTGTGTGTGTGTGTGTAAAAGAGAGAAAGAATGTGAGTGGACCTTTTAGGCACGCTTGTGTATTATTTATCTTCCAATTGTATTGTATGTGTAACGCACTTAAATGTTTGAAGTCAATATATAAAGTTCTCGGTATCTTAAAATATATACTTTATCTCTAAAAGTGTTTAACAAAGAGCTTTCAGATACTCGCAAGTATAATAATTTCAATATGGGCCTGATCTAATTTATATGTCCAATCAGAACTACAAATCCGACACACGCCCACATGCCTAACTCCACGCATGCGTGCAACCAACGAGATGAATGAAGCGGGAAAAAACCAGGAAACATAAACATGCTTTCGAATAAAGCAACAAAAATTCGAATGGCGGGAAAATATTCACCGCTGTGTCCGTGATTAATCTAAATGAAAGGCAACATTTTTAATGGCGAAATAATAATAATAATAATAATAATAATAATAATAATAATAATTGCAGAAATGCTGATCATGGTGGTGGCATAGATGGGGAGTAGAAAGTGGAAACAAAACGAAGAAGTAAAAAGGAACAAAACCATAAAGTTGTAAAAATAGCTAGAAACAAGGAAAAAGAAAAAGAAAAAGAAAAAGAATAGGTAATATATTGCAAAAAAGAAGAAGAAAAGGAAGAAGAAGAAGAAGAAGAAGTAGAAGAAGAAAAAGAAGAAGAAGAAGAAGAAGAAGAAGAAGAAAATTAGGAAAAATATATAGGATCTAAGCAATAAAAATAAACTTTTAAAAACTGTAGGCGGAAAAGAAAAGAGAAAGCTTTGACTCCTAGTAAAAACAAGAAAGAAAGAAAGAAAGAAAGAAAGAAAGAAAGAAAGAAAGAAAGAACAAGTGTATAAAGAAAAGAATAGAAAATGAAGGAAAGCGAGTAAAAGGTAATCGGGAAAAATTGAAGGAAAGTTCTAAGGTATATAAAGAAAGAAAAATAGGAAAATTCAGGTAAAGAATGAAAGAAGGGAAGAAAGAAAAACTGAACGAAAAACAAGCAAAGAATGGAAAAAGAATAACGAGAAGAAAAGAAAGTCATCAAAGACAATGAAAAAGAGAGTTTCAAATAAGACGAATTACGAGTTACTTTCAACGAAACTGAATCTAAGAAGCAGTTGTGTGCGATGAACATATTGAATAAACCGTAGAATAGAAATCATAATGGAAAATGAAGAACAAATAAAACGTAGCACAACAAGAGTAAGAATAATGTTTAATGTTAATGGAATGAACAATAAGTAGACATCAGCGCTGCTTTTGTAGCATTGATTTTATCACTGGCATCTCGTAAGCCAAAGACGGAAAAGAAAAGAAATTAATTCCATCATTAGGAGCAAAAATGGAAACTGAATGGAAAAAGTGTCAGAAGGAAAAAAAGGAATATAAAAGTGGAATTGAAAAGAATTAATGAAAAAGTATGGGATTCGTAAAGAATAGATAGATAGATAGATAGATAGATAGATAGATAGATAGATAGATAGATAGATAGATAGATACTGGAATGGAAAAGCGATACATATGGTATAGATAGATAGATAGATAGATAGATAGATAGATAGATAGATAGATAGATAGATAGATAGATAGATAGATAGATACGAAAATACTGGAATGGAAAAGCGATAAATATGAGATAGATAGATAGATAGATAGATAGATAGATAGATAGATAGATAGATAGATAGATAGATAGATACTGGAATGGAAAAGCGATATATATGGTATAGATAGATAGATAGATAGATAGATAGATAGATAGATACTGGAATGGAAAAGCGATACATATGGTATAGATAGATAGATAGATAGATAGATAGATAGATAGATAGATAGATAGATACTGGAATGGAAAAGCGATACATATGGTATAGATAGATAGATAGATAGATAGATAGATAGATAGATAGATAGATAGATAGAAAGATAGATACATACGAAAATACTGGAATGGAAAAGCGATAAATATGAGATAGATAGATAGATAGATAGATAGATAGATAGATAGATACTGGAATGGAAAAGCGATATAGATAGATAGATAGATAGATAGATAGATAGATAGATAGATAGATAGATAGATACGAAAATACTGGAATGGAAAAGCGATAAATATGAGATAGATAGATAGATAGATAGATAGATAGATAGATAGATAGATAGATAGATAGATAGATAGATAATGTGCTGAAAGCAAATAAAAATAAAGAATATTTTAGCAACAATGGCAACCGAACAAACTGGTGATTGAGTTTTGTAATCCTCTTTCGATTTTTATTCTTTTGTTCCTGTCTTCTTCTTGTTTTCCTTTTATATATATTTTTTCATTCTTTCAGTCGGCGCGGTATTCTCATTGCATCGGGACGAGAGCACACCTACAAGCAACAGCAATTGTCAAGACGGCCACATACAGTTTTCAAAGATTTATTAAAAGCTCTAATTTCTTCTCGCTGCCAGGGCTATATTCCATTAACCCGTATGAGAAGTCATTAATGATTCGACGCGAAAGGATTAAAGAGAGGGTGGGAGAGCGGGAAAAATAACGAAAGTTGCATGGCGAGAAAAAGCGTGAAATGGCGACATTCTTCAGTAAAAGAAGAAATACAGTCATCGGTAATGGTGACTGTTAAAAAGGAAACCGCTTAAAAAATGATTGGCGAATGGATGTTGTTGTTGTTGTTGTTGTTGCTGCTGCCATTATTCATTATTATTATTATTATTATTATTATTATTATTATTATTATTATTCCGGCATTTGCATGTTCACACCAGCTGGATGCGGGTTGTCACTGAGGATTGGGTGACATCAAATTTCCTCAAATCTCCAGCACTTTTCTCAGGATTTTTTGTTCCCATACCTCAAGTGGAACTCTTCCATACGATCCAACGATAAAGACGCTGGAAAAATATTCTGTCCCTGTACGGCTCCAGAAAGCAATACTTTAGATGACCAGATATTGGCAGCTGATCCCAGCTCTGACCTAGCTGTTTTCTCTTATGACATAACACTCAGAGCTCAGTCGGAGAAAAGTGGCTGTTTACATTCAATGACTAAAAAACCAATCTAGTCATTTTCAATCCTCGCCGATCAGACTCAGGACTATCACCAATCACGATGAACGGGTGTTCCTTCTGTGAGGCGCCGTACTGATCCCTGCTCTGACCTAGCTGATCTCTCTTGTAATATAACTCTCAGAATTAGGGGAAAACTGGCTGTTTACATTCATTAACTAGAAAACCAAACTAGTTATTTTCCATCGTCGCCGATCGGACACAGGATTATCACCAATCACGATGAAGTTTCCTCTTTGAGGCGCCTTGTCTGGATCGACTATTGGAACTCATCTCAGACCTCAAGTGAGACGTGTACATACGATCCATCGCTAAAGTTGCTGAAAAAAAATAATCGTTGTTTCTATGTACCGCTCCAATAAACAAAACTTCAGATGACCTGAGTTTGGCAGGCGATCTCTTCTCTGACCTAGATGATCTCACTTCTGGCAGAGTTCTCATAGTGTAACACTTTTTCGTTGCAGGTAATTAATAGTCAGGGTTTTTGAATATAAAAAACGATATACTGATTGATTACCATGCAAAGTGTTACAAAATATCAAGAACGGTATAATGATAGACAACTCGCTCTAGGGCATTGAAAATTCTAAAACGAATCAAATGTCCGGCTAAGAACAATACTTAATTTGTATAACGGGCGAGGTGTTGACAATTGGTTGATAAGCCCGATAAAAATTTTATATGCCACTTAAGAGGTGAAAAAGTTACTTAGGAAATGTTCTTATACGAACCGAAGGACGAGAGCCAGATTTCCCGTATCTGATTCCAGACGGGAAGGAAATATAAAACTGACTTGGTGAGTTTTCTTGCAGAGGTGTCAGGATTAAAAACAATAAATACCTGACTAATTTCTTTTTATGAAAACGCATGGCGATATGCTAACATTCTGCTAAATGATTATCGCAATAATATATGCTGCAAGTTTTTCCCTGGGTCGATAGAGAGAAGGCCATTTATTTATTCAATTTTCAGACCAGAAAAAAAAGTTACTGTGATCAATTCACTTATGAGAGGATGGCGCTTGGAACAGTAGTCTTTTGTTGTTGTTGTTGTTTTTTAATTAGAAGAGAGATCAAGGAAAGAGGAGGAGCTGCTTGTACCCACTGAAGGGCAGCAGGTGGAGACGGGACAACAAATAGGGTAAAAAAGCTGTCTGTGCTCACTGCGGAGTAATAGTTGGAGACAGTAATAGGATGAGGAGGAGGAGGAGGAAGAGGAAGAAGCTGTGGGAGGAGTAATGCCTACAACCGTCCCCCAAGAAAAGGAGAGGACTTCCAAATTGGAAAGTAATTAATTTCTCAGGACTAAAAACAATGAAGAAGACAGGTGTGGAAAATACCAATTCCCCAACTACATCCTATCTCACACTAGTTGTTGGCAGACACCAATATACATATGAATACATGAAACGAATTAGAATACAGGAGGGAGATCGCCCCAAGGCCGTTCCAGCCACTGAAAGCGAGACAATGCACGTGAGTATCTGCCGACGTGAAACTCCGACATCAGCCTCGAGCCAAACTTATCAAATCAGCTAAACAAACTTCACTAAATCCTCAACCCAAAAGGTCACATCCGATTTAGGAATGAATCAGGTCGATAAACACCTGCATGCTAACAACTACTAACAAATCAGTGTACGCAGTACTCGATATAAAAATGGTTATATTTTTTTTTATATTACCACCTCAAGGTACTTGTAGGCCCCGATGTTGAATGTGGGAAAATGAATGGAGGCATAACGTTGCTATCACATGTGATCACTCCAAACACCTTCGTAATCACCATTAGACTTATTCAACTCTTTCCAAATGTCCTGCGCTGTTCTCAGATTGATTTCTAAACGCTCTGAAAAGTTCGTATTAGAGCTTCCGATGTGAATGCTAAGCAATACTAAATGCCGTTTGAAAATTTCTGGAGGAATAAATTGCGTCATGGTGCACTTTTTCTTACAAACGGTGCCCAACTGACCCTACTATACTGTGCAGTCGCCTAAAGCAAAAACAAACAACGCTCATGAGCAGAATTAAAAATATAAAATAGTAACAATGTACCCATGGCACCCTATAAAAGCACACAATGAGTGCAGGTTGTAATTAAACTTTGTTCGATGTATAGTAATGATAATACTATGACAACAGCAATATTAACCATTGCCATACTAAGAAAAATTTAGGATTAATTGACCGGGAAGTTAGTACGGCCTTCCGTTGAAATTTATGAAATCTTTTTCTTAAAACATTTTTCAGGAAAATAGGTTTCTCAGATCCAGGAGCTGTTGTCGCTCTTTTAAGTATTGATGGGGGTTTCCTTCCTAAACTTTTATTTGTGGAATATCTTCTTTTATGTGCCATGTCCTTTCAGGACGTAGGCGATCATGGCTTTCCACATCTCCCTGTCCCTGATGGCTCTTAGCAGGCTTTTTCCTGTTGCACCATGCAACCCTCGTTCCGTCATCCACCTGATCATATCCTTCAAATATGTTATCCACTGCTTTCCTTCTGTCTCTTTTTCCTTCTATCTGGCCTGTTAGTAACAGGTTCTCCAAGCTCTCTTGGCTTATTGCATGTCCCATGAACTTTAGTTGTCTCTTCCTGATGCTCAGTATTAATTTCCTTTTCGTCTCCATCCTTCCATTGCTCACATGCTCGGTCCATGATATCCGCAGCATCCTTCTGTAGAACCACATTTCAGCTGCTTACTTGATAATGTCGCTATTTTCACATCTTGTTACATGGGCAATCCATTTTAATTGTTTACAAGGTAGTCGTTAAATGATGTGGCTTCTGTTATTTGGTAAAATGTCTATTACTAATACATTTTCTTCTCACAATTTGGTACAACACTGAGTTTTGCTATATATATATTGAAAAGAGAAAGAGGGGTTGATTTAACGAGAGAAATTGGTATAGGTGAAAAAAGTGCACGAAGCTGTAATCGTCTTCTTTAAAGTGAAGATTTATTGTTATTATTATTATTATTTATCTTTTGTGTATTACATTAAATCTCCATAATCATATTTGTGTCGCTACATGTGTTTCGAGTTCAAAGTTGACTCTCTTCAGGCGAATAAATTTATGACTTTACATATCGAGATCTATTTGTGTTATATATATATATATAATGTTGAATTAATATAAGTAAAAGTTTGTAACTTGGCTATTTGATATTACTTTCAGCATCGCGATTCTGAAGTTCCACACGTGGACTTGTTTGTCCACTATTTATGGAGTATCGCAAATTTACTGCATATAATTTTTCAATATTTTCATAATCATCCTCATTTTGCAGTTTTCCATCTATAATTATCATTCTTGGACTGGGAACGCCTGTTTTACTGCCCTAGTCCAAGAAAGTGGCTGCTGGAAGACCCTATGTCTTGCAAATAACACTTTACGTCTGGTCACCTAACTCCCCAGACTGCACCTATGTGTGGGGCGCAGTTGAGCAAGAGACCAACAAAACCCCTTGTATCATCAAAAATGAACTGGTCAAGTATTATGGCTGCATTCACCAATTTAACAAGGAGACCGTCCAGAAGAGATGCAGGAGATTAGGAATTTATCTGGAGGCCTTAGTTGAATCAAATACCTTCTTTTTTTATTTAATAAATTTATTCATTAGTATCTCAAGACATTTTTGTAGAATTTTGGTAAATAAATCAGTTAGAATGAGCTGTCAGTGTTTTCATTTTTGTGTAATTCAGACAACTAATCTATAGCATGTCTGTGTGTGTGCCTGTGTGTGTGTGTGATTTATACAAATTTTTAACTTGACTGATTGATAAATTTATCACCCCGACTGCAGAATTTCGTAGACGAACCTTTTTGTTTTGTCGTTCAGTCCATTCGTCAAGAGGTTTCAACAATTCATCGTCGTATTTATCATTTTCCGTTAACTGTATACTAAGTTTGACGTAATTAATTTACGCACTAGTTATTCGTGTTAGCATGAGTTTTCCATTTTTTTATGTGTGTGTGGGAATGATTTTGTGTCTTTTTGTATATGTGTGTGTATGTGCTTGTGTGCTTGTATATGTACGTATTTGTTAAGTGTCTTGGTTATTTTTCAGCTTTCGTCGTTTTCATGTATCCTTATATTCTCTCCTTATTCCTTTTCATTTGTTTTTCTCTTTCCGTTCTCTGTGTTAAACAAAATGAACAGTATATATATATATATATATATATATATATATATATATATATATATATATATATAAAGATGATTTTCGATGATTAATGTGAAAACAGATTAACATTTAGAAATCTCGTTCCTTTCTGAAATTGTTTATTATACTTTTACAACCGAATTGTATTCCGTCTTATCGTTAGTCATTATGTTTACGTTCAGGAATAAGAAATTTGTGTTCGGAAATTAATTAAATATGAGAAAAGAATAGGCAAAAATCATTCGGAAATATAATTGAAAAATCTATTTGTTTGCAACCATTATTTGTCCAATGCTTTGCTAAATGACCTTCCCTCGCGTTTTGTTTCATTTTTTTTTCCTTTTTCGTATTGTTTTGTCTCTCTTCTAAAACCAAATGTTTGTGTCTTTTCTCTCACTTGAATAAGAAGAAGGAAACAGATAACCTACTGCACTCAGTTTAATGCTTGTTAATAAAAGCTCCTCTACGCCTCGAAGTCTCTATGGCATTAAGCTGTAGGCAATTTAGTCATTGAGACTCAAAGTAATTACTAATAATACAACTCTCGTTCTTCTATATTCCTGTTTATCGCTTAATCTCGAGTTAAAATTAACCTGAGGAATTATTATAACGAAAAAGGTAACAGCAATTATAATAATGACAGCAAAACATTGCAACTTTTACAGGAAGGAAACTCCAAGAAACTTTGGTGACATTTGGTTTGCTCATCTATCTATCTATCTATCTATCTATCTATCTATCTATCTATCTATCTCGGTCTACCTATATCAATATATCTGTTTGCCTGTCTCTCTGTCTATCAATCTCGGTCTGCCCATATCCGTCTGTCTGTTTGTCTGTCTGTCTAGGTCTGCTTATTTCTATCTATCTATCTATCTATCTATCTATCTATCTATCTATCTGTTCGTCTGTCTGTATATCAATCTCGGTCTGCTCATATCTATCTATCTATCTATCTATCTATCTCAGTCTGCCCGGCTCAATCTCTCTCTCTCTCTCTCTCTCTCTATATATATATATATATATATATATATATATGTATTTTCTAAACATATACTGTTAAATATAAGAGACAATGAATGTCTATTATGTTTAATCATGAGCCGTTCTAAACATCGTATTTTGGTTTTAATTTCAGTTGAAAATAAAGACACAAATTAATTTCTGTTTGGCTATGTGATCCTAAATGAGCCTAACAAAAAGAAATTTCAATGGAACCTCATTAAACGTCAAATGCACACAGCCAAACAGGAATTAATTTTTGTCTTTATTTTCAACTGAAATTAAAGCCAAAATACGACGTTTAGAACGGCTCATGTTTAAACATAATAGAATTTCATTGTCTCTTATATTTAACAGTATATGTTTAGAAAATTATTTGCTGCCTTGATACAATATATATATATATATATATATATATATATATATATGGGCAGACCGATACATATACAGTGACAGGCATAAGTATTAAATACATGTTATTTTCTGTTATAACTCTAATTTATTTTTGCCATTTTGCCTAATTCATTCCTCACTGCTAGACATATGTTTCACCTCCTGCGCCTGACGCCTGTCAAGTCTCGCAGCTTTGCCCTCTCGGCAACTCCGACCACGCTGTAGTCTCTCTCAGTATTTCTTTCCAATCTCACTCCCCACAGGAGCCCCCTACCTATAGGACCTCCTACCTCTACCAAAAAGCTGACTGGGATGCCTTTCGCGATTTCCTCTGCGACGTCCCTTGTGGAAAAGTGTTCGACCTATCAGTTGATGATTGTGCCTCTGAGGTCTCGCCATGGGTGAAAGCTGGCATTGATGCCTTCATACCCACCAGGAAGTATTGCTTAAAACCTCATTCTTCTCCGTGGTTCTTTCCGGCCTGCACAGCCGCCATTACCCACAGGAACCATTACTTCCGTCTATTCCGGAGACAGTCAACTGATCACAATAGGCGCCTGTTCATATCTGCTCGCAATGAGTGCAAGAGAACCCTAAATGACGCCAAACAGTTGTTTGCTGAGAGAATGCAACAGCACATAGCTGACCGCAAGTTCGGCTCCAAGGACTACTGGAGGATTTGTAAACGAGTGCTCAACAATAGGAAATCCTCAATACCTCCTTTAATCCATGGATTTGAGGTTCTCACGTCATCCGCGGACAAAGCTGAGTGCTTTGCCCACAGATTCTCATCCAACTCCACATTCGACACGTCCGGAGTACACCCACCCGACTTCCCTATTAGAACTGAGGCCAAACTGCACGACGTATATATTATCCCGACAGTAGTATCCAGAGTAATTTCAAAATTCGATCCCCATAAGGCGTGTGGAGACGATGGAATCCCGGTGATAGTCCTTAAGAGGAGTGCTCCTGAACTTTCCCCTGACCTCTCTAAACTATTTAACTACTGCCTTTCTGCTTCCTGCTTTCCTGCATGCTGGAAGTTCTCTTCAGTCGTTCCTGTATTTTAGAATTGTGGTGAAACCTCGGACCCATCCAACTATCGCCCTATCAGTCTTCTACCGATATTCGGGAAAGTATTCGAGGCTATAATCAATGCTGAAATAGTTCATCATCTCACCGCCCACAAACTCTTCTCCGACAGGCAATATGGATTCCACTTTGCCAGGTCCACGGCCGACCTGCTAACTACCGTAACGGAGTACATGCTACAGGCCCTTGATGAAGCTCGCGGGGTTGCTCTGGACATCTCCAAGGCTTTCGACAGGGTTTGGCACCCTGGCCTCCTATGCAAACTACGCGGTTATGGTATTACGGGCCGCCTGCTTGACCTAATCCAACCTTTCTTAAATAACCGCAAAATGAAGGTCGTTCTGAATGGGCGTGCATCTTCATCCTACAGCACGAATGCCTGGGCCCGACACTCTTCCTTATTTTCATCAACGACCTCCCAGATGAGATCAAGTCCCAAGTAGGCATCTACGCAGATGACAACACAATATATTCCAGCACCAGTAAGAAACCTGTGGTGGCGGACAGACATAATCTCGCTGCTGACCTTGAACGGGATCTACACTCTGTGGTGAACTGGGGCAAGAAGTGGCTTGTCAACTTCAATTCATCTAAGACCAAGCTGTTGTCTGCCAACCATTACAGGCAACCTCTCCTGCCTCCCATAAGCATGGACCAAGCGATTCTCCCTGAGAGTAATACACTACGCCTCCTCAGACTTACCCTGTCCTCAGACCTCAAATGAAACCACTATATTGAATCCATAGCAAAATCTACTGCTGAGAAGGTTGGGTCACTATGTCGATCCAGGATGTTTTTTCCCACCTGAATCCATCCGGCATATATACAAGTCAACCATCCGTCCGTGCCTGGAGTACTGCTGCCATTTATGGTCAGGTTCCCCTGCCGTTCTCCTCAATGTTCTTGACAGGCTCCATAGGAGAGTCTGTAATGTGATAGGTACTGATCTGGCGGCTCGACTGCAGCCACTTGCCCATCGTCGAAATGTGGCCTCCCTTTGTCTGTTCTATAAATACTTTCATGGCTTCTTCTCAGACGAACTTAAGTCACTGATGCCTCCTCAACAGGTGTTTACTCGCGCAACCAGACTGGCAACTGGGTCCCACCTATTCACAATCAGGCTAGCCAAATGCAGACGACAATTCTACTCCTGCAGCTTCTTCTCTCGCACTTCCCGCCTGTGGTACTCGCTCCCGTATTCTTGCTTTCCTGACGGCTACAACCTCCAGAAATTTAAATGCAAAGTCAATACTCATCTACTAACCACTGGACTCTAGCTCTCTCCCCACCCCCGTATAACCTTCCCTTTCTCTCAACCTATGTATCTGTCATCACACCTGCTTTCTCAGCTTTCTTTTGTTCCTTTCTAACTAGTTTGTACTCCTCACTCTTTTCTAATTAATCTTTTTACACTTATGTAGCCCCCTGCACATCAGTGGCGTTTGCTCAGAATGAAACGATTAAAAAAAAAGTAATATCTCGTAAGGTTGTTTTAGTTGTATGTGGAAGGAAACTTAAAAACTCATGGATGAATCCATTTTTTATCAAAGTTCAAAATTACCCTATGCAAAAGTATTTGATACATCAATTTAATATTTTGTTGCGTAGCCTCTGTTTTGTTTCACTGCTTCTAGTCGCTTTCTGTAGTTGGCCACAAGTTTTCCACACTGATCCACCGTTACTTTACCCCATTCTTTCTTGCATAATTCCTCTAATTGCTTGATATTTTGTGGATTCCGCTTATGAACTTTAACCTTCAAAGTATTCCACAAATTCTCATTTGGATTCAAGTCAGGAGACTGACTTGACCAATTGAGAGAACGAATACCATTATTTTCAAACCATTCCTTTGTAAGTTTTGCGGTATGTTTGGGATCATTGTCGTGTTGAAACACGAAATTCCGACCATGTCCTAAAGAAGTTGAAGATTTCTGAAGGGTCTTCTCTAGAATCTACCTGTACATGCTACCATTCATTCTACCATAGATAATTCGTAATTCACCAGTGCCTTTGGAAGGAAATCATCCCCATATCATAATGAAATTACCCCTAAACTTAAATGTGGGGATGGTATTGTGCTTGTTGAAGGCAGTGCCATTTTTTCGCCAAACACTTTTCGCTGTGTTCCTTCTGAATAGTTCAACTTCCGTTTAATCCGGCCAGATTACCTTTTCCCAAAACTGCATACCTTTCTTTTCATAAGTTTCGACAAACTCTAATTGGTCTTTGACATGTTTGGTTTTCAGTAAAGGCACTTTTCTTGGTGATCTTGAATGAAAGCCTGTACGATATAGAGCTCTGCAAATGGTATGCTTACTTACATAAATTCTAGTACCCTCAAAATCAGTTTTAATTTCAGAACGAGTAATGAAGGGTTTTTTTTTTTGTTTTTTTTTTTTGCACATTTCTGCTGATCTACTTGAAGTCCTCTCATTTAATTTTTCTCGGGCTTCCATTTCTTGGAAGGTTTGCTATACCTTCGCCATAATTCTTATACTTTCTGATGATATTTTCTACAGTATTAGTGCTAGATTCATTTCTTTGCTAATTTTTCGGTAACCTTGTCCTCCTTTTTGACGTTCAATGATCCTATCTTACATATCTCTGAATAATTCTTTAATTTTTGCCATTTTTAATCCTTGAATTGCAGAATGCACATGAAAGAGTCAGATGATTAGTGGTACTAACTTGTAAGCAACTGTGTGCTTCTCTGATTGGTCAGAGATAACATTCCAATTCTATCGAAATTTGAATATTTAAAGTCTTTTAAAATACAAAGTTTCGATTGGAAATTTTTTAAAAAATGTAATGTATCCTATACTATTGCATAGGGCAATTTTGAACTTTGAAAAAAAATGAATTCAGCCATGAGTTTTTAATTTT
The DNA here is from genome assembly GCA_037127315.1 of Ascarosepion bandense. Lineage (NCBI taxonomy): Eukaryota > Metazoa > Mollusca > Cephalopoda > Sepiida > Sepiidae > Ascarosepion > Ascarosepion bandense. The sequence goes on along the minus strand of JBBBDQ010000581.1, from coordinate 1,767,248 downwards.
CCTTCCACATCCAACTAGAACAACTTTACGAGATATTACTTACCAAATATCAGGCAATATGGCAAACAAACTAGAATTATAACAAAAAATAACATGTATCCAATACTTATGCGTGTCACTGTATATATATGGGCAGACTGATACATATATATATATATAACCGTACTGATGAGCTGTAATACAGCGAAACAGATCTGTCTGCGGATGACTATTTACGCTTTCATACCCTGATTGAGCACTCTGGAAGGATGGTAGACTTAGAAAAACAGTAGCTACTCTGGCATGTACGCATCGCTCATTCAGTAATGGATTAGAGCACTCTGGCTATTGGGCGAGTATAATGACAATATACACGCTAAAATGTCTGCCTTCTTCTACCGAACGTCCACAGCACGAAGGTAGAATCGCCGACTGACGCCAATTCGGTCGGGTTTCAATCCTGGGTTAGAAGCAATCGGTGTCTACCCGTACTGATGAGCTGTGATACAGCGAAACAGATCTGTCTGCGAATGGCTATATATATATATATATATCGATCTGCCATATCTATATATCTATATCAGTTTGTTCATTTTGAAAGATCTACCTATCACAAATATATCAATGTCTAAAGTTTGATCATAAATCTTCAGTCGGTAATTTTCAACCCATGAAAGAAGGATGGGGAGAGTCAGAGCCGTAATAAAGAAGTGGTTTTGTTGAAAATAGCTATGTTGTCTGTTTCCCCCATTAGTCTACGAATCTCTCCCTATTTCTCTTTCTTTTTTATCTATGTTGGTTTGTTCATATCTGTCTATCTAAATCTGGTCACTGTTATCTGCTCATCTCTAAGTCATATAGCTTCGGATCTATCTATCTATCTATCTATCTATCTATCTATCTATCTATCTATCTATCTATTTTATTCTGTTCATTACCTATCTATCTATCTATCTATCTATCTATCTATCTATCTTTCTATCTATTTATCTATCTTAGTCTGTTCATTATCTATCTATCTATCTATCTAAATCTGGTTACTGTTAGCTGCTTATCTCTAAGTAACGCAGCTTATCTATCTATCTATCTATCTATCTATCTATCTATCTATCTATCTATCTATCTATCTGGTCTGCCCATATCTATCTATCTATCTATCTATCTATCTATCTATCTATCTATCTATCTATCTCGGTCTGCCCATATCTATCTATCTATCTATCTATCTATCTATCTATCTATCAGCACATTTAAAAAAAGAAAATCACAAAAATGATGACGTTGACAAGGAAAACAATTATTGCTTTCGCAATTAACTTATGAACTGAATACTTCCAGATATATATATATATAGTTATTGAATCGATTTCTTTGTATGAGCAAATTGTTTACTTTTCTTTTCTTTTCTTTTCTAAACGACGGTTTTTCTTTTATATTTTCTTACTCTCTGCTTCTTTCACTTGAGCGCTGAAGGGTTTGTTCGGATGAAAAGCTCCGCACATGAAGCGAAATCGGCCGACGGACTTCATTAGAACAAGTGCATATCAGTGTAACAGTTGTCCATCTTTTAGAAAGGATGAAGCAACGTGCACGCGTCTTTTCTCAGTCAATAATAGACATGTCCAATAGGAGAAAAATCCCCCGAATCAACTTGATTGTAACATTTCGCTTTTCTCTCCGTCTCGTTGTCCTTGAAGAAGTAAGTTTTGTCAATCCAAATTTGGCCAACGGCACTTAACGTTGTCTTTTTTTTACTTTTTTTTTTTTTTTTTTTTTTTTTCACGTGAACAATTTTTCGCTGGAATGGTTGTTTCTTTTATGTAGACAAGATTGAAAAAACAAAGAAAAAATAACTAAATAAAGCCCAAACAAAAATATTTCATTTATTTTTTAATTGAAATCTATCTATCTATCTATCTATCTATCTATCTATCTATCTATCTATCTATCTACGTACGTACGCACGCACGCACGCACGCACGCACACTCGCGTGGCCAAGTGGTGAGAACAGTCGCTTTCTGTTCATGAATCCCGGGCTCGAATCTCACCATTGTCGATTTGTCAGGAAGGTGACTTCTCGATGTTATCGGTCTGGAGGAAAGTTGGAAAGTACCTGAAAGCCATATCACGGATTGACCCAAGACTTGTGAGTGAAACTGGGTAGAGGGCTCCCTTTGAGGAGCCGTCGATGACTGTGCTAGCTCAAGATAAAAAATTTGAGCCTTGTTTACGCTAGATAACGCGCTCTCCCCCAGAAGCTTTAACTAAGCATAGTTGTAGTATAAACCACAGGTAGTTTGTGGGGATGTTTAACAAATGTAAGTATTCCAGAGCAAGCGTCTGCAATGGGGATTAGCTAGCCGCCCCAGTATATGAATATCTTTGAAAACGAGTGGCCATTATGTATCTATCCATGTTTATTTCATGCTCTCTTTTCCTCTGCTTTTATGTTTCTCTTTTTTTTATCCTTATTTCTCTCGAGCAATTTTATCTATGAATCTCATATTTGCATTGTGGTGCGGTTGTGCGATGTTGTTGACCGGTGGATATCGGCTTGGAACGAGAAATCGGGGAGCCGAGTTCGAATTCTAGCTGAATTCCTTGCATTCGCTTACGTCCAAATACCATTGGGAAAGGTATTAATCCCCCACTTCCCTCCAGTTATGCGTTAAATAACAGGACAGATTGGGTTCTATAGCTTTGGTCGGCAATCAGGCTACCGCAGAAAGTAATGCCTATCTACAGCGGGATAATCTTCTGCCTAGTCAGTCTTTCGAGACATGATTGCCCAAGCGTGTATCACTTATGGCACTTAGCTGACTGATCTTTTATTTGTTATTTGTCGGAAATAAGATTATAATCTGCTATATTTCTGACACAAGAGGAAATGTAGCTATGGCAGAGGGCTTATTTCATTCTCACCTACTTGCTTCTATTTTATCTATCTATATATATATATATAGCTGTCTCCTCTTCAAATTCAAAGTCTTCTTATTTCTCTAAGTATCTATCTATCTGTCTATTTATCTACATATTACTTTCTTGTTTAGGCTTTTTTTAATCTATGTTTCTATCTTTCTCTTTCATTTTTGTTTCGATATATCTTTCGATATATTTCTTTCTTTCTTTCTGAATTCCTTTTGTTTTCCTTTCTTTTCCAAGTTGATTTCTTTTTGTATCTGTCTATATCGTTTTCTTTCTTTCTTTCGTTTTTTTTCTTTTTTCTTTTTTTTTTTTTTGTAAACATATTTTTCAGAATTAGGAGTAATCTGTTATACTTCTCACTGAAAAGGAATATTTTTTATTAATGCTCACCCTATCCAAAACTCACTCGTGGTAGGGGGTTACTGAAGTATGTTGTGTGAGCGGTTAGATTAATAAGCAGTTTATGAGATTATGATTGTAGCTTTCAGGGAAGCATCCTCTCGGGAGTAAATTCTACAAGGTTTGTGGGAATATGCTGTAGTTATGGTAGAGTGCTTTTTACAATTATTCATCTAATTTATTCTTTGTTAATTATTATAGTATACCAGTGACAGCACTTCTTTTGGAGTTATCTACCAGAGAGACAAAGAGAAAAGAGTACCTAGAGAATTAGTTTCATGCCTTTTCCCAAGGGCAAGTATGAAAAGTGAACATAAACCGTCTCAATCGTAATTCGATAACATTTCAGTTCTAATGAGAAGAAAAGAAACTAATTCATACCCTTGGAAAAAGTATGTATGTATCCATCTCTTCCGTCTCGGTTTTAAGCTCGAGGGAAGAAGGTACCTTGCTGGAAAAACTGAGGTCTTCCAGTCGTGGTTTACGAGAACAATTCTGAATTCAAAATGTTATATATTCGTGGACAAACACATACTATACAAGCACAGAAAAATTATAGTACATTGTGTTAAAAAAAATCATGTATCAATATTGTAATTTTCTTTCTTTATTTAATGATAATGCTATTAAGCTTATCAGAGAATATGAAAAATGTACATAAGTACATAAAATAAATATACAAAACTTATTTATATATATATATATATATATATATATATATATATATATATATATATAGTTTACGATCATATCACGTTAAATACACCGGTTCTAATTCTATTATTGAAGTTAAGAAACATTGAGCCTGGTCAGTACTTAGATGGTTGACCTCTTCGGAATACCAGGTGCTGTCAGCGTGTATTGACGGATGTGCGTCGTGGTGCAGGGGATTTCGGCTCGAAAAGAGAAATCAATGAGCCGAGTTCGAATTTATGTTGAATGCCCTGCATTCACTTACGCGCTAATACCCTTGGGAAAGGTATTAATCTGTCCCTTCCCTCCAGTTATGGGTTAAATAACAGAACAGATTGGGTTCTGTAGCCTTGGATGGCAACCAGTCTACCACAGCAGGCAACCTGTTGCGGGATAATTAAAATGCCTGAGGTCTATACATGATGGGACTTGGGACTCTACTCTTAAACAAATCCCAATGAATCTTTCTCCATCGCTTGGGAGGAAGCCGGTTCAACCCGACTAGGGTGAATGCAACTTGCATATATATATATATATATATATATAGATAGATAGATAGATATAAGTCTGTTTCGCTGTATCACAGATCATAAGTGTGACTAGACATCCACTTGCTTCTGACTGGGATAGACGCTAAACGATCTTTATTATTTATTACTATATGCTTATAGTAGCATCAGGTGGGTACCGTCTGTGTGAAAAATAGAACAATTCCTTCCGCCGAAAATTTGGAAACGACGTGCTTTACTGTTTGGCATTCACCCCAGAAACCTCAATACGAAAATTTCTGAGTGTTTGGTTGTCAATCTGTGGATCGTGCTGAGGGTTTGGAAAAATTTAGATGAGTCTAATGGCGATTACTTAAGATGTTTGAATGTGAACACTAGTGAAGAAGACTTTATGCCTCCATTCATTTTCCCATCGGGCCTGAGACTTAACATGGAGGCCAACATCTATTGCTTTGAGAAGATAGTGCTACCCTAGATCAAGAATGTGGATGCTGGAAAACACTCTATTCAGCAACAGGACTCTACACCATGCCACACAAACAGAACCTGTCAGACAGTTTTTGTGACCGAATCATCTAGACTAACTCCCCAGACTGCAATACCTTTGATTGTTATGAGTGGGGCGGACTTAAAGCCAATGGAGATTTTATTAAATAAATTTACTCTTTAGTACTTCAAATATTTTTTGTTTAATTTTGGTAAATATCTCTGTTAAATTAGTTGTGTTATTTTCATTTTTGCGTCATTTAGACGATAATTTATCCATCGTACTGTGTTTATAGCTACAATCTCCAAGAATTTAAATGCAAAGTCAATTGCCACCTTTTATCTTCTTGACTCCCATCCTTTCTCTGACAACCCTTGTATCATGTTCTTCTTCCTTTACACTCCACTCTCATGCAGCCCTCTTCACACTTGTATTCTCGTCATTTTCTTACTCATTCCCTGACTCCCCTGTAACTTGTTCCTCTTTCTCACCTCTTATGTAACCTCCTGCGCACAGTGGCTGTTCTGCCTTGCTTGGAGTGAATTGATAAAACAAACATGTATATATGTGTGTGCGTATGTGTGTGTGTGTGTGTGTGTGTGCGTGAGAGAGAGAGAGAGAAAAAGAGAGAGATGTGTATGGATAGTAGATAGATTCATATAATTATGCGTCTTGCCGATTCGGTCTATCTATATATGCGTGCAAATGTTGTCTATACAACTTGTGTTCCTATGTCTTTTTTACTTATAATCATTTGTGGGGCATGGACGTTTGAGTATGATCTCAGTATGTGTGTGACTGTGCGGGCGGGTGCACGCGGGCGCTTTTCAGTTATTTTGTGTACTCGTCTAATCAATGATTAGAACCCACCCACCCGCTGTCTCTTTGCCGAGTCCTTCACTCACCATTCCGCGTTCTCGGTTCAATCATTTCTTTTCATCCATTTTGTTCAATTTGCACCGAAACCCATTTTACCAAATGACGAAATGGACAATCGTTGTAGTCAGTTGTCATCTGACAAAAATAAAAGCAAGAACAGCTCATCTGATGTGTGTGTGTGTGTGTGTGTGTGTGAGAGAGAGAGAGAGAGAGAGAGAGAGAGAGAGAGAGCACAGGTAAAAGTCAGATGTTGATTTTCAAGACGGCATTCAGATAGGGATATTTGTTCAATGCATTCATTCATCTTGTGCCAATATAATTTAAACTCTTTCTCTCTCTCTCTCTCTTTTATATATATATATATATGTGTGTGTGTGTGTGTGTGTGTGTGTGTGTGTGTGTGTGTGTGTGTGTTCGTATATATGCGTATGTACGTATGCATATTAGAATACTACAGATGAAATTTGTCACTTTGTTGATTAATGTTATTCAGCTCTTCAATTCAGAGTTTCATAGGCGAACTTTTTTGTGATTCTTCCGTCTACTCGTCAGAATGCTTCAACAATAGATAGATAGATAGATAGATAGATAGATAGATAGATAGAGTGGGTAAATGAGGGACTGAGAGTGAAGTATGTATTTCAGAACCGAAGGGACACTGGCCCTTTAATTCTAAATAATCTTATGTGTTCAGCGATCATCAGACTGTTTGGGGGTTTCGTTCTGCGCTTGAAGCTTTGTTTCTTCGGTCTTGGGGTGTGTTTCTGCTATTTTCTAGATTAGGTTTCTGTTTTTGATTTTTCAACGCCACGTTTCCATGTCGAAGTCAATCATCGACAGCCTGTAATGTACGAGCAGCCACCCAAGCGTTATGAGTTTACCTTCCAGTTCAGCTCGCTAATGATTTGGAATGACAACGTGTGCAAAACATATTTGATCTGTTTTAATTTTTAATTTAGGGAGGTTTTTTTTTATTTTATTTTCGGCTGCTCATATAAGTTTATATCATTTATTTTGTTTATACAGTGTAGGCGCAGATAAATCCGGAAATTTTATGTAGCAACAGAACCATGACGTCACAGTGTAGCGAGGTTTTGAGAGCGAAAACAGAAAGAAGTGTTCAATAATCGACATGTCTTCGGAATACGATCGCCGAACTGATGTTGCGGAGAGTCTTTTTGCCATCAACAACGCCAAGGAAAATCATTGAATGGTTTAAATACCTTATGGTCTATGGCCTTGCAAATGCTTATGGAGCCTTCAAACGACAGGGACAATTTTAGGCTAGAATGTAAAACTCATAAGACGTGCTCTGGCTCCACTAGGACGCCTGAGTTGGTCGCTGACGTTGATGAGTTTGTTTAGAAGAGTCTCATCAAAAGCATGACGAAGGTCGCTAAGGAAAGGGCACCAGTAAGCTAAAAGTCGAGCGCATTATCAAGGAGAATTTATGGGCTTAAGAGGCGCCACTTTCTAACCGATATCACTAGTCGCCTGACATATGCCCCACCTCATCACCAGACTGGAATCTTCTAGATCATTTTGTGTGGACGTCTTGGAGAGTGTAGATAAACAGCAGGTCCTACAACACCAAGGAGGCTCTCAAGGTAGCCATCAGGGATGCCATGGCTAACAAGTACACCATCGAGTAATTTTTGTACTTTATATATTTTATACTTTATATATTTTTGTACTTTATATATGTGCCTAAATGTCTAAATGTTTAATTGAAGTTATTCATGTGTTATATAAAAACGGTATTTTTATTAAGCATTATTTTTTCCTGATTTATCTGTGCCACAATATATATATATATATATATATATATATATATATATATATATATAAATTAGTCATTCGCATAAAAGCCTGTTTCGCTGTATCACAGCTCATCAGTGTGGCTAGACACATCCACTTGTTCTGGCCGCAATCGAAACTCGACTGATTTGGTGTCAGTCGGAGTCGCTAACACCTAAGCCATAGGCGCATGGAATAAAAGAAGATAAATTTTTCATATATATATATATATATATATATATACATATATATATATATATATATATATATATATATATATATATATATGTGTGTATGTGTGTGTGTGTGTGTGTGTGTGTGTGTGTGTGTGTGTGTGTGTGTGTTTATTTGGCCTTGTTTATAAGATAAATAGATAAGGATAGACAAAAAACTGACTGTGTCCAAAATAATCATGGCTGATTCAGACCATAATTGTCATGACTGAAATAACATGATCCAATAATGAAATCAACAAAGTTTTACCAATAACGCTGTTTTATTTACTGCTAACTTCGATCTGTCTTAGTGAAGCACTGTATAGCAATAACTGTTATTGCTTCAAAAGTTTCATTGTATTTCCCGAGTGATCATGAAGATTAATGTACTGCTAAATCTTGTGACGAACGATACCAAGAAAGACAGGAATTTGAGTTATTCTAGAAATTTAAAGAACCAATTCCATTCAGTGATTGTTCTGGTTCGTCGTTTTCGGTAAAATTAAGTAATGAAGCCGTAATCAGAATTGTTGCCCAAAGTCAATCAATAATTTTTTCTCACGTCCTGATGATGTTTCTCTTGTGATTCCAGATTGAGAATTCAAATTCTATTCACCATAAACTGAATTCATAATGAAGCAATTATTTGCGATGGCCAAAACAAACCAGAAAGATAAATAATATGAAAGATTTCAGATCAGTCCTCTTTTTGTGCTGAAATTGGCACCCGGCTGATTAAATGGCTGAAAAGGCAGGGTGATAGAAAAAGCACGCTGTTGGGTCAAGTAAGCTTCGAGCGCAGAAATGGAGTGACACTTGCGCGCGCGCATGCGTGTGTGTGTGTGTGAGAGAGAGAGAGAGAGAGAGAGAGAGAGAGAGAAAGTAAGAAGAAAGGAAGAATGTGAGCAGGAATTTAGACAAGCGTCGAAAATGAATACTCTGCATTAAGAAAAAGTGAGAGTAGAAATGAAAAAAAAGCAGATGGGAAAAAAGTAAAGAGAGAATTAAAAGAAAGAGAGAGAGAGACAGGAGGAGGAGAAATAAACAGGCAAGAAATAAAGCATTGAGAAATTGGAACGTAGTAGAAAAAGCGTAAAAGATATAAAAATACAAGCTTATATAGTGGGAAGCAAAGAAGAAGAAAGAAGAGAAATGCACGAGGCGAGAAATAAAGAAATGAAAAACTCAATACCAAAATGAAAAGAGACATAAAAATGTTGAAAGAAAGAAAGAGGAAATGCAAAAGAAAAAAGGAAGGAAGGAGTAATAGAAATAATGTGTACAGAACGATATAAAAAGTAATTAAAGAGAGAATGAAAAAGGGAAATGCAAGTAGCGTGAAAGAAAGAAAGAAAGAAAGAAAGAAAGAAAGAAAGAGAAAAACAAGCAAAAATAACAAACAGGAAGCAAGCAGAAAAAGTCGAAAAAGCAAGCAAAAATAAAACTGAAAGAAAGAAAGAAAGAAAGAAAGAGAGAAAGAAAGAACAAACAAAAATAAGAATAAAATAAAAAAGATAGAGAAAAGGCAAACCAAAATACGAAAGAAAGAAAGAAAGAAAGCGCAAATAAAAATATCAGCTTGAAAGCAAGCAAACACTGAAGAAAGAAAGAAAAGGCCAGCAAAAAATAAAACTGAAAGAAAGAAAGAAAGAAACAAACAAACAAACAAAAAAAAGAAGCAGTTTCATAGAAAGCAAGAGAGTAAATAAAAAAACAAAAAGAAGGATTGACAGAAAAAAAAACTTAACAATTGATCTTTCGGAAAATAAAAATGTCTATTTAAGGAGTGGAAAAAAAAACTAATATATAATTCCTAAATTGCGTTGGAATATAGAAGAAAGGGAGATAACTCGATAAAACTGAACTGAAAAATGAAACAGCCCTGTGCATTTGTGATTTTGTTCTTTCCTTTACATTCGAAAATCAAACTTTTACTGAAATCATCCGACTTATATTCGGTCATTTTTTAACCTAAACTGCAGTTAACTTTTTCAGTATTCATGCATATTCTTTCTTTCTTTCTTTCTTTCTTTCTTTCTTTCTTTTTTTTGCTCCCTCCCTCTGCCTCTCTCAGTCTCTCTCGTTTCCCGCCTTGAATAGCGTCATTCGTCTAAAAATACTATTATCTTAATAGTATTATTATTATTGCAAAAACAGCTTTATTTGTGTTCATTCTACTTACTTCTCTTTGTACAGTTCCCAATTAATAACTCTTCTCAACCAATCGTTTTTAGCTTTATACACTTTTCGATGATATTTATCTCATTTACCACATGATTTATCATCTCATTCTCTCAGTGCCGGAAAGATCGGTAACAGTGAACTTTTTCAAGTTCACTGTTACCGATCTTTCCGGCCTATTTTCCTTAAAAACTTTTTAAGAGAAAAATTTGATAAATTTCAACCAACACTAGCCGCTGATTTATCGGGCAATGAATACTAATTGTTTCCTTATAAGAAAACGGCGAATATTCCGATTACTATAATAAGGCTTTCATTTGAAAATGGATAACAAAAGAATTAAGCAACCATTAAAGAAACTTTTGGTATTTCAACAGCGGCAAGCAATAAAATGAATAGCCCAAGTAAATCTAAAAGAAAATTCCACACAACTTTAAACAAAAGGTTAGGTAGAAAACTCTCGTCGATACTAGAAAGAGCGATAGCATTCAATTCGAGAAACCTGTTTTTCTGAAAACTTTTTTAAGAGAAACTTTGGATTAATTTCAAACGACTGGCTGCACGGTCAATATATACTGAATGTTTCCATATAAAGTAACGGTTAATATTCCCATAAACATTTCCAAATAACACGGCAGAAATTTGATTTCGGTTCCTTTTCCTGGATAAAATTCCTCTCTTTACATATAAAATTCTTCACCTGGGTGGCAAATGTATCTCTGGTAACGACAAATGTGCCTAAATAGTGAGACTGAGCACAACAAATAATGGTGATATGTATAAAAATTAAAGGAACTAACAGGACAGCAACAGGATGTATAAAAGCAAAGGACAGTACACTCATATTAGAAAAAGAAAAAATACTTCAGAGATGGGATGAGTATATTGCTGATCTCTTCCACGACAAAAAAGAGCAACCAACAATACACAAAAATACGGATGGACCAGAAATATTAAAAATCGGAATCGGCAATGGCCAAATTGAACAGAAATAAAGCAGCAGGAACCCGATGGGATTTTAATTGTGATGTTGACGCCCTTAAAAGGCTTTGGTATAGACAGGCTTACAGAAATAATAAACGAAATCTACAACAGCGGCAATATGCCGGAGCTCCTAAGCAGATCAATTTTCATAGCACTACCTAAAAAACTAGGTACAAAGCAATGTGAACTCCACTGAACAATCAGTTTAAACCTCTAGGGCCATTCGTATCATATTTGATACAGTATGAAAACAAGCCTTGAAAGAAATATTTTCCTGAAAAATTTTTTAAGAGAAATATTTTATAAATTTCAAATGAAAGCAGTACTGACTGCTCACTCAATGAATACCAAATGTTTCCTTATAGGGAAATACCAAATGTTTCCTTATAGGAAAATACTGTATCAAATATGATACGAATGGCCCTAGAGGGTTAATGAGCAACATAACAAAATTCATAATCACAATTCTGGTGAACAAAACGCGCAGCAGAATCGGCCCAGATATAGGGCAAGAACAGTGTGGCTTCGTTAAAGATGCCGGAACAAGGAATGCGATATTCATGCTCATAATGTTATTTGAAAGAGCAATAGAAACGCAGAAGGACATCTATCTGTGCTTTATAGACTACGCAAAGGTGTTTGACAACGTACGCCACAAAGACTTGATAAAGATGCTTGACAACCTCGACATTTTCGGAAACTACATTAGGATAATCAAGAATATAAATTATCACAAACCGCTTGTGTGCGGATAGGAAGTTAGTTCAGCAGATATACAAAAATAGAAAGGGGCGTAAAACAAGTCTGTGTTTTTCTCACCGGATCTATTCAACTTATACAACAAAACAATTCTAAGAGAAATAAAACCCTTACCCGGGTTCGTCATTGGTGGCCACAATCTCAACAATGTAAGATACCCAGATTAAACGATACTGATAGCAGACAAGGAAAGGAAAATGCAGGACCTCCTCCCAAAGGTAACAAGAGAATGCGAGAAGAAAAGACTGAGCATAAATTCCAAGAAAACTGAATGTAGGGTCATCAGCAAAAAGAAGATCCCAAAATGCCAACTACAGTTCGGAGAAATTAAGATAAAACAAGTAAAGAAATTTAAATACCTAGGAAATGTTCTGACAGGGAATGGAAAGTGCGACACTGAGAACCGAAGACGCATTGGCATCGACAAGGACACATTTAAAAAATAACCAGGGTACTGAGAGACAGGAAAATCTCACTGGAAACAAAGAAAAGAGTGCTGGACTGCTATGTGGTATCTGTCCTGTATGAAGGTTGGACGATCTCCTCAATGTGTTTTTACAGAAGGCCTGGAGAATTCAATACTCACAGGACGGATAGAGGCAACAAGAGACAGCGTAAAGCTGTGCGGGACCGACTTGATAGGCCTGAGAAAATAAATTGCAGAGCTGGGTTTGGGAGTGATACAAAGAGGAAGAATTTTGAGAGCAACAAGAGACAGAGCCTAGTGGAAGATTATGATCGACTACGTCCTGAAAGGACACGGTACATGAAGAAGAAGAAGAAGAAGAAGAAGAAGAAGAAGAAGAATCTCTTTTCTAAATAGATTTTGTTTTATTCTTTTTATTTCATATTCAATTATTTAAAAAATAATTTTTAAGCAGTTTATGGTAAACATTTAACTTGAATAAAGGCTTTTTTTTTAATAAAGGCTTTTTTGAAATTAATGTATTCATGTGCCAATGTGAAAGTTGACATGTTACATATCGTTTTCTGGAGATTAGTAACTAAAAAGGAGTTCACTTCAGAAACTGGGTCTAAAGGCATTGGAATCCCTTGACAATGAAACACGTCGGAGGTTGTTACAATGAACATTTCAAACAATTAATTTGACTATTTATATCAACAAATACAAAAAAATCTTTCTTAAGAAAAGAGAACCAAAAAATAATGACTGTTGAAAACTATAAATTATTTTCAAACAATTTATATAACCATTTTAAGAATATTTTTTACATGCCTGTCTTCAGATTCAAATATTTGAAATCTCAACTGCAAAACGGGGTTCGAAATGTGACACTGAAATTCGAAAGTGTATTGGAAGAAAACTTCTATAAACTAAGGTTGAGTTTGAGTTTGAGTTTTGTTTAACGGCATATCAACACCTCTGTGGGTTATTTAATACCAAAAAGGTAGTGTTTTAAAATATTTTTTAAATATTTTGTTATAGTGAGATGGTTAATTTAGTCAGATTTTGATGAAAACAATTTTTTATTATTATTTTAGAAAACTGAAGATGTTTTCCAGTTTTGTATTAAAAAATGTATTTCTGGTAATATTTTTTCCATAAAAATATATATGTTTCTATAAAAGTATTTTTATGTATATATTTCTATAAAAGTCTATTTTTATACTTGCATAGTGTTTTGACCCCAGTTTGGGGATAAAGTATTTGCCCATAGTTGGGACCCTAACAGGTGCTACCACCCCGGGTCAGGGTGGACCTGGGAACAACAGCAGTTAAGAGGTGGTTCTATGCTCCTTACAACCTCCCAGTCAGAGGCCTTACTGCCGGATGCAGTTTATTGTCATACCCAGGACCCTAGAAACTAAGAAAAAGTATTAAAACATAAGAAATTATCAGAAGAAGTAATAGAAATAGTGCTAAACTGGTGTGTAATATATAATCTCCTGTATAGCAAGAAATAGTGGTCAATTTCTTTACATATGAAGAAAAGACGAATGTTAAGAATACCAAAGTATATGGGCATTGGGCAAAGAGGAGGCTTTAAGTAAAATAGAAACTTACAATCACAAAGAGACAGTTGAAACTTCAGGGGTACATAATAAGGAAAGTGTGCCTAGAGAATCTAACACTGACAGGGCGTATTGAAAGCAAGAGAATTAGTGGGAAACAGCAAGTAAATTACATACAAGATTACTTTGAAAGACAAAATGAGATGACAATAAGCCAAAGGTTACCTCTATAGGCAATCATGGTGCTCCACAGTTTCTTATCCTTTGTAGCTCTTAGCAGATTTTCTCCGTTTGTTAAGACTCCCTTCCCATTCTGACATCCATTCATACAAGCTCGTCAAGTAAGTTGCCCGCTGCCTTCTCTTATCCCTCTCGACCTCAACATGTCGCGTGCTTCATAGGTTTTCTATATCTCTCTTTCCTTATAATGTACCCAGTGAATTTCAGCTGTCTTTTCCTGATTTCGGGTACACGTTTTCTATCTGTTGTAATTTTTAAGACTTCCTTGTTGCTTACTCATTCCGTCCATAGGATTCCCAGTATCCTTCTGTAGAACTACATCTAAAGAATCTCATTGAAAAAAAAACAGAAAACAATTCCATTAGCTTTAATTAAAAGATTTACGTTTTACCAGTTACTTTTTAGAAGTTACGGTAAACATGGACCTTCGTGCCTCTTACCCACCAAAAAGACTGAGTGTCAAAAGAACGTTTCTTCCCATGACACCGCTTTTACTTTAATTACTTTCACTCCCTGGACAATGTTTATTCTTTTAAGAAGCCATGATTAGAATTGTAATATAACCTAAACATAAGATGTATTTATTTATATAATCAAAGTGTTTAATATTTTTGCTGTAAATTCTCAAGAACAAAAAATGTATAAATTCCTTTTCATAAAATGTTTAGTTTTTATTGTAATTTTAATCATCTTCTTCTTAAAAGAATAAACATTGCCGAGGAAGTGAAATTAGTTAAAATAAAAGCGGTTCCGTGGGGAAAACAGATCCATTATTTTTATTTTATTTTATTTTTTTTTAATTTATTTATTTTTTTTTTTTTGCGGACACCAAAACAGAATTAGGGATGCCTGTTTTCTATTTCCTGTTTTTTGGTGTGTGTGTGTGTGTGTGTGTGTGTGTTTTGTTTTGTTTTGTTCTTTTAATTAGATTGTTTAGATGCTAAAATTAATGATTGTTACTAAAATTACATTTTTGTTTTGTTTTTTAACCAAGAGAATTTTGAAAAAAGGCATTTGTGCCTTGCATTATCCTAAGCGAAACAGTTACAACAGATTTTCTTTTCAACTGAATCTTTTCAAGTTTGCCAGAGGTTCAAATGTTGAACTTCCGAATTGAGGCGATATAAATTCTAAGTAAAACAACTTTAACTATGTTTTCGTATTTAAAAAAATATATATACATATATATATATGTGTGTGTGTGTGTGTGTGTGTGTGTGTGTGTGTGTGTGTGTGTTTTAATTCCATAATTGTTCCGGTAGATTACATATCACACCCTTAATTCCATAATTTTTGTTTCCTTTCCTAATCAACCTGTTTATTTGCTTGTCATTTCAATATTTGTATTCTCTTAATCCTCACTCCTTAACACTTCATATTTTACTCATATCACGCCTCATTCCATTTGAAAAGTTTCTCTCTAACTAGAGTGGATCTTAAGCCTTGTATTTACCGAAATTTAGTATACGAAAATGTTAGCTGTACCGTCGGATCCTCTGAACACTTACCTAATTCTCTCGAGTAACAAACCTTTCTGAAAATTTTATCTCTAAATACACTCCCCACTTTAATTAGTTTTTCAGTTGACAAAAATAACTTTTTTATTCATTTCGGTTTACAGTATGTTGACTTTTTTTATTTCAAAAACAAAAACAAACAAAAAACAATATTACAACGTTTGATTTTCTTTAATCATTTCTTTCTTTCATTTTTTTATTTGGTTTTTGTTTTTGTTTTTTTTTAAAATATTTTTCATAAAGTTTCGATGAAACATTTCTTCCGCAATATCTTCTTTTGTAGATTTTTTTTCCCGAAAAAATTAACCAGTGCATTCTTTTATATAATTTTATTCAATTTCGCCAGTCTTCTAGTGTTCTGTTTCTTTAACTGACAGTTTCTTTAATTTGAGTGGAGTAAAAAAAAATTAAAGAATTTTAAATTCGAACCCCAGAATTAAACAAACAAAAATGACTTAAATGTTGCTTTTTAAGTTATTCGCAATCGAAGCTATACCCGCATTCACTCATTCCTTTAATCTTGTGTTTTCTTTGTATTTTTTTCCATATTCTCTTCTGTCATTCCTTTAATCGTGTTTTTCACTGTTCTATCATTCCATTAATCGTATTTTTTATCTTCTGTTCTCACATTTCTTCAAACGAGCTTCTTTTTCTTCCTTTCGTGAACAACTGAATAGAAGTTTCTTTTCTCTTCTTTCTTCGTTCTGTTCTTAATTTTATAGTTTCTTTTTTATTCAATAATTGTTGGCGAATTTCAATCAAACGGACCAAAACCCTTGTAAAAGAGAAACAAAATAAAAGAAGATATTAAACAGAAAAAAAAATCGAATAAAAAATTAATTCAATAAAAAATGTAATCACTTAGTTTTAAAGGCATGCGTTGAGAGTGGGGAAGTTGGCTTAAAATATCTGCTCAAAAGATTGTTTTAAATGTATCAAAGATCAGGTGAAAGTTGCTTAGTTCAAAATCCTTACCCAACTACCATCCAGTTCTTCGTTATTTTTTAATACTTTTTTTCCGTGTCGGTTTCATAGGAGAAGGGCGATTTCTGTTACGGCAAAAATAGTATTTTAGAGTTTGATATTAGCTTAAGTAGATACTTACAAATCTTATTGTAAGATCAGTCAGCCAGGTAATTGCCGTACGTGTTACACGCCTGAGTGGTCATTTCTCTTCCGAGACATGACTCACTAGGCAGAAAAAATATTCCCGCAGTAGATTGCTATTGCTTTCTGTGGTAGATTGGTTGCCAATCAAGTCTATAGAACACAATCTGTCCTGCTATTCAACCCATAGCTACAGGGAGAAGAGATGGGTTTCCCAATGGTTATTTGTGCGTAAGTGAATGAAATGAATTCGACTGGAATTCGAACGTATCTTTGATTTCTGAGTCGGAGCCGATAATCCAATTCAGCACAACGCGATAGCTAATTTATTTTCAAACTCTGGTTCAACTTTAAACATCTACTTTAAACTCAGCTTTGTGCTACATATAAGGACTATTATATGAATCAAAGTAAACATTTAAATTTCTATGACAGATAATGATTTTTTGTTGGTTGGTTGTTTTGTTTTTAGGGCATATCAACCTCGGCGGGTCATTTATTGCCAACTAAATTTTATTTATTTATTGCTGGTAATACATTTTTCTTTCAACAATTTATTGTTGTTTTTTATATAAGTTTTGTGTCTAGTAATACGTTTTTCTTTTCGATTATCAAGTTTCATTGGTATTTGTTTTTTTTAAGGGCATGGTCCCCAAGTCCTACTCTTGTTATTTAATCCATAACTGGAGGGAAGGGACGAATTAATACTTTTCCCAAGGGTACCAGTGCTTAAGTGAATGCAGGGTATTCAACTGGAATTCGAACTCGGCTCACCGATTTCTCTTTCCGAGCCGATATTCCACTGCACCCCAACGCACATCCGTCACTAAACGCTTACAGCACCTGGTATTCCCAAAGCGGTCACCCATCTAAGTACTGACCAGGCTCAACGTTGCTTAACTTCGGTGATCGAGCGAGAACCGGTGTATTCAACGTGATATGGCCGTAAGCTGACAGATAATGAGGAAATAAGGCTTGGAAAATTCGAGACTTACAGAGCATACGGAAGGCCTTCACAACGAAACATCTTTATTAATCATCTGAGAGATTCCTTTCTGCCTTCCCATCAGCATGTCTGATGCTAACCTCCAGGAGATTTGCAAGCGCATTCTCGGGCTAACGTTCTCGGCTGAGAAGAAGTGCAAAAGTTTTAATGAATGCATTACTGAGACTGCTGATAAGAAAGTTGGGTGAGTGTGTCACGGTAGAGAATTTTTCTCTCCTAAATTTATTTCATGTGCGTTGTGATGCAGTGGATATCGGCTCGCAACAAAAAATCAGAGAAACGAGTTCAAATTCCAGTTGAATTCATTGAATTCACTTACGCGCAAATACCTTCAGGAAAGGTATGAAACCAAAACTTCTCCCTCTAGCTATGGGTTAAATAGCAGGACAGATTGGTTCTATAGCCAGAAAGTAATAGCAACCTACTGCGGGAAAATTTTTTGCTTAGTCAGCAGTGGTGATTGTGGAACTCGAAAAGTGGTTTTGGTTTACTTAGGGGCTGAGTTTTTTTAGCACACTGTGTGTGTGTGTGTGTGTGTGTGTGTGTGTGTCCAGATGAAGAGAACCAACAGCTTTAGAATCCTGAGTCCTCCGGCATTTACTTCATTTTTTAAAAAGTGCTCAATACAAAATAAATCGTAGAGCATAATATAATTAAATTTGTTTTTTTATTTAAAATTAATTTCATTTACATCGCAATACTGAAATTTCGATATTTCGAGATTTGTTTCTTTCATCACCAGGCAATGTTCAATAACTATGCTGAAAATGATTTACATTTGAATTTAAAAAACATGTTTGCTATTTAAATGGTTAATATGGAGGGTGATCACAGAAAAATGTAGATTTTATGGGTGTGTTTAATTTAACTAATCAGAATGATGGTCGACGTTGTAATTTGAAAATATAGGTTATATGTTGGAGAATGCGGGATTTTTTTTATTCGATGCTTACAGAAAAATGTCATTTTATTCGGTTAGAGCCTAGACTGCTTAAATCAGGTAAGATGTATACATTAGGTCTCTTAGATTTCTTTGCATCTCAGTTATTTAAAAAAAAAATACTTTTTATTTCTGACCTGACTTAAAGGGACTTTTGATATGATTAATTTATTTTTCTTCGGTTCAGAGTGAATTTTTTCATCAATTCTTCATACATTCTTAACTTGCATAAATTTTAATATCTATTAAATTAATATCATATCATAATATAAAACAAAGGACCATATATATATATATATATATATATATATATATATATATATATATATCCAAGTTAAGAGAACCAACAGTTTTACAATTACCCAGCATTTACATCTTTTTTATAAAAGTGCTCAATACAACAAATATTATAAAGCATAATATAATTAAATTTGTTTTTTAATTAAAATTAATATATCTTACATTGCGACACGGAAATTATCTTGTCATCAAGCAATGTTAGATCAATATTCACAACAATTTTCTAACATTGCCTGATGATGAGGTAAAAATCTTGAAACAGAAATTTCTGTGTTGCAATGTAAAATTTATTAATTTTAATTAAAAAAACAAATTTAATTATATAAAGGAAAGAGAGAAATAGAGACAGAAAGAGGATAATCTATCTATGATGCTAATGTAAATGTATGGCAGAGAGCGAATACAAAAATCTACGAAGGATAGTTATGAAAAGTAATAATCAGTCACGTCCTGATGCGATACGTTATATTGAAGAAGAAGCAAATTTAAGAAGGCTTATATTAGTCTGATATAAGGCCGCAGTAATGAGAATCGGAATTGACGTATAAGCAATTATACGTGAAAATAACATACTTAATGATTATTGCAGGGTTAAGGCGAAGAGTCTTCAATGATTATAATCAAGAATTATGTTTAGGCGAAAGAGCTGTTAAATAAATAAATGGTAAAATGGTATTCGTTTTTAATGCCCGACACTGCTAATTTTTTTTTTCTACTTGTGATTTTCGGTTACAGTTTAAAATAAAATCACTTGAGTTGTTGCTTTAACCTAAAATCTCATGCTATGTTCTCAAATAGTCCCATCAGATCGAGATTTTCATATGAACTTCATGCACGGCAGCATACAAGTTCAGAAATATCTAAACTGTCAGCTGTATGCAATCGCTTTCTAAGGACAATCGCTAAAAATGGCTTTGAGCGATTGATGCTGGGGGCCCTTGCCAAAGGTAATCCATTTTTTATTGGTGTTACAGAATTACAAAGAACTGTACCAAATAAATAAAACTCCGCATCAGTTGAAAAATATCAGCATTCACAACAACAAAAATGGATACTACATGTAACTCAAAGAGAAAATAATGATATAATCAAGATTTTAACTTTATCACTACTTCAAATAAACGGTTTTTATATATATATATATATATGTATATATATATATATATATATATATGAACTTATTTATAAATGGAACATTGTCTGTGTGTATGTGTGTGTGTGTGTGTGTGTGTATGTCCATTACCTATAGACTCCGAAACGGCTGAACCAATTTTCTTGAAAATTTACACAGTTGTACTATAAGCGTCTGCGAGTGTTCTTAGCTAGGTTTTGTGTCGAGGTATGTACGATAAATATCGAAAATCGATAATCGAAAAAATCGGGATATAGAAGGAATGGTCCGAATTTTAATCAAATTTGATACACTCATAGACAAAGACATAAGAAACGATATTCAAAAGTTTCAAGGTTGCAGTTCTTACAATAGTGCAGAAAATCGATTATATATATATATATATATATATATATATAAGGCAAGATGTTTGTGTGTGTGTCTGTTTATCAGCCTGTATTTCTGTATTTTTTCAGCCCTTTTATTTTAGTTTTTGCTTTGGGTTTGGCTCTAAGTAAGTATAGTTGTAGTTCTTAGTCTCAGCCATGAGACCATTTACTCAGAGGACTTACTTAGCCTTCAAAATTCAGTTTACGACGAAAAAAATTTATTTGATATCGATACCAGGAAATCAAAATGTGACTTACTTCCATTCATTTTTCTTTCAGTCTACGGTTTCGCTTTAGCTGAAAACAACTATAGCTTTTTAGTCTTTCGTGCCTCCGTCCAATGAGTCTGAGCTCCAGGAAACCATGGGTTAGTTTTAAAGCTTTCATTACACCCGAGTAACTGCTAGTATATATATATATCTATATAGTGTATCGGAGCAGCAGATAATTTTCTAAACGTATACTGTTAAATATAAGAGACAATGAATGTCTATTATTTTTAATCATGTGCCATTCTAAACATCGTATTTTGGCATTAATTTCAGGTAAAATAAAGACAAAAATTATCCAACATTTGGATATTTTTTTATTAAGTTGGTTCTAAACTTTCGGCTCACATGAGCCATCTTCAGAGTGGTTACAGGGACGTTGACATAAAGACATCCACCATCAAAACGATTTTATCTTGTGTTGACATAAAACTTTGCTAAGCAACAATAACAGTTACCAAATAGCATACGCAGTTCGTAAATTTGTAATGCGGTTCTATGACGTCACACCGCGTGAGAGTTCGAAATGTTTACATAACCATATATTTAAATGCAATGTAATGTGTTATGACCAGATTTAAACGTTATTATATTAAGTGTGGGTTGTTTTAATTTAATGTAGATGACCTTCACTATCTGAAGGTCCTTTTTACAGTGTGTATGAGTGAGTATTATTGCATTATTGACTAAAATCTTTCTGATATTACCTACATGGCTATATTTTTCTAAGAAATGTTGTTCAATTGAACTCTGATCAGAAAGGTGACAGGTAAGTCTACGGGAGCGCGTCGTTGTAGTAAATCCAATGTATGTAGTGGGTTTATTATTAGTACCAGAGAGACAATCTCTGAACGGGCATGTAAATTGATACACTACATTGGTTTTCTATAGAGGATTTAGTTGTGTGGTTGAAGATATATTAGAGACTATGAGGTCCATTGTTTTAAATTTTTTTATAATATTTGATGAGCTTAATTTGATTATTATTATTTATTGGTTTAGCATTTCAACGTATTATGTTTTTTAACTTTTAATCTTGTTTGTAATTATTATGTATTTGGTTGCAGTAGTATAAGTTCATAGTGTTATGTTTATTTTGACAGGACACTATTATTAATATTATCAATATTGTTAGAGCTATTGTAATGTTTATTTAGATACATTTTAATTTGTTGATCAATGACAGAGTTAGAAAATCCATTATTGACAAGTGTTTGCTTAATGTTGTGTAATTCTTATATATATATATATATATATATGTATATATATATATATATATATATATATATATATATATATATCTGTGTGTATGTGTGTGTGTGTGTGTGTGTGTGTGTGTGCCGTACATTCAGTGTTGTACCAAATTGCGACAATAAAATGTATACTTATTAGTAATAAATATTAGTTATTTGATTAAATAACAAAAGCCATGTCATTTGAGGACTACCAAATGCATCAACAACTAAAATGGATAGCACATGTAACAATACTGTAAAGGGCGATAACAGTTACTGGACTTAACAAACCTATTTTCTGGAGAAAAAAATTTAAGAGAAAAATATTATAAAATTTCACCGACAGTAGTTCTAGCTGTTCGGTTAATGAATGATAATTGTTTCCTTATAATGAAACAATTTTTCTCAAAAAGGAAACAGCTAATATTGACATTACTATTAAAATTCAGATGCTTATTTCTTTTCATATATTTCATTTTTATTGCTTGTGTATTTTCATGAACTCTTGGGATGTTTCGAAACTCAGTGTTCAATCAATACAAGACCCCAAAACTACTCAAGACAAAAAGGTTAATATATATATAAACCAAACTAATGCTTCATTCCTAATAAATGTTTAACAAAATCCCTGATATATATGTGTTCGATTTCATCCATGGAGAATCCCAAAGATGAGAAAATTTATATCGGAAACACAATGAACATATTTAAAAAGCGCTTTTACAATCACCTCTCATTCTTCAATAACAAAGTAAAACGAAACATGACGTCTCTTTCCAAATACTTTTGGAAGTTTCAAAAACGAAAAAAAAAACACCTGAGGTTAAATGGAAAAATCTTCAAACAAGCAAGAACATTTAAATCAATAAAGGAACCATGTCTCCTTTGTCTTCAAGAAAAAATTGAAATCATTAAATACATGAATAGCAACAAACTTTTAAAACATAGGCATGAAACCACAGTTAGCTGCAAACACATTAAAGAACTAACCTTACAATCATGCCAAAAAATACTGCAAAACCAAAGTTAAGACCCCTTAGAGACGATAAACCTTTATAATATTAACAACACTGTGACATCAAATTTTACCTATTCCATGCCACAAACTGTGATCTATTTTAAAGTTTTATAGAAAAAAGCGATTTCCCAATTTAAAAATTAAGGTTAAATATACAAAATAGGATTAATTATAAAAACTGAGTTTAAATAAAAAAAATATTGTATAGTTGTACAATTTAATAATAAAGATAGGTTCAATAAATGGTAACTACCAATTCCCACTTCATCGCATCTCATCCTATTCCTCCCCATCCTTACACTTCCTTACTCTCCCACTTTACTAAACCGGAAGAAAAAAATCCAGCCATAAAAAGCTATACCTTATCTTTTAATGTTAAATCTGTCTACAAAATTCTCGACAAGTTCATTAATCAACTCTATTCCCCACCCATTCCCTCTTTTCAAAATTCTAACGGACAATTTACAAGACTTATCCCCTTGTCACTAACCCCACCAACATCCCACACACAACTCGCCAAATATAAGAAAAGAAACTTTCCTTTCCTTTCCACATCACCTGATGAGACATTGTAATTTCAATGTCAAAACAAAATATACACTTTGTAGTGATAAAAAAATTGTACATATTCTAAACTATAATTTATAATAAATATTCACTGCTCTATATTATATATCGAGCACTGTTTTAAATTAATGTTTTGAACGTTGTAAACTTTTCTTTTTCCTTATTCACTCGGATTTATATATATATATATATATATATATATATATATATATATATATATATTCAAGTTCTATTGAAAAACTTCGAATAAGAATCAAATCGAACCAAAATTATAGATGAATTTTTTAAAGTTATTTTTTGTACAAATGCTTTCAGTTGCCTCAGTTGAAGTACTAGAGGTTGTCACTATGACAGACTAAGGTCTTAAATGTTTGCTATTTTTTTAATGGTTTTTCATCCACTTCAATGCTCAAGAGCCGCTAAATCTAGTGAGTTACAGAATGAGCTTGTTGTATGAAGTTAAGAGAAGGTAAGACGTGATGATTATGAGGATGTGTAGGAAAAACTACAGTTGATCTTTAACTTAAAGAAGTGATTTTGGTCAAACATTTTTCAGGATCGTACAAAAAGAAGGGAATACTAACCTATAACTAATATAGGTTAATATTGGCCTCCAATTTACAGTTCGAACTGTATCGATTAAATATGATATGGTCGTCCATAAAATAAAATCTTCTACGGCAGGAGTCGCATTTCTTTTTCTTTTATAAAATATGGACAGATTTCGGTTTCCTTTCGTAATTGTTATCAGTTTTCAAAGAATTTCTGTGATTGTTGAAATATAAAAAAGCTTCTGCTGCTTTGTGTTGCTTATCTTGAAGAATGACTACAGCTTCATTTTGCGAGTCTATCGCATATGAAGACCAAACAACAACGAATAACATCTAAGTTATTTTGATTTTTAAATTAAAAATAATTATCATCATTAGTGAAATGAAGTTCTAACAGATTGACTCAAACAAATATGCAATAATGTAAAAGAATTTTGTTGTATGGAATAAAAGAAAGAAAGAAAGAAAGAAAGAAAGAAAGAAAGAAAGAAAAATACGAATAAACAAACAAATGAAAAGATTTCAGGAAAAAGAGAAAGGTAGTCGGAAAATAATGAAATCAACAAAAGGTTTAGAAAGAAAGAAAGAAAGAAAGAAAAAAAGAAAGAAAGAAAGAAAGAACGAGGCTAAGTAAAGAAACAAACAAAAGACATTCAAAGAAAGAAAAAGAAAGAAGAGAAGGGAGATAAGAAAGAAAGAAACAAAAGCGTTCAAGAAAGAATGAAAGAAGGAAGTTCAGTAAAAGAAAGAAAGAAAGAAAGAAAGAAAGAAATGAGAAGATTTAAGGAAAAAGAGAAAGGTAGTTGGAAAATAATGAAATAAACAAAAGGTTTAGGAAAAGAAAGAAAGAAAGAAAGAGGCTAAGTAAAAAAACAAATAAAAGACATTCAAAGAAAGAAAGAAAAAGAAAGAAGAGAAGGGAGATAAGAAAGAAAGAAACAAAAGCGTTCAAGAAAAAATGAAAGAAGGAAGTTCAGTAAAAGAAAGAAAGAAAGAAAGAAAGAAAGAAACATGGGGACAAACAAAAGAAATAAATAAACAAAGCGTTCAGGGAAAGAAAGAGAGAAACAGAGAAACAAAGAAAGAAAGCGTCTAGAAAAGAGTGAAGGGGGCTAGGAAAAGGAACAAAAAAAGCAAACAAAAATCTTAGGAAAAGAAAGAAAAAAAGAAACAAAGAAATGAGAATAAGGAATGAATTGAAAAAAGAAAAAGGAATAATATGGAAAAGGAATAAATAAAAATAAAAAGAAATGAAAGAGAGAAAGAAAGAAAGAAAGAAAAGCAAGGGATGAGAAAGAAAGAGAGAAGAGAAAACAGACATTTATCGCTTCTAAAATGCTTTAAAGGCGTGCATGGAAGATGAATCCTCATACAAATGGTTCGTAATGTCCTAAAGTATTCACCACATGCATTCACCCACGCAGAGACTTAGTTACCTAAAAACAAAAATGCACAGACGGAAAGAAAGAAAGAAAGAAAGAAAGAAAGAAAGAAAGAAAGAAAGAAGAAAGTTATTTATAAAATCGATAACTTCATAATATTTTAGTCCGAATCATTTCTATGGTTAGAGCACCAAAATGAACGACCCAGGACAACTGACCTGTACCCAGTTACCGGTGAAGGAAGCCCTTCTTAATGCTTGGTATTTAAATAATCATGTCGCATCTTCATCGGTTGCACCAGGATCTTTCAACTGGCTTCCCAGTCCGTTTTACCCTGTAACTTCACGCGTTGAACTTTATAAGTTCAATTTGAAGATCCGTTCCTTTGTATAAATATTTCAGACCTGCTGCACAATTATTCTGTGGTTGTCATAGTAAAGTCAGTATTTTTTTGTTTTTAAATACTGACTAATAATTTAGGGATAATGCCATTTTGTCTGTTCAGCTTTCAACAAAAACCAAAAGTTTTTTCTTTTTCATTTTGAACTCACTAACCCCCAGATAAAGAAATAAAATTTTCTTTCATTGAGGTTAAATGAGGATAAATTGCAAAATTATATATATATATATATATATATTAAGAATAAAACTACAGTTGTTACTCGTCCGACATATATTTTATCTCTGCTATTAATACATATCTAGGCGCTATTTTATAATTTATATATATATATATATATATATATATATATATATATATATATGTGTGTGTGTGTGTGTGTGTGTGTTTGTGTGTGTGTGTGTCTGTGTCTGTGTGTGTGTACATTTATATATATATATATGAATAAAACTACAATTGTTACTCGTCCTACATATCTAGGCGTTATTTTATAGTTTATATATATATATATATATATATATATATATATATATATATATATATTTTTATAGTTTTTCCCAAATTCAGGCAACAAAGG
The DNA here is from genome assembly GCA_037127315.1 of Ascarosepion bandense. Lineage (NCBI taxonomy): Eukaryota > Metazoa > Mollusca > Cephalopoda > Sepiida > Sepiidae > Ascarosepion > Ascarosepion bandense. The sequence goes on along the minus strand of JBBBDQ010000581.1, from coordinate 1,740,857 downwards.
CTTTGGGGAATTTTGATTAAGTTGTACATCAGAAACAACATTTTTCTCTAAGTTCTTTTATATATATTTTCGACCGTTTAAGTAATTATCAACATTTGAATATTGTCAGTAAGTTCGACAAAACCTCTTCAAATTAAATTTTACAGATTATATATATATATATAATAATTTTCTTATTACAACGGTTTAAGCTCTATTCTGTATTGAGCACTCTTTAAAAAAGTAAATGCATGAACAGTGTCTTTTAATCTATCTGTTCTTTAACTTCTTTATAATATATATATATATATATATATATATATATATATATATATATATATATATATATATACATATATATATGTGTGTGTGTGTGTGTGTGTGTGTGTGTGTGTGTGTGTGTGTTGTTTCTAAAACTTTAAATATATGTATATATCAATTCCTACCAGCAAAATATTTCCCTGTCTGACTACTAACAAGTAGTACCGAAACTGGACAACCTTTGTATACAGTAAACTATGTTTTTATTATAAACATTTATAATAAGAATATTACTTATATATATATATATATATATATATATATATATATATATATATGAAGCTTGTACCTGACAGTCACCATACAGTGTTGATAACTATATCCGTACTGTTTAGATCTATAAACGTTCTATCTACAATACTGATAAATGAGAGGGAAAGAGAAAGAAAGCGAGAGAGAGAGTGAGAATAAACAGAACCGTTCTCAGTGTGGTCTACATCATATATTCTATGCCAATGGCCAAACATTAAAATTTTTTATGAATAGCTTCTTGGTCAGAGCGAGAATTTATCAGCACTCCCATAGATAGATAGATTGATATACAGTAGCAAGCATAAAGATCAGAACGATATTAAGAAAAAGTCTAAATTTAAAATATTTTTTTTATTTTAAAGCTTCATAGAACATTTCATCAAGGAAAAATAAGGATATAAAGGTAAATTATATAATTTCAAAATGTAAAGCTCAATAAACTTATTTTGATAAAGTTATGAGAATGATTATATAAGATTCGAAAAAATAGATATTTAGACTTTTTCTTTACATCGTTCTGATCTCTATGCTCGCTAGTGTGTGTGTGTGTGTGTGTGTGTGTGTGTGTGTGTGTGTGTGTGTGTGTGTGTGTGTGTTTGTAACATAAAGAGTAAACTGAAAAACAAAATAACTAAAGTGTGGAAATAAAGAAAGAAAAGAAAGAATAAAAACGTTAAAAAAAAGAAAGTGTAAAGAGACAAAAAAATACAATAAAATAATAAAAGTTATCGTCTGCTGACGTCAAAACAAAATGAGGATTTAATAATAAAATCTTTCCTGCTTTTTAAACGAAAATAAAACCCGGGGACCGCATAACAATGTGGGCGGCATCATATCACTCCCAGCTAATGAAGTAAGACCACGCATGTTTGTACCAAACGTTTTTAATTAAAAGGATGCTGAACGCCAAGAAGCGATGATTGATGTGACAGTATGTCACTGACCCTAGGGTAAGGTACAATTGGCAAATGAGACTTGTGTGGGCAAACAAGCAAGAGATGCTGTCGAAGAAAGACGGGAGACAAAAGGTTCGGAAAGCGAGTTGAGAAAGAAAAGAAAATATGAAGAGACGACAAGGTGTAAAAGGATGTAAGAAGCGTGTGACATTCTCGCCAAACACAGCGTTACACATGTCGACCCCATTCGGACAGGGATGCCGTGTGAAAAACATTGTTATTAGACAAGTTCATTACAGCCCTCCGCCATTAATGCTAAAATATCACTCACCAAATGCTGGAGTCAGGGACAACGGTAAACTGAACTGAAGTCATGACACACACTCAGACATACTCTCTAATACTGCATTCCTTTCTTATATATATATATATATATATATATATATATATATATATATATACAACAATGAGAAAAAATGGACGAGAAGTCCACAGTTTGTAGCATTTATTTTTAAAAGTGCTCAATACAAACTGGTAGTAAAAATGGAATCTTTTGGAATTTTAAAGTTTGCCAAAAGAATCACTTCATCGCCAGTTACCAACCATCAGCCGTCGAAGTACAATTCATAAAATATATATAGTTTCCAGCTTCCAGCACGCACGTGTTCGTCGTTGCTTTGAAAATCTCCCATGCAAACAAAATAGACGACTACTACTATTGTTCGTCCGCGAACTGTTCAATAAACTTAATATAATTGTCTTCTTTGATAATGGCTGGTGTAAGCCGAAAGATCAGAAAGGATTAAAAAACATGTCTCAATATTGTGATTTTCTTTCTCCTTTCAACGATAATGCTATTATCAGACGATATGAAAAGAATTTACATAATATAGACAAGTTTTGTCTATATATTTTAATATAGACAAAACTTGTCTATATTATTTAATGAAACATGCATCAATGAAAAAATGCTGCCTAAATGCACACAATACATATATATATATATATATATATATATATATATATATATAGTGTATTCCGTAATTATGGCAGACATTTTAAATACAAATATATATTTTATATAAATATGAAAATGACATAGAGTACCAAATATATCTATAACTTAATTGATATACAAAAGTTCAACATATCTAGGATTTTCCTATTTCCTACATATACCTTATATCTCATTTGCTGACGATGAAATTTCATGATGTCATTGACTCCAAAGGAAATTACATACGTAGTAGAAACATATTTCACCAGCCAAAGATTTAAGGAATTTTCAACAGCATTTTGGTAAGCAACCGTCCTCACTTGGAAAGATGATTCTGCGTACTGGTAGAAGCTTCCACGAGACAGACAGGCAATGCCAACTGTGTTTAAAATGAGAGAGCAAGCCTGTACATACTGTCTCCGTTGATTTGACCATCTCAGGGATTCAATATTCAAGCTTTAGACAATATGTGAAACTTTTGTATATCAGTTATGTAATCAATATATTTGATAATCTATGTCATTTTTATAAGCCAAGATACTTGCATTTAAAATGTGTTCTATGATTATGGAACACCACATATATATATATATATATATATATATATATACAATAAACTAAATCTAAAAGTGAACCAAACGTTGACCGCGGTATCACTCTACGGATCGCCAGGTCCTGACGATCCGTAGAGTGAAACCACGGTCGACGTTTGGCTCACTTTTAGATTTAGTTTATTGTATTTTTGGCTCTACTTTCGTACTTTCGTATTGAGCTCTTTTTTGCTAAGGTTTTCGTCTTGGGTTTTTTTCTTTCAAACACGTTCTTGACTTATTGTTATTGGGCTTTGTTTGTTTCTTTTTTATTCCCCTTTTTACCCACTTGGTAGTCCTCATTGGGTTTGACGACTTACGTTACTGATTTGTTAGCGTTAGTTTTTTCTGACTTCGGTCTTGATCAGTGCTACTGTATTGTCGGTACGTATAGTGATATATATATATATATATATATATATATATATATATATATATATATATGTGTGTGTGTGTGTGTGTGTGTGTGTGTGTGTGTGTGTGTGTGTGTCAAGCTATGTATTTATCAGCTACTGATAAGTGGTAGCGCATTACAACTTTCCTTATGGACTGGTGCTCGATGTCTATACTATTTCCCCATCAGTTCTTCTACTGGTAAATATCATCCGGCGGTATAAGAAGCCAAGTCATTCAAATAGAGGCCAACATCTATGTATATATCTATATTGCGCGTTACATACATGTGTTGGTAACCAGGTGCCTGGTTAGACCAATAGGTGTAATGCAGCTTTAGAAGTCCAGTAACCTTAGTAATTTGGAGATATACTTCCTAGAAATGGAATATAAAACCTGAAATTATTATAATAAAGACCACTGTGAATTTATTCATACATATATATATATATATATATATATATATATATATATATATATCCCTCCTGTCACGCTCAGGATTTTGATTTTTTTCTGATGTCTTAATATAAGTTACTAAATAGTAGGTACATCAATATATATGTTGTCGTCATTTTAGACGGCAAATTGATATAAATATTTTGCTGAGAAAAATTAAAATATTTATAACAATATGCTGTCATTTCAGACGGCAATATATATACTAATGTATAATTAAATAACCCTAATTTACTAAACAAAAAAAAAATGAATTGACGATTACATGCAAACATTGAAATAAATATCTCCTCGAATACGTCGACCCGGATTAATATAGATTCTTCTATGCAGAACTTTTATATTATTATAATCAATTTCTTTTGTTTTCGCCTAAACTAAAAATAACTAATCCCCTTTGACCTCAAAAACGATGGATTTGAGGACATATATTTACATGAACTTTTGTCCTTATTTTGACTTGAGGTACAAGCACCAGACATTCTGAAAATATTTTTCATAAACCCTATATATATAAATATATATATAGCCATACTGATTAGCTGGGATACAGCGAAACAGGCTTGTATGTGGATGACAATATATTAGGCTCTCATTACGATTGAGCTCTCTAGAGAAAAAAAAAATTTAAAAACATTTTCTACTTCTGCGATATATGCATTACACTTCAAAAATGAATTGAGTTCTTTCGGTGACTGGCGTGCGTATACACTGCTTATATACAACACGTAAAAGTTTTTCTTTGATTCCATGCGCCTATGGCTTAGGGTGATAGCGACTCCGACTGACACCAAGTCGGTCGAGTTTCGATCCTGACCAGAAGCAAGTTGATGCGTCTAACCACACTGATGAGCTGTGATACAGCGAAACAGGTTTGTATGTGGATGACTAATATATGAAGTGTGATTGAAAAGTAATTCCTTATTTTATGTATGACGGACTTTCCTGTTTGTAAAAATTGTAATTAGACGAGAAAGCCCATCATACATGAAATGGGGTGTGACATTTCAATCACCCTGCTTCCAGAACGATGAAACAAAGCGTGTCATACTATCCATTTCCTCCTCGCGTACCCTCCAATATTTACGACTGCTATTGGGTGAATTTTTAATAAGGATGTGCATTGTGGTGCATTGGATATCGGCTCGGAACGAGAAATCGGGGAGCCGAGTTCGAATTCCAGTTGAATCCATTGCATTTACTTACGCGCAAATACCCTTGGGAAAGGTATTAATCCGTATATTCCTTCCAGTTATGGGTTAAATAACAGGACAGATTGGGTTCTATAGCCTTGGTCGGCAACCAGTCTACCGCAGAAAGCAATGGCAACCTACTGCGGGATAATCTTCTGCCCAATCAGTCATGTCTCTTTCGAGACATGATCGCCCAAGCGTGTTTCACGTATGGCACTTAACTGACTGATTGGGTGAATTACGTACAGATACACCTTGGCATGTGCGTACGATTAGGAAAACATATTCTAAATCAATCTGAGTCTTCCACCCACACGCATGGATATAAAGCATATTTTATAAAAACTTAAATTCATGTCTATTCTGACTTTATTTAAACTAATCAAAATTTTAACACGGTGATGTTTTCTTTAGGCCGACTTTTAGTTTTATGAGGTATGTTCGTATATATATATATATATATATATATATATATATATATATATATATATTATTGTTTGACGGATGTGCGTTGTTGTGCAGTGGATGTCAGCTCGGAGGGGGAAATCGGTGAGCCGAGTTCCAGTTCCAGTTTGCATTCACTTACGCACTGATACCCTTGGGAAAGGTATTAATCCGTCCCTTCCCTCCAGTTATGGGTTAAATAACTGAGATCTGTTATTCATGCGATCTGTGGCAGACTTCTGCACCGATTGTTTGTTATCAGCAGTTCCAAAAGGTGTAGATAGTGCTACACAAGCCTTTACCACTTTAAACAATTCTTTGTGTGGTAGTCTAACTAAGTTAGACGCTCTTACGTCGAAATCAACGGGAGAGTACATAATAATAATATATTATTGTTTAATTACTTAGTTACTGGTCATAATAAGATTACACCACTGCGCAATTGTTATAAAAGGTGTTCAATACAATTATATTGTAGAACTTTTGAATATTTTCCACTTGGAAACGAGTTATTACGCGACCTAGGTTTCTACCATGAGTGGTGTCTTCGGGCGATTTGCAATAATTGATGTTACTGTTTACCGTTTTTTTCTTTAAGAACGCTCACATGACGGTGTTTCTTTTTTGTTTTGTTTTTTTGTTTTGTCTTTTTTTATTGAACGCTCACATAGCAGGGAATTTTTGAACGCGCAATTTTTAAAGTTACAAGGAATTATGGCGTTTTCATCCGTGGTTGTATGAACCTAAAAGGTATTTTTTAGTATGGTTACACTTAGTCCAAATTTCCGTTCTTTCATTCAATATTTCGTTTTGTTTGGGAATAGCATAATCTCTAACTTTTTTCTTGGCGCAGTCTACATATTCTGCAACCATTGTAAGGCTTGGTTGTTTTTACTATACACCACGTTATGTCTGGGTCTTTTCCATATTTTGACTTTAATTTCCACACGTGGCTAGCCAATTTTGTACAGCTTTTTAAGTTTTCTATTTTGAATGTAGACTTGTGATTGAACCACCTGCTCTTGAAGGTGTCTTTGGTTGAACCCAACTATATTTTATTTTTGTAAATAATTTAAGTCATGAACCTTTACCTTGTAAAAGACTTCTTTTGTGTTGCAAATTCCTTGAAGTGGACATTTACTTTTGTCCCTGCAGTTGCATTCTTTATTAGTGGTCTTGTTTTGTACACTGCTATCTAAGTTTCTGGCGTTTTTTTTTATGAAACTATCTAAATTACTAGTGCAAGTATAATTTTGTTTAGTTCTGATCCTTTTGGAAAGTGTCTATCTATCAGTTTAAAAAAATGTTTGTCCTAATTTGGACATTACTTCTAAATTAAATGGTGGCTTGAACCAGATAATGTTTAGTTTTCTATTATCGTTTTCTGTTTGTCTGTTTGGTTGAGAATTATATTGTAAAATGTTTTCATGGCCAGGTTTTCTTAGCGCATCTTCAAAGATATTTTTCTTTTCATCAAATATTGTTTAGTTTAACGAATTATTCGATAGTCTGTGTTCTATTCCTTTGTGAATGTGTCTAATTATACTTTTGGGAAGCTAAAATTATTACAGACAAATTAAATTTAAGCCCTAAAATACAAATTTTAACAGACAGACAAGTTTTCTTAACAATCAAAGACCATAAAGAAGATTTTTCCAACAACGCATCATACCGACTTATAAATTCAATAAAAACAGTAGTGGGCAAAATAAGCCATCAAATAGTAAAAAATATTTGTGAATTGCTAAGAACAGCCACTCAAGATAACCAGTGGAAGAAAACAAATTTACAAATGGAATATATATATATATATATATATATATATATATATATATATATGTGTGTGTGTGTGTGTGTGTGTGTGTGTCTGTGTGTGTGTGGTCATCCGCAGACAGATCTGTTTCGCTGTATCACAGCTCATCAGTACGGTTAGACTCCGATTGCTTTTAACCCAGGATTGAAACCCGACCGAATTGGCGTCAGTCGGTGATTTTACCTCTTGGCTATGGGTGCTCGGTCGAAGAAGGCAGAATTTTTAGCGTGTATATTGTCATTATACCCGCCCAATAGCCAGAGTGCTCTAATACATTACTGAATGAGTGATGCATACATGCCAGAGTGGCTACTGTTTTTCAAAGTCTACCATTCTTCCAGAGTGCTCAATCAGGATGTGAGAGCGTAAATATATATATATATATATATATATATATATATATATATATATATATATATATATCGATTAATTACTTACTTTTATAATAAAATTACACCAGTACACAGCTGTATTAAACAGTGTTCAAAACAATTATACTGTGGAACTTTTGAATATTTCTCATTTGCAAACGAGTTATTACACGACCTAGGTTTCTACCATCTGGTGTCTTCAGGCGATTTGAAACAACTGATTTTACCATTCTTTTACGAACGCTCACGTAACGAGAAAATCAGTTATTGCAAATTGCCTGAAGACAGTAGATGATAAAAATTTTGGTCGCATAATAACTCATTTAAAAATGAAGAATATATATATATATATATATATATATATATATATATTTATATATATAACGAGGACTTGAACACAGAGCATAAATATTAATTTGAAAATGCAACAAAGCATTTTTTAGTGGGATTGTTTTTTTCGTCAGGAATCCTTTCGAGCCGACACTTTATCAGGATACCGATGGCAAAATTAGATGACACAAGAAGGAAAGTGAAAAACTCGGGACACGATCAAAACTATTGATTAGTAACAAAAATAGTAAAATCACGAATAAAAGAATAATAATTGCTCGAAGAGAGAATTAAAAAGACAAAAAACTGCCCATCGAAACACCATCAGCTTGAGCATACATAGTAGTATCGAAACTAAACTAAACATCTTCTGTTGCTATATGTATAAACTCAAAGAACAGAACTTCTGGAATTAGAGCAGGACCCACGTGTCCCCTGTAGAGAGCGTGAGTACGAACGTTTGTCATCATATTTCTGCCAGTATGAAATCAGTCAATCCGAGCCACCCTTTAAGGACGACTCAGTCATAAAACAACACCTACTAGACAACCCAGATTATGCTAAAGATTATGTAGATGAGTTTGTCACAGTTTTTCACAGAGCCCGGTTTGCACACTATTTACGTGTACTCGAAGGGGCTTAGATTAAGTTACACCAACCAGGTCTATACAAACAAAAAGAATATTTTATATTTCCCTTTGTATATTTGGAGAGTTGTCATAATTTTTTTATTATTATTATTATACTCTTATGGAAAATTTATTATACTTTTATTCATTAATTGTTTTAATAATAAATTGTTTTGATCATGTTCCAACGTTCCCCCCCCCCCCCGCCATTTACTAGTTTCCTGTGAAAAATTTTTCTTACATCGTCTAATTTTACCAGCGGTTTCCTTCTGATGAAGTGTTGCTGAAAGATTTCTCAAAGGTAAAAATTAAACAAAATACAAAATGCCTTTGTGCTTTTGCTAATCAATATATATATATATTACTCATCCATGAGGGAAAGTCAAAAATTATCCACACTCTTGTCTACAAAAGTGCGTCTAATTTTTGAGGTACCCCCGTTACATGTGTGTGTGTGTGTGTGTGTGTGTGCGTGTGTGTGTGTGTGTGTGTGTGTGTGTGTGTGTGTGTTTTCAGATAAAGCGTAACAGTGTAGAAACAAAATGAATAAAAAGACAAGCGGAGAAAACTATTCTCTAGCCGACGCGTTTCACGCCCTGAGGGACTTTATCAAGGTAAACGTAAAGATTTATTTTGTTACACATGTTTATATACATGAGCAAGGATGTCGTTAGTTTATCAAAGCTGTTAAATTTGATAATGTTCAGGAAAATTCATCCGGTGGTGGAAAGGTTACTTAAAACATGTGGAGGACGCAAAGTGCTATAATTCTAAGTCTAGTAATATTCAATAAATATTATATATATATATATATATATATATATATATATATATATATATATATATATATATTGTTGAATTGTAATAATACTTAGTACAATGATTGTTATTTTTCAGTGGTTTTTACTGATAAAATGTATTTCGGCAAGCAGGTATTTTATTGTAACGTGCTCAATATAGGGGTATAGATAGAGCGTTGATAGGTACAAAGAGATTGTCTCTTTAATAGAGCAGATTCCTGCCGACTTCGAAGTGTCGTGAGGATACAGTTATGATGCTCTCGATTGTCAGGGATGACGATTCAGAACATCAGAACGGTGTCCTAACGAAACTTCGAAGTCGGCATAATTCTGCTCTATTAAAGCGACAAACTCTTTGTACATATATATATATATATATATATATATATATACAATATATATATATATATATATATATAAAAATTAAAGAAAATTTTCAAAATTCAAAAATGTTGAATGCACATTTCATGTCGAAATGTGCATTCGACATTTTTGAATTTTGAAAATTTTCTTTAATTTATATTGGCTCTGTAATCTTAAGTACATTGAGCTCTCCTCCTGCATCATTTTTTAATATTAAAAATTTTTAATATTAATTAGGATCAGGTTATTGGAATTTACCTTCCTACTTTTCCATTTCGGATGAAAGAAAAAATATATATATAGTAAGGTTAACCCTGTATAAGAGTGCCACTTGAGATAAAGAGTAACCTTAAGGCATAGTTTAAACTGATAAGGAAAAAAGATAACGGTTAATTCGAGACTTCGACAGGTTAAGATTCTAGTGATCGGGGAAGCATCCACTTCATAGTCGTTTCCAGAGATCAGTGGTTCACGGGAAGAAGCTGTTCGTGTGTAACTTGCTTTTCACGGATGGAATACAACGGGAATATTCGAGGTTTGCTACCAAGTAAGTGGCATAATGGATCCTAGCCGTGAAGGCGTAACAAAGCAATATCATTCGTCCGAGTTCCATTATTTCATGGATACAACAACCAAAAATACATATAACCTTTATAATTCTGAAGCAGGTATATATAAAGCAAACTGTTACAACTGTTCCTCACAATACATTGGTGAATCTTGCAGAAAAAAATCGTATTTATGAACATAAAAAAAGATCTTATACATGACAGTTTATTAAATGCCTTAGTTATATATAGCAATAAAAAGAATCATAACTTTGATCAAAATAATGCCACACTTATTAAAAGAGAAAGTAACTTCCTTTAACGGAACTTGTGAAGAAAAGACTATGTCGGACATTTCCATAACGTTTTCAAGAGGTCCGAATAAGCTCGGTAAGTTCAAATTGGTTGCTGATATAAAAATAACCTACAGTCTTTTGTTAACTACGGCAAAAATTGGCATGTTAAATTTAACTTTTATAAAACGATAATTAACTTTATTAATGATCTGAAGGGTCCCTTCCTGTCTTCCATCCCCATGGCTGATGCTAACCTCCAAGACATTGACTCGTTGCGCCTTTTCGGGTAAACATTCTTGACTGATATGAAGTTGGAAGATTGTATTGACTCCCTTGCTTGGAATATTGCTAAAAGTGTGTCTCACTATGTCGTACTGTGCATTTTTTCTCTTACGAATTTACCTTACATATTTATAAGTCTAACACTCTCTCATACTTTGAATACTGCTGCCACATATAATCCGGTGTCTCTACTGTATATGTAGAGATTCTTGAGACAATCCAAAAAAACAGCAATATTAGTGGTCCTCACCTGGTATCTCAGCTTCGCTCCTTTTCCGACCGCCGTAATGTAACTTCCCTGTACTTTTTCAACAAATACTTTCATGTTGATTCTTCGAATTTACTCTTTACCAGGGTATCTACACTTTATGGATTTAAGCACAGTATTTGGTTGTCAGCAAAGTCTCATCTTGATTCCCATCCATCTCTTATTTTTTTTCTTCGACGTCCCCTGTACCCTTTATATTTTCTAACTGTAACCCTAACCCTGCACCAGTGACCTTTCCGTCTTGTTTGGAGTGAAATAATTTTTAAAAAATAGTTGAAATGGTTAGATGTAATTTTTTTTTTCACCTTGCACTTTTCGCTTGTGAAACTCTCTTCCAATTCGATGCTTTCCAACCAACTTTGATGCTTAAAAATTTAAATGTCAATCGTTTTTTACTGTCTTCTAGATTACTTTTCTATTATTCTCTTTAATAATGCTTCCCTTTTTTTCTCATTCATTCACATTCAGTAAATTCTTGTGTCAGTGGTCATACTGCCAAATGATTATAAGAAAAAAATCTTCAGCGTGATGTAATGTTAGACAGTTTGTCTTATTAGCTCAACTACAGCTGTTTAGTGAGTTCGTTTCTCACTGGGTGCTACATGATTCCTAACTTGTTCGACATCCAACAGATTGAAAACATTACAAAATTTATGCAAATTCTTCATCTAATCAATAACCAAATCGTTTTTAATATTTTTATTTAAGATTTCTTTGTCGACGGAAGTATGTATAACGGTAATATTGTTACGTGGTAGCAGCAACCGTCCTCAAGATGCAAATACGGCGCAGTAAACAACCATAGAAATGGAATGAGAAAATCGGTACTGGATAAAGATTCTTAAACCGTATACACATTTCATCAGCTTCAGGGTATTTTAAAAAATTCAACTGTTCATTTTTTTATTCAAATCCAACTTTAATCGTTCTGTTTTTATACATTTTTTTGTGATTGAATGCATAATTAACCCGCAAAAAATGTTGCAAGATCACAAAATTTCAAGGAAAAGCTCTCCTGGTTGCAAAAAGATGCTATGAGTGAATGAGTTTAAAAAAGCCGTAGAAACTTTTGCATCAACATAATGCCTGTGTTTCTGCATGACTAATATTGCCCGATTGGTTAATTCGTCTTCTATGACTTTTTTAAAAATAATAATAATTTAGTGAAACAAATTTTACTAATTAACCCATAGTTGAGGAGAAGTCGTAGACTCATATCTTTCCCAAGGGTATTTACACGTAAGTGAATATAACGAGCCCAACGGGAATAACACCACTCGAACATCTAAGCTTACATCACCTGGTATTCTCAATCGGTCACCCATCTAGGTACCAGGCTCGACGTTGTTTAACCCCCATGATCGTACGGGAACCGATCTTTCAACGTAATGTGGCCGTTAGCCTGGTCGATGCTATGGGAGTGGAGAATGAGTCTGTCTGTCTGTCTGTCTGTCTCTCTGTCTCTCTCTCTCTCTCTCTCTCTCTCTGTGTGTGTGTGTGTGTGTGTGTGTGTGTGTGTGTGTGTGTGTGTGTGTGTATCTGTGTATGTGTGTGTGTGTTTGCAAACATTTGTTTACAAGAATGAGTCATATTTTATCGTTTTGATTTGGGTCAGTACAGGATCTGAGCCATAAAAATGGGTCCTGAACTTTTAGAAGACATTTCAAATATTTCAGTACCTCCAAAATCGTACTTTGGATTTTTATTCATTTGTTCGATTCTATAAACGCTCAAACAAGTCTAAACTCAACAAAAACAGGAAGTTGTGGAGGGCCTTGATCGTCCACGCTCAGAAGATATATGATACATAGATAGATCTCAATATAGAACAATTAATTAATGTTTTTTTCTCTTTCGTCGTCGATCTTCTCAGTTTCTTTTCTCGGTGTTGTGATTTCTCTACTTTTTTTGTTTGTCTGTTTGCTTGTCTGGATGTTCTAAGCCGGTCGGTCTGTAATCACGTCGTTCAGTCGCCGGGTGATCGTGATGACCTTGCGGGTCAAGTATTATTCATTAGTTGAATTAAAGATGAGCATCTGACGCAGACTGGTCTCCTTTGCAGGGGTAGGGGTTCAGAGGCGCTATCAATTACCCTAGTGTCATCAGAGGGAGGTGCCCACCGGCTGGAGGAATTCTCCAGTAATGATTGTGTGTGTGTGTGTGTGTGTGTGTGTGTGCGCGCGCGCGCGCGTTTATGTGTGTGCATGAATAAAATGTTGTGTGTGTGATATATATATATATATATAGAGAGAGAGAGAGAGTGAGTGAGAGAGACAGAGGAGGGGTTGAGAAAGAAAAAAAGAGACAGATTGATACTAGGGGAGAGAGAAAGTTCCAGTGGTTGTGTTTCTGTACAAAAAGGATAATACATATATATAAAGGTATGTGTGTGTGTGTGTGTGTGTGTGTGTGTGTGTGTGTGTGTGTGTGTGAAATCGTTTGAAGATCACGTGAGCGTGAAACTCAGGTGATGATTAGGGCCATCCTTTCATAAAAGAATTAAGGTCGTCAAGTGTTCTTGCCTTGTTTAAATAATCCACGCATTGAGCACTTAACTGAGTAAGTAGGTGTTTTTCTTAGGTCTTGTTCTTTTTACTTATTGATGTCTTTGTTCGAGGTTTTATCTTGTTTAAGGATATGTGCGTTGTGGTGCAGTGGATATCAACTCGAACAACAAATCGGGGAGCCGAGTTCGAATTCCAGTTGAATTCATTGCATTCAGTTACGCTCAAATACCCTTGGGAAAGGTATTAATCCGTCCCTTCCTTCCAGTTATGGGTTAAATAGCAGGACAGATTGGGTTCTATAGCCATGGTCGGCAACCAGTCTACCGCAGAAAGCAATGGCAACCTACTGCGGGATAATCTTCTGCCCAGTCAGTCATGTCTCTTTCGAGACATGATCGCCCAAGCGTGTATCACGTATGGCACTTAACTGACTGACTGAGTCGTTTGGGAAGTTAACCATTAGTTCTTGAAAATGAGATGGTCGAAACTATTTAATGATTCATACTTGCTGCCTAAATATACTTTAAATATATATATTCTCATTACGATTCGAGATGAAATTTTTAAAAATGTTACTCGTTACCCTTTAGCAATGAATTGAGTTCTTCCGGTGACTGGCGTGTGTATACACCGCTTATATATGATACGCTAAAATTTCCCTTCTCTCATTCTAGGCGCCTATGGCTTTGGGAGTAGAGACTCCGAGTGACACCAAATCCGTCAAGTTTCGATCCCGACCAGAAGTAGATGTCTAGCCACACTGATGAGCTGTGATGCAGGGAAACAGGCTTGTATGTGGATGACAAATATATATATATATATATATATATATATATATATATATATATATATTGATAACGAGAAAGGAAAAAGAAAAAAAATACAGTATCAGAAAGTATCTGTGTGTGTGTCATGACTTTCAATTCAGTTTAACGTTGTCTTTGATTCCAGCATTTAGTGGGTTATATTTTAGCATTAATGGCGGAGGGATGTAATGAACGTGTCTAATAACAATGTTTTTAAATGACATTGGTTCTTGGTAAAGAGATGGTTAAAATGATTTGAACAATGCAATAACACATTGACACTTGCTGCCTAAGTCAGTAAATCAGGTAAATGCCATGCGTGACTGACTGGACAGAATATTTTCCCAGTGTCGGTTGCCATTATTTTCTGCGGTAGACTGGTTGCCAAGCAAGGCTATAGAACCCAATCTGTCCTGCTATTTAACCCAGAGATGGAGGGAGAAGAGATAGTTTAATAACTTTTACTAACAGTATTCGCGCGTAAGTAAACGCAGTTCGAACTCGGCTCTCCGATTTCTCGTTCTGAAACGATATACACTGCACCACAACGCACATCTAACTCTACCTAAGTAAAGACAAAATAAGTAATGAATACAAAAACGCAACTCAAATAATGCCACCTTAAAGTTTCATGAGGGCCCTTTGTTTGTTATACGAGTGTCTTACAATCTTCGCGCGGTTCTAAGGACAAAATACTCAGTTATATATTTCAAGATTTCCATGTTACACTTTGCGTTGATTTTACTGCACTTCATC
Source organism: Ascarosepion bandense (assembly GCA_037127315.1). Taxonomy (NCBI): domain Eukaryota; kingdom Metazoa; phylum Mollusca; class Cephalopoda; order Sepiida; family Sepiidae; genus Ascarosepion; species Ascarosepion bandense. Next base: position 1,725,567 of record JBBBDQ010000581.1, on the reverse strand, counting down.
TTCTTCTTTTATGTACCATGTCCTTTCAGGATGTAGGTGATCATGGCTTTCCACATCTCCCTATACCTGGTGGCTCTTAGCACGCTTGCTCCTCTTGCACCATGCAGTTGGAGTAGATAGACTAAACTATCGCCCGGTTCTTACTCCACCCATGTCTATTGAACAGGTGTAGAGGCTCATCCCTTGTTCCCTGTTCAGGATGTGTTTTCCGGCTTTCTCTTTTCCAATCTTTTCACTTTTCTTTTTTTCTTTTTCATTTTTTTTTTCTTAATTGTAGTAGATAGACTAAACTATCGCCCGGTTTGCACTCCACCCACGTCTATTTTACAGGTGTAGAGGCTCATCCCTTGTTCCCTGTTCAGGATGTGGTTTCCGGCTTTCTCTTTTCCAATTTTTTCACTCTTACGTAGCCCCCTGCACAGTGGCGTTACCGCCTTGCTCGGGGTGATATGATTAAAAAAAAAAACCTCTTTCCGTCATCCTTCTGATCAGGTCCTTCTCTATAATAAACATATAACGGCACTTCCTTGATTCTGATGTTTTTAGTTCAAATCTCACCCGTTATGTTAAATGCAAAATAAAAGGAAAAATGGTGGTATGTAGAAGTATATTTACTTTTTTGAAACTACTTTATACCAATTATTTCTTTTTCTAGACTAATTTACAGCATGCTTCTCCATTGCTATGCTATACGTAAACTTTATAACATTGACAGATTTTAAGAACAAATTTGGAAAACATCTTCATATGTAACCAGAGTTGTGTGGTTGTAGGTTTATTAGAGACTATAAGGTCAATTGTTTAAATTTTTTATAATATATGATGTGCTTAATTTGATTATTATTATTTATTAGTTTAACATTTCTACGTATTATTATTTAGTGTTGTTTCATCATGTTTGTAATTATTATGCATTTGGTTGCAATAGTATAAGTTAAAGTATTACGTTTATTTTGACGTACAGTATTATTGATATTATCAATATTTTTAGAGCGATATATATATATATATATATATATATATTGTTACGAGGATGCATTTATATATAAAAATAATATTAATAATATCTAAAAAGTTATAGTAAGGGATTCTATTGAGTCCTACTTGCTATTACAAAAAATATGTAATTCAGTAAGTAGTTGTTAAATAGGGAAATTAGGAATAGAACGTTTTGGAAGAGTGTGGAATGTTCGAGTAAAATCCCGAGAATTCTAAATAATTCTAGAAATATATAAATTATGTGTTAGCCCCTATAAAAAAAGGTTTTGTGAAGAGAGTAGTTAATTGTTAACAGGATTTGCTGATATTATCTACTCCGGCCCTCGTTTCCTGGATCTGTGCATCTAGCCAAAAAATCTCTAGGAAAAGTTGCCGACCAACTAAAACCTGAAAGAGAACTTCATGGAACTAAAAGGGTAAATAGATATTTTTTACTCTTTCATTGACCAAACTAACAATTATTCGTTATATACACATTTGAGGATTTCCTAAAAGTATGGCATTTAAACTTCTTCGCTATCTTAACTGGGTAAAGATATTTGACTCCTTCCTTCCCCTTCGTAACACTTTACCCATCAGTCTGTTAGTAGAAACTCTTGTTTTCTGTTTTGAATGCAACAAATTGTAAATTTTGTATACATATCATTTTGTGTTTATCGTAAATTAAATATTTGTCTGTGATTTAACTCTGAGTTTTGGTCAATCATTTCTTTTCTTTTGTTACACTTAACGCGTAACAACATATATATATATATATATATATATATATATATATATATATTACGAAATTATAGAGAAATTTACGAAATTTGGTGTTAACTAAAATATTTATTTAAATTTATTTGTTTGAAAATTAATTTAATATACACTCGGTACATTTTTTAAATATCCACCGGCTTAACTGTTCCAGAAATCTTGTTTCGAAAAATATCTATCTTCTGTCACGATTCGCACCTGCATACTCCCATATACCATGTATATGGATATTTTAAAAAATCTACTGTTTAATTATAGAAAAACAGGCTATACCCTCAAATACTAATATCCATTAAAAATAATGTTCAAACAAATAAATTTATACACACACACACACACACACACACACACACACACACACATATATATATATATATATATATATATATATATATATATATATATATATAATAGGTACCTCCACTAAATTGATGAAAAAAACAGCATAGTATGAATAAAAAAGGACACAAATTTAATAAAAACGAACTTTTTCCATCAAAGTGTTTATATTATTATTAAGATGAAAGATCAAAGTATTTTTAAATTATTTTTTGAATTTTTGAATCCCATTTTTGGTAAAGGATTCTTGTCTTGATTTTAGTTAGCTGGCAACCAAATCGTTACGAGAGTTTACAATAGAATTTTTTTTTCCTGGCGCCAAACACATTAAATCGGAAATTCTTGCAAAAATCAAATAATTGTCGGATTTTAACGAAACTTTCAGAGCTTATTCATAAATGAATGAAATTAACTTTAAAATTCAAGGTAAAAATACTTTTTACATCTGTTACCCGCTCCACGTAAATTCATGAAATTTTAAGAAATTAAATGTTGTTGCGATAATTGATTTTATTAGTTGAACGCAGGACCCATTGGAGAATGTAAATCATCTAGTATATTTTTTTAACACGTTGCCTCTATTTCGGAAAATCTACTCCCAATAATAAAATAAAAAAATGCAATCTAACTATGATAATATTTAATTTGATAAACTTTTAATTTCTTGAATAAATAATATAAATTAAGAACATTATATTCAGAAATTTTTTTTCGATTAATAATAAAATTTTAAAAGAATTGTTTTTATTTTTTTAATTGAAATAATTTATAAAGTTTAAAAAATATTTTAGAAATACTTCAAATGTTTGTCGGGGTTAGTTTACAAACTTATCAAGCAAAGATTATTTTTAGTAATCGAACATTTTTAAAATAATTATTGATTTTTTTTTTGTTTTGTGTATTTTAATTTTTTTTTGTGTGTGTATGTGTGTGTGGTAATTTTTATGTGTAAATTAAAAAGTCATGTGTTCCAGAGATTCTCCCCTTTAAAAGAAAAAAAATGCACAATTAGGATGTGGTTTCCTGTTTTTCTCTCTTCCAATCTTTTCACTCTTTTTTTTTAATTTTTTTTTTTTCAATTGGAGTAGATAGACTAAACTATCGCCCGGTTCACACCCACCCACGTCTATTGAACATGTGAAGAGGCTTATCACTTTAGCTTTCAATTAAAACTAAAATAAAAATTTCAAGAATTTTTTTATTTTTAAAAATTCAATTTAAAATTTACATATCGAAAATGAGTGCTGGTACATTATATATATAAATATATATCGCCCGGTTCACACATCACCCACGTCTATTGAACAGGTGAAGAGGCTCATCCCTTGTTTCGTGTTTAGGATGTGGTTTCCTGTTTTTCTCTTTTCCAATCTTTTCACTCTTTTTATTATATATATTTTTTTTTTCAATTGGAGTAGATAGACTAAACTATCGCCCGGTTCACACTCCAACCACGTTTTTTGAACAGGTGAAGAGGCTCATCACTTGTTTCCTGTTTAGGATGTGGTTTCCAGTTTTTCTCTTTTCCAATCTTTTCATTCTTTTTTTTTTTAATTTTTTTTTCAATTGAAGTTGATAGACTAAACTATCGCCCGGTTCACACTCCACCCACGTCTATTGAACAGGTGAAGAGGCTCATCACTTGTTTCCTGTTTAGGATGTGGTTTCCAGTTTTTCTCTTTTCCAATCTTTTCATTCTTTTTTTTTTTTAATTTTTTTTTCAATTGAAGTTGATAGACTAAACTATCGCCCGGTTCACACTCCACCCACGTCTATTGAACAGGTGAAGAGGCTCATCACTTGTTTCCTGTTTAGGATGTGGTTTCCAGTTTTTCTCTTTTCCAATCTTTTCACTCTTTTTTTTTATTTTATTTTATTTTTTTTCAATTGGTGTAGATAGACTAAACTATCGCCCGGTACACACTCCACCCACGTCTATTGAACAGGTGAAAAGGCTCATCCCTTGTTTTCTGTTTAGGATGTGGTTTCCGGTTTATCTCTTTTCCAATCTTTTTAGCCCCCTGCGCATCAATGGCGTATTCGCCTTGCTTGGAGTGATATGATTAATATACATATATATATATATATATATATATATATATATATATATATATATATATATATATATATATTTATATACACCAAAAGACAAGCATACGAGAAAGGCAGAAGATTGGACTGCTATCAAGAAACTAGATTCAATCTGTAAATACAGCATGAAAAGGTCACTAAAAATACAATTCTTTACTTTAGAGCAACGTTTGTAAGCATTTTCATCTATGTGTCGCAAACAAGGACAATGACAAAATCTATGGAAAAAAATATAGGCGTACCTATATCAAACTATTGCGACATGCTCTCAAGTAAATTGGAAGGACAAGTAAGTCTAACGAAGATCTGTATGGAAAGAAAGCTTCCAAACGTGTCGAAAGTGATCAGGGCAAGAAAAAGGACGTCTACTTCGTAGCAATGAACGAGCCTCGACTGTGATGTTTTGGGACCCAAAGCATGGCCAACAACGGCGAGGGAGGCCGGTAACAACTTTTCATAGTGTCCTTCTCATGAACGCTCAGGCTGAAAACATTAGACAAGCTCATATTGGTTATGTTAGAAAGAGAAGAGTGAAGAAAACTTGTCAAAAACCGGAAACCATATGACCGATGATGATGATGATGATGATGATGATGATGATGATATCTACACGCAGGTACACACCGATATATAAATATTTATCACGTGTTAATAGAACAGTGTCTTGTGTAATATAATATAGCTCTTAAATATGTATTAATAGATATACATATTTACCCTACGTCTAAAGCACAGCTCATGCACTAATTAATCATCATATTATGCAACTGAAGATTGTGTAGTGCATGAAACTCCGAGTCTTTCTTTAGAGAATTCAGCAATATCAACTATTGACACGTTCAAGATATGCTGACTGTGTTTGTCAAATAAAACATTCCTATGACGATAGGTACATACATAAAACAGTCCATAGGTTCATTTAAAAGTACAAATAACATTGACCTCGATGATTGCTAAAAGTATAGCCGAAAGTGCTCGGAAAAAGAAAATATTTGAACAATTTCTACATAATTTATGTCTAAAAAAGAAAGAAATTAAAAGAATGCAAGAAAAATTAAATAAAACAGTACGTAGCCAATCGTATTTAATGAAACCTGTGTATATATATATATATATATATATATATATATATATATATATATATATATATATATGTATATATATAAGTCATCCTCATACAAGCCTGTTTCGCTGTATCACAGCTCATCAGTGTGGTTAGACACATCCACTTGCTTCTGGCCGGGATCGCATATATCGCAGAAGTGGAAATTGTTTTTAAAATTTTCGTAATGAGAGCATAATATATTACTCTCTCTCTATCTCACACACAAACACACACAAACAAACACACACAAACAAACACACACACATACACAAACACACACACACACACACATATATATATATATATATATATATATATATATCCTTCAGGATATATATATATATATTATAAATTATATTTTAGAACATGTTCGAACTGCAATCTACTACAAAAGTGTACATTTTGTTTCGACATTGAAAAAACAATGTCTCATCAGGTAGTAAAAAATATTTTGAAAAGCGGTGTAAATTGTTTTCCTTTTATTGGCAAACTTTCTTTTGTGTACGAGGTAAAGTGGATAGGAAAAATGACAAATAAATATTATAAGAAATATTCATAGCTCTATTTCTATATTGAGCACTGTTTTAAATGAATGTTTTGAACGCTGTAAATATTTTCTTCGTTCCTTATTCATTTGTATATAAAAATAATATTAAAAACTTTTAACATATATCACAGTGGTTTAGATTTAAACAATAATGAAAGGGGGGTGCTAAAAGATTAACATGGCTTGAGCCGGCTCCTGTGTCTACATTTAAATACCAGCTCCTTCCTCAGGTTCAAGAGATCCAACTGGTTTTTTTGTGTCTGATGATGGTTATTTTCTCATCCAGAAATAACTTACAGCATTCTCTCCTTTCTTTCCTTTCTTCTCTTTTCCTTATCACTCCCTCTTTTTCGTCTGACCCACTCGCTACCCTCGAACTTTTTTCGACACTGACCGCTGGGCGACAAACGGATGGATTGTCGTTATTTTCTTTTTTAGGGGAGCGACTGTTATATTCTTATCATCTTATATGTTTTTATTTTTTATTTTCTTATTCGCCGAGTTAGGTTTTTGTGAATCCCATTCATGTAGAATCCTTCGTTGAATAAAGACGGAAGCTGAAGATGGCTCGCCTGAAATAGGCCCATACTTCCGAATTACCATGAAATAACGCGTCTGTCTTAATTTTTCTTATATTTGCTCTATATGTATTTACATACATATATATTTAGAGCTCTCATAGAGAGTTATCCTACCATTATATGTAAAAGAGCCCCTTTTGGATTCTTCTATGCCCACAAGGCATGTTGATATATATATATATATATATATATATATATATATATATATATATAGAAATTTGATAGCTCAGAACTTATTTCTGAACTTTTTCAGGCAGACATATATATATATATATATATATATGTGTGTGTGTGTGTGTGTGTGTGTGGCTAATAATTCTCGAATAGCAAATGTCTAGTATTGTCAGATCGTCAATACAGAATTTCGGCAATTTTTCTGTAAACCTTTATCATTGTACATTACGTTTCCCCACTTTTTTTGTTTGTTGTTTCCTTCTCTATTTCTTCCTTATACTTCCACACAATCCCTACACATGAAAATAGTACAAAATGATATATGGGTTGGACAGTGGTCAAATCTCGCATAATTCCATGTGTTAAGACGGCTTTTTTTTTTCCTGAAACACTGCATTCAAACAATGGATTTCTTATGATACTTAATTCAGGACACACACAAAACTTATACTTGAAGTGAAGGTAATGCACACCAATCCTCATAAATTTAATAACTGACAAAAGTTTCGGGGAAATTTTTTTTTCTCTCTTTTTATTGATCGTTACGAGACTATTGTTGTTTAATATTCCTCCATTTCACTCATTAAACTCCTTCTCTCAAACGCTAAACAGTTGCATGTCGGGTATTATTTTCTTTCTCCTCTCAACCATCTTCTACTGCCAAAAACTCGTTCGTATCAAATTAACTGGAATTATTTTTTCTTTAGAATTTCGCCAAAGAACTTAACCTTTTCGCGTGTAGATACTCAATTTCATTAATTAAAATATGGAGGAAATTCATTTCTGTTTTTTTTTTTTGTTTTTTTTCAACAAATAAACAAAAAAGCACATCTTTTAAACGGGCAGATTTAAAATGAATTTAACAAAAAAATATTCTAAACCGTAAATCTTTTTTCTAAAGATTGCATGTTCACGAAAGACCAAAGAAAGGACAAAAAACGAAGAAGGAAAGATAAAAATTGCAGCGTACCTTGTTAATAATCAAGTTGAGATTTAATTATTTTTTACAAAGCAAGCTGTTCAATAAATGCGTAAAAATTATGCTGTTAATTAAAAAAAAAATGTTGTTTATTTCTGTTTTATAAAATTTGAAAAAAAAATTTTTTTTCGTTTCTCATTACTTTCAGCCTGATTTAATTCTTTTATTCAATAATTAATTTGTTTTGTATTACTTCACTGTCATCTTATTTTTCAGGGCATTTCTTTCCTTTGCTTTTCTTCCATGAAACTGAATCTTGTATCGCATTCATTTTTCCTTCTTTGTTTTTTTTTTTTTTACTTTTCGTCATTCATCAAGAAAAATTAAAACCCATTCCGATTTCTTCATACGTTTAATAAAATATAGAGTAAACTATTTTCATCTTCACTCTTTAAAATCGTTTTTGAATTATACCATAATTAGTGATGGTATCGATGCTACTCATTATAAATACCATTTATTACATGTCTACCACTACTACGATTGCAAAACAATTTCTCATATTTATCGCTTAAAGATAACAAGAAATTTTATCCGCTCCGAATAATGCCTACAAACCCAAAATTGACCAAAGAAAAATCTTTTAACGGCATTTTTTTTTAAGAAAGAAAAAAAATTCTCCATGACTCTGCAATCTGAACGGATCTGCGAACAGAAATATTCTCTAAATGCAAATCAGCTAAACGCATCAGAACAATTTTCGATAAGACATACAAAACACAGAATGCAATAATCATTGTTAATTTTCTGCTTTTTTTTCTTTTAGAACTATGAGGTTGAAGTATAAATAATTTCCGTTTTTATTTATTAACTTTATTCTTCAAAAAATAAAAGAGAAATACGCTTCATTCCGTTATATATTCGCCATTATTTGCTACTTCTCAAGTAGGTTTTCGATATCTTTTGAGTAAAATGCAGGGAGTTTTTTTAAACTTTTTCTTTGAAATGTTTTTCAGTAGATAAAGTTTTTTTCCGATGTTATTACGGCTGTATGCAGCCTTGTTCCTGTCAGTAATGTAAACAACATTTTTCCTTTAATTCACTGTGTACGTTGCCACTACTGTGCAAAAACTAAGGTATGTTAGTGTAAACTAAATTAATAGTTAGGATAATAATATGTAATTCGTCATTACAATTTGTTTCCTAATAGAAAAATTAATTATGACTCAATATGATTGTTGAAACTGCAAGGCGGGTGCAAGAACTTGACCCAAAGAAATTACAAGAGCAGAAAATGACCGGTAAGGTGTTATAGGGGCTGCTTATCTATTCTTTTTTCTGTTAGTAGTGAAGAGTCCGTTCTAGTGAAGGGTAGTTGTATACTGTTGCAGGTTAACGGGATTTGGTCTTGTTGTAGATAGCCCACTATAAGTCATAAAGGAAGGTTATAAACCAAGAAAAGCAAATTGAGTTGAAAGATAACATTTTATATATATATACATATCAAAAAAAGGTTTTTACAATTGAAGTAATACATGAATTATAGGTCCAACGGAGGTTACAATGTTCATGGCAATAAAATGCTGAAAGCGAATTAATGCTTAGGAATTTGGGAGCGTGTAAGTAAGGAATATCTTTGATGTAGTCGCTCCTTAGGTCAGTAAGTAGTTTTTGAGCAGGGAAGAAGGAAAGAGAGGTGAGGGCAGGCGAGCATAGTAGCCGCTTGACTTAGGTCAAGGGAGATACTAATTACTCTCTTCTCCTCGAGTCGGTCTACCTGTAGATGCTTTCTGTATCCGCTTTTTATATCTTCTTTTTGGATCACAGCAGATCACTTGCAATTTCACACTTGTATCTGATTCTGGGTTTCCCATTGGCTAATAAATAAAATTCGCGTAGGCTCGCGAACTGGAAATTTAATATTTAATTAATATTTAGTTTTCAACCGGAACATCTGCGCGGACCCGGATGCGCAGCGACGACTTTTGGTCATTTGCTTTTTGGTCGTGAAAGCACAAACATCCGTTCCATCGTTTTTGCTCGATATCACCACAGTGTAATAACTTACTCAAAGAACTGAATTAATCATCTACATCCATGGTTCCCAACCCCGGGGTAAATTAACCCAGTGGGGTAATGAGCACATATTTTGGGGGTAGTGTATGTTTGGTTTGGGAACTTCAAGACAATATTGCTTCATTTTGTGGGAAACTGGAACTATAGACCAGACGTATCGGAAAGGGAAATTTTGCATAATTTTCTGCATTGGATGCTTTTCTTGATAAAGTTAATTTTGAAGACATCCTCAACTACATGAAGACAGACATCAGTGATCACCTAAATGGTCTCTTAGAAAACTTACATAAGTACTTTCCAAACTTGAATAATTCCAACAATGAATGGGTAAGAAATTCATATCTTGTGAGTGAAGATATCATTCCTGATGAGGACTATCCAACAAAAGAAGAAATTCTCACACTCAGGATGAACAATGCATGGAAGCTTTTGCTTGAGACCAAGTCTGGTCTAGACACCTTTTGGATGTCTCGTCTGCAAGATATACAAACACTAGCCTCTTGAGTAGTACAAATTCTCATACGATTTTCAACCACTTATCTATGTGGACAAAATTTTTCTACGGTCTTTGGAATGAAGACCAAGAAAGGTAGCAGACTCATCGTGGCAAACGAAGCCCGAATAGTCCTTTCAGTCACAAAGCCAAGAATAAATAAACTGGCACAGGCAATACAAGCTCAATACTCACATTAAGAATCACGGCTAGGTTACGGCTACTATACCTCTGATTATTATAGATTGGTATTATTGTATTGAATAATTTCCATTAACTTTGTCTGCTTTTGATGTATGAAAATATAATTACTTCTTTTCCTATATTACGGGTATTTGTTCATTGGGGGTAATGGATAATAGTGAAATTGTATTCTGAGGTAAAATCGCAGATTGGGAACCTATGATCTACATCAACGATTCTGAAACTCTTTCTCTCTTGTAATATTTTCTTCCTATCCGACTGTTCTGGCGCATCATGTAAGAAAAATATGGTATAAATAAATCCGATAACGATATATATTTTTAGTTAAAAATAGAACAATATTAGAGAAAAACGTATGAAAAAGTGAGAAAAGTTTTCTCGTGACACGTTTCATTCTTTAGGACTAAATTTGTTATGCTGGTGCGACTACACACGACATTATTTTTTTTTTAATCTCGCCGATTTTTAGATCCATTTTGATTCCATCAGTATTGTTCAATGAATCCCAAAATATGTATTGTCTTACCAACTAACACTCTCACATCTACAATTGAAAAGAATATATCTAAACACAACATAAAATTTATGACTACAAAATCTAAAACAATAAAAGTCTTAGTCTATACTATACAAACCAATAGGCTGAAATCTGAAGACGGAATTTGCTCAATCGCCTGTAATAATTATCACAAAAATGCATAGGCGAAAACCACAAGCAATCAAAATAAAAGAGTGTATGAACACAAAAGGGATATTTAACAAACCAATACATCAAATGCGTTAGTTGCCCACCGTATGGATATTGTCTAGAATTTTAATAAAAAAATGCTACTATGGTATGTTATGGCTATTACTGCTGGGTTGGTTCTTTCGCCAAAAACTTGTTGAACAGCTTTCGCCGCTGAAATAAATAGGCAAAGAGAAAAGGAAAGATACAGAGACACTAGAGGGACAGTTTGGACACTGATTATATTTTTGGTTCCAACGACCTTTTGTTGGGGAAATTCCTTCCCGAACAGTTTGGCACGTCTTTACCATCCAAAGTCCAACAGAGAAAGAGATAGAGTTTATTTTTGGCACCAGGAGGCCTCTCCTTTTTGCGCATGCGTCGATTGTCTTTCCTGTCAGGGGATACCTAGAAGATTTTTTTTTTCGTACTTTTATTTTATTTTGTATGTTTTTTTTATTTAGTGTTTTTTTATTTTATTTCGTATTTTATTTAATCCCTACACTACTCTGATCAAACGAGAAAAACAATTCTCTAGAACGAAAATATCTATAGAATAGCTTGATCGCAGTTAAATTTACGCCCTGGCTCTTACATTTCATCATTCCTGACAGAACTTCTATTATCACAATGTGGGATATCTAATAAGAAGTGATGAAAAGAAAATGAATCAAAATGAAATTGGCTAAATATAAAAATTTAAAAAAAGCTAAATTTAAAATTCCCAGCATCCCTCTTTCCAGCGCAAGTGTAGTCGTACCAACACAACAAATTTAATTGGATGAAGTCCTAAAGAAAGAAACGGGCCACAAGAAATTTTTTTCCACTTTTTGTATATATATATATATATATATATATATATATATATATATATATATATATATATCAGCATGCAATGTGGGTATAGAAGAATCCAAAGAAGTATCCTGTACATCATACAGTGGTAGGATAACTCTCTAAGAGAGCTCTAAACATATATGCATATAAATACATATAGAGCAAATATAAAAAAAAATTAAGGCAGACACGTTATCTCATGGTGAATCAGAGGTATAGGCCTATTTCAGACGAACCATCATCAGCTTCCGTCTTTATTTAACAAAGGATTTTACGCAAAATATTTCTTTTGTAAAATCCTTTGTTAAATAAAGACGGAAGCTGATGATGGTTCGTCTGAAATAGGCCATACTTCCGATTCACCATGAGATAACGTGTCTACCTTAAGTTTTCTTATATATATATATATATATATATATATATATATATATATATGTATAGCTAGTATAGAATTATAGCTACTAAATATATATAGCTACTATAGAATTGATAACAGATATGCAATATTTGCTGATAATGCCTGGTTCACACTCTCCTTTTGAACAGGAGTAGAGCTTTCTTTTTAGGATTGGGTTTCCAGTTCCTTCTAAAGACTTTTATTTCTCTTTCACCCCGCTGACCACTTAATGGCATTATCGCCTTGCTTGATTAAAAAAGAAAAAATATCTTTAATGAATTTAAACGCACTACCTGATTGGCGGCGAGGTCTCATCAATTTATAGTAGAGCTGGTTAGATGTAACCATATATTCTATGCCAACGGGTTTTTCTCTCACACTTCTTGCTTGTGGAACTCACTTTCGACTCCATGCTTTCCTGCCAACTTTAATCAGCAAAAATTTAAATGCAATATGTCGTAATAGCTTTACTGCGTTGTATGTAGTGTACAAATTAAAAACAGTAAAAAAATGGCCGTTGACCTTGCATGAAGGATCATCCACCATTTGACAGGTCTTGTTTTTCGTCCTGCTGGGTGCCTAACCACCCTCCTCTCGAAAAAAAAACCTATATTATTATAGATATTATTGGGTTACATGGTACCATTAATACTTAGAGTATTATATTGCCTAAGAAAAAGTTTCACCGTGGTAAGTAGATGGGACCAGCGAAAGGCTTTCTACATCACATTTTAATAACAGAACGGTATGATTTCACAAAAAAAAACTCAAATATTTCTAAAAAAAACTTTGGTCAGTGAATGATTAAAATATTTTAGAAATTCTTCTTGCAAATTAGCACTCACCTCGATTAAAAAGCTGCCGACGCTGATAAAACAAACCTCACCGCCGAGCTTGAAAAGGACGTCCAATCCGTGGTGGACTGAGGTAAGAAATCACAGACAGTCGCTCCTGCCCACCATCAGCATGGATCAGGTGAGTTTCCCTGAAAGCAAAACACTACGTCCTCTCGGGTTAACTCTCACAACAGACCTCAAGTGGAATGTTTACATAGAATCAACAGCTAAATCCGCTGCTAAGAAGGTCGGTTCTCTGTGCTGGGCCAAGAAATTTTTCCCGGCTGAAACAATCCTGCACATATACAAATCTACCATCCACCAGTACATTGAATAATGCTGCCATATCTGTTCGAGTGTTCCTGCTATCAACCTAGGGGTCCTCGACAAAATTAGAATCTGCAATGTGATCGATCCTGACTTAGCAGCTCGGTTACAGTCACTTTCTCACGGACACAGTGTGGCTTCCTTGTTTCTATTCTACAAGTATTTTCACAGCTTCTGCTCTTATGAACTTAGCTCGAATTTACTCGAGCCACAAGATTAGCAACTAGGTCCCACCCTTTTACTGTGAAACCAATAAAATGTAAACGCAAATTCTACTCCAGCATCTTCTTTTCTCACACTTCCCGACTGTGGAATTTCTTTCCATTTACTTGCTTCCGCGTCAGCTACAATCTCCAAGAATTTAAATGTAAAGTCAATAGTCATCTCCTATCTCACTAACCTGCATCCTCTTTCTCATGGAATTCCGTTCCGTTTACTTCCTTTCCTGACAGCTACAATCTCCAAGAATTTAAATGTAAAGTCAAGTCATCTCCTATCTCACTAACTTGCATCCTCTCTTTCTCATGCTCTCATCTCATTTCTTCAGTATTCTCATCCCTCTCCTACCCACTTCCTGACACCCCCTGTATTCTGTCACTCCTTCTCATATCCTCCCTCCTATGTAAGCCCCTACACAACAGCGGCAGTATAATGCCTTGCTTGGGGCGATACGATTATAAAAAAAATTAACTGGAAGACAATCGAAAAGGAATCAGAATGAGTTGATAATTAATGTTGGAATACAGAAAGAATTTTTATCGGGAAAAAATGATGGTTTGCAAAATCTAATCTTAAAATTTACAAAAGACTGAGAGCGTGTGAGATTTTATCACCGACACCATGTATTTCACTCGCGTGCAAGTATTCAATTCAAACAAAATTTGAGATTCAGAAAAATAATCCATCCAATGGAAAAACACAACGAAATAAAGTTCTCATAAATCATGGATGTAGCGGTTTCGATGATAAAAACAGTGCCAGTTGAAAAATAAAATAAAAAGACCTCCCCCTAAACTGAAAAAAAAAATATACATATGATATATTTGTTATAATTCTATATTTTGCTAAATATTTATTTTACTAAAAGCCTGGATATCATTGTTACAATTCTTAGTTTACATCTACATATTTCAAGTAGCAGCAAAGTTGAAAAATCTGCTAAAATCCACCAACGCCACGGCTTATAAAACTCCGGCAATATAAACCAGGCAATTTAGCTATTCAATATGCAAAATATATTGTTGATAATAATGACAATAATTTCTGGTACACATCTTGTTCTGTGTGCTGCGTTCCTTCGGGGTATAAGCGTTCGTGGCTCAAAACAACTCTATCACGTGTGGCTCTTAGCAATTTTTCTCTCTTTGCTAATGTTCCGTCTCGTTCCGCAATCCATTCACACAAGCTCGTCAGGTAAGTGGCTATTACACTCAATATACGCCATCAGGGTTAAGTTTTTCAAGCATTCTTTCCATATTATGATGACCAAGAAATTCCAGCTAAGGTACAAGTGTTCTTTCTGTTGCCACATTCTTTAAGACTTAGTTGTTGTTTATTTGCTCCCTCCATGGAATATCATCTCCAAAATTCGGAATAAGTGAATGCATCCCGACGACGACAGAATTATAGATTGCTACGCTTCTGTGGTGCAATGGATATCGGCTCGGAACGAGAAATCGGAGCACCGAGTTCGAATTCCAGTTGACATTCGTTGCATTCACTTACACGCAAATACCCTTGGGAAAAGTATTAATCCGTTTCTTCCCTCAAGTTATGGGTTAAATAACAGGATAGACTGGGTTATATAACCTTAATCGGCAACCAGTCTACCGCAGAATATAATGTCAATTTACTGCTGGAAAATGTTCTGCCCAGTTAGTCATGTTTCGAAAGAGACATGATCGCCCAAGAGTGTATCATGTATGGCACTTAACTGCCTGTCTGATGCTATGAACTGAAAATAAACGTGTTGTCACGTGAAATCCACTAACTAGGAACTGACTGGATTAAAATGATAATTGTGATTGGAGCAGATAGACTAAACTATCGCCCGGTTCACACTCCAACCACGTCTATTGAACAGGTGAAGAGTTTAGGATGCGGTTTCCAGATTTCTCTTTTCCAATCTTTTCACTTTTCTTTTTTTTTTTTTTCAATTGAAGCTGATAGACTAAACTATGGCCCGGTTCACACTCCACCCACGTCTATTGAACAGGTGAAGAGGCTCATCCCTTGTTTCCTGTTTAGGATGCGGTTTCCGGTTTTCTCTTTTCCAATCTTTTCACTCTTTTCGTTTTTTATTTTATTATTTTTTTCAATTGGAGTAGATAGACTAAACTATCGCCCGGTTCACACTCCTCCCACGTCTATTGAACAGGTGAAGAGGCTCATCCCTTGTTTCTTGCTTAGGATGTAGTTTCCGGCTTTCTCTTTTCCAATCTTTTTTACTCTTAGGTAGCCCCCTGCGCATCAGTGGCGTTATCGCCTTGCTTAGGGTGATATGATTAAAAAAAAAAAGTTAATTAGTTTATTACACCAGAGAAATCAATGTTCAATAAGCGGAGCCTTATGCCAAATAATAGTTTACATAGTGTATTCTGAATTAAATATTTTTAGAGTTTTCTTTTCAATATTATGTGTACACTTACACACACACACATAAATAAATAAATATATATATATATAGTCATTCAATCAGTTAAGTGCCATATGTGATACACGCTTTGGGCGATCATATCTCGAAAAAGACTTGACAGACTGAGTAGAAGATTATCCCGCAGTAGGTTGCCATTGCTTTCTGCGGTAGGCTGGTTGCCAGCCAAGGCTATATAACTGTTATTTAACCCATAACTGGAGGGAAGAGAAAGATTAATGCCTTTCCCAAGCGTAAGTGAATGCAAGGAATTCAACTGGAATTCGAACTCGGTAACCCGATTTGTAGTTCCGAGTCGATATCCACTGCACCACAACGCACATCAGATAGATAGATAGATAGATAGATAGATAGATAGATAGATAGATAGATAGATAGATAGATAGATAGATAGATAGATAGATAGATAGATAGATAGAATTCATGTTTTTAAAAAGTTGCAAGCACACTACAAAACCTAATATGTTTATGGTCCGTCGTATTAAAACAAACACTGACGCAGAGATAAATATTTAGACGTATCCACCCCTTTACATGCACGTGTATGTGTGTGTGTGTGTGTGTGTGTGTGTGTGAGTACGAACGCTTTTTATATTTATATATATGTACACATATATAGTAGTTGTATTTTCTTTCATAGTATATATATATATATATATAGGACGCGATAGGTAAATTGTCACCATTTTCTATTTCGAATTTCGCGCAAGCTAGTTGTTTTTTTGTTTTTTGTTTTTTTTGTCTGCTCAGTATAGTAGGGTCAGTTAGTAGTGTGTGTGTGTGTGTGTGTGTGTGTGTGTGTGTGTGTGTGTGTGTGTGTATAATATATATTATGTGAGTGTGTGTATATATAAAACAACTTTTAATTATTTATTTCAATTATTTAATTATATTTTTAATCTTTTTTATGACCTACAAATTTTTTATTAAAAATCTTGATTTTCTTATGTACGCATTTTTTATATATGCGCACAGACACATGCATATAATGTACGTATATATGTATATTTAGATATATTTATATATACACTCGAATTACATATATATACATATGTGTGTGTGAGAGAGAGAGAGAAGAATCTGAAAATACACGTATATATGTTCTGTTTCGTACCCTAATCTAAGGAAAAATAATTTTGTGAAAATGGATTAAATCCGACATATTGATTTGTTTAAACATTTTTTAAATGGATACTCATCTGCAGGTAGATTTTAACATTAAAGAGTCTAGTTATTTATTTACATCTCCCAGCCTGAATATTCGAGAAATCTTGTTATAAAAATATGCGAGAATCAGAAAAAAAGTCTGGATTGTTC
The DNA here is from genome assembly GCA_037127315.1 of Ascarosepion bandense. Lineage (NCBI taxonomy): Eukaryota > Metazoa > Mollusca > Cephalopoda > Sepiida > Sepiidae > Ascarosepion > Ascarosepion bandense. Next base: position 1,708,189 of record JBBBDQ010000581.1, on the reverse strand, counting down.
AGATCAGGACATCCTACGTACCTGAGCTTTCAAGGCACGTCATAGATAGATAGATAGATAGATAGATAGATAGATAGATAGATAGATAGATAGATATTAAACAGACTGAGATAGATAGATAGATAGATAGATAGATAGATAGATAGATAGATAGATAGATAGATAGATAGATAGATTAAATTAAACAGACTGAGATAGATAGATAGATAGATAGATAGATAGATAGATAGATAGATAGATAGATATTAAACAGACTGAGATAGATAGATAGATAGATAGATAGATAGATAGATAGATAGATAGATAGATAGATAGATATTAAACAGACTGAGATAGATAGATAGATAGATAGATAGATAGATAGATAGATAGATAGATACGAACAGACAAAACTGAGATAGATAGATAGATAGATAGATAGATAGATAGATAGATATTAAACAGACTGAGATAGATAGATAGATAGATAGATATTAGTTATCCATATACAAGCCTGTTTCGCTGTATCACAGCTCATCAGTGTGGCTATATATATATATATATAGAGAGAGAGAGAGAGGGAGGGAGATATGGATGTAAATATATCTATATACATATACATAGTATACATATGTGCATACACGCAGGTACACACTGATACATAAATATATTATCAGGTGTTAATAGAATAGTGCTCAATATAATACAACAGCTATTAAATAAATATTAATAAAGAAACATATTATCCTACGTCTAAAGTACCACTCGGAGATATCATGGACTAAAACACCGAGTTGTGCTTTAGACGTGCGATAATAAATATATTTATTAGGTCTTGGCGATCTTGCGATTTTTCTCGTGTGTATATATATATATATATATATATGTATGTATATATATATATATATGTATATATATATATATATATATATATATATATATAATACATGAGTAGGTATATATGCATAATACTCCACTATATAACTGTAGAATATATAAGCTGACATATATATTTATATATATATATATATATATATATATATATACACCCACACACATGTAATACAGTAAATACATGTATATATGACTTCGTTATCTATTCATTTGACATATCTGCAGGAATATAAAGAATATATCAGTACGCCTATAGATATATATACATGTGTATGTTTGTTTGTGTGTGTTTGTGTGTGTTTGTGTATTTGTTTGTGTGTGTGCGCGCACGCGCACGCTTGTGTGTGTTTGTGTATTAAGAATATATTTATTTTTTATCCGATATTTTTTTATTACATAAAACTTTTTTTTTTAGAGGATACCTTTTTTAAAACAGCCACCCGGTTTGTATTATAAACTGTCTGTATTACATCTGTAGTGAACAAGACAAATTCGAGATTTAAAAATTAAAATCTGACTCATTGATAGAAATGAACGAATTTTCTGGAATTTGCAAACTTTACTTAACACGCACAAAACTCGCGAAATTTCACACCTCGATGCGAAATGTTTATTGCTCAATCTAAAGTCCAGAATCACATCCGGGAGTGAATTCCCAAATGAAATAAAAGACGAGCAAGCTCGACCGTTGCGTCAGAGAGTTAAGATGAAGAGCAATTAACACGTACCCTTAACAAACGTCAGGCGATCGTTATTATTATTGTCTCTATCTTTCTTTCTCACCTCTCACCTCTCACCACCTTCTTCTTCATCGTTCACCCGTCTACTTGACAACTGCATGGAACCCTTTAAGACTGAGCGAAAACTTCAAAAAACTCAGTGAACCAATAAACGCTCATACATACATACATACATACATACATACATACATACATACACACGTTCCTGCATACATCCAAGAAGTTATTATTATGAATTCTTGATACACTTTCCTTAGCTTTTCTTAATGAACATTTTTCTCTATCAAGTCATGTTTTCTATCAATCAATTTCTATTCAAACATGCAAAAGTTAAATTTTTATTCTTCCACTAAATCCACACTTTCCAATTAACAACCTTCTGGTGACGGCGAAAAATCCTAAGTCATGGAGAGTTTGGTTCGTACGACACAAGGCCGATTCAGTAAACATTAACCATCTCCCCATAGCTTCACATTTATTGCTCATCGCACTGAGAAAATTTTAATAAAGGAAAGAGGGCGCAAGATGATAGATGCAATACGAATACGAGTATCTACTTTAAAAATAAAATTTAAATGAATACATGCATATATATATATATATATATATATATATATTGCAGAAAGTTCGGGAGATTAACGAAATGAAATTAACAACCGACATATTTAATTTATTTGTTATTTTTAATCGATACTCATATTTGAGTAGATATTGTTTTTAATTAAAAAGTATATATATATATATATATATATATATATATGAAATGATTTGTTTGAACATGATTTTTTGATCGATACTCATATTTAAGTAGATATTCTGTTTTTAATTAAACAGTATCATATATTGTAGATAGGGGTCGCAGGTTCGAATCCTGCCGAATGACACACATTTTCGTAATAAAACTTTATCGTAAATAATCAGGCTAGTAGATATAAATATATAATACTGTTTAATTAAAAACAGAATATCTACTTAAATATGAGTATCATCAAAAAATAATGTTCAAACAAATCATTTCAAATTGTCGGTTGTTTATAACAAAGTCGTTAATATTCGTTAATTTCCATAATATATATATATATATATATATGTGTGTGTGTGTGTGTGTGTGTGTGTGTGTGTGTGTGTATTCCACTTGTAAACTCGTTTACAAATGAAAATATTCAAAAGTTCTACGATATAATTGTATTGAACACTTTTTAATACAAATGTGCACTGGTCTAATCTTATTATGACCAGAAACTAAGTAATTAAACAATCAATATATATATATATGTGTGTGTGTGTGTGTGTGTGTGTGTGTGTGTGTGTGTGTGTGTGTGTGTGTTTCAGATTAAATAAATTGTAAACAATATGTTTCCTTATTTTTAATAAAATCCATTCATACTCACAGATAATCTTTCGAGTATTACAATCTAAAGATGTTAAAAACAAGCTGTAACGTTGACATGTTATTTTCATTCATTTCATTTCTTCTCGGAAAGAGGTTGAAAGTACTTGGGTACCTTAAGAAATGAATGAAAATAACATCTGTCAACGTTACAGCTTGTTTTTGACATCTTTTGATTGTAATACTCGAACGATTATCTGTGAGTATGAATGGATTTTATTAATAAGCAAATATATTGGTTTTAATTTATTTAATCTGAGATGCTTAAAAGAAAATTTGCTGCCTAAATACACAAGCACACACACACACACATATATATATACATAAATATATACCGGCCTGATTATTTACGAGGAAATTTTCTTCCGAAAATATGTGTCATTCGGCAGGATTCGAACCTGCGACCCCCAACAACATAGGCGTAGCCACTAATTTTACTGGTGTGTCTTAAATAGATTAAATATATCGGTTGTTAATTCCATTTCGTTAAAAACATTCTCTGTTTGCATTTGTTTACACTGCGATTAATGAGAGAGCAGAGATGGTAATTTACGAAAAATCGAAAGTGTATATATAGCCTGATTTAACCTCGCTAAGACTGTGGAATCATTCGTGGTCAAGCGGTCTAAGACGCTGTAGATAAATTGCAAGTTTCTAATACGTTGTTAGGGTCGTAGGTTCGAATCCTGCCGAAAGTTTTCGTAACAAAATTTCACATAAATAATCAAGCCGTTATAAAAATTATTGTTTCGTTAAAACATCTGCTCAAATACGAATATTGATTAAAAATATGTTAATAATATACGTATTCGTCAGCAAATATAAAAAAAATTAATTAACTTCAAATCATCGGTAAATGACTATTTGACAATGTTTATGAAAACAAGCGAATATATATTTGGCCCACCATAAGTTACTACTATATGACGTTATTTCAACATAATAAATGCAGCATAGAAGATATAAGTAACTACAATATAGAAACTAAAAAGGGGACACTTAAGTTTATGTGCCTCTAAAAAATCGCTGAAAAAACAGCATAGTCGGAATAAAAGGCCTCAAACTAAATGAAAACAAAGTTTTCTCGGAAAATGTTTATGCTACCATTAAGAGGTTAGATCAAACTATATTTTACTTATTTAAAAAAAAAAATTAATTGTTTCTAACAGGTTCATTTAGTGGTAGAAAATCTTTTTTTCTCGTCAGTGCGAGGCATAAATTGACGTTAGAGTTTATTACGTCAAAACGTAATATTACGCAAAGGCATTTTTTGACTGTGAAAGACACATTAATTTGGAAATTCTTGCAAAAATAAAATAATCGTCGGATGAAAGTTTCAGGACTTATTCATAATTGACTTAAATCAGTTTCGAAATAATTATTTTTAGAAAGTATTGGTAAAAACACTTTTTTTACTTATGTTACCCCCGCATCAATTAATTTCAAGAAATGTCGAAAAATGCGGCTAAGTCTCAACATAGAGATAATTTTAATTAAATTAAGGAGTCATTAAGGAAAGCTAATCAACTTTCTTTTTTCTTCAAAAAATTCTCCATTATTAGAAAATCTGCTCCGAATTGCGAAAACAAAAAATGCAATAAAACTATGCCATTTTTTATTTGGACAAACTTTTAATTGCTTTTATAAACATAAAATAAAATTATATCACAGTCTGAAAATTTTTTTTTTCAATTGATAATGAGTTTTTAGAAGAATTGTTTTCATTTTTATTATTTTTTATAAAGTAATTTCTCAAAGTTTCAAAAATCTTTAAAAATTTCCTCCTCAGATGTCTCTCAGATTTTTTTTAAATTATTGTGTGGCGAATATATTTACGAATCGAAAAATTTACTTTAAATAAGGCTGCTCATTTGCTGTTAAATAATTAAAACATTTTAATTTTCTGCATGTTAATTACCCGTTTTTTTGTTTGGCCGTACACGATCTTTATCATGAAAAGGTCATGTGATTCAAGGGTTGAAAAAAAAATCCTGGCGGACCTGAAGGAGACTACCACCACCTTTAAATATGTTGTTTTTCTTTTTTTTTCTTTTTTTTTTTTTCAACGCAGTTTTATCGATTATTACATGAAGTTTCCGATTATCATAAAAATTTGGAAAAATTTCAATATTTAAACAATTTTAGGTTGGGCTCAGTTTCTCATACAACGTTGTATTAAATCAATACTCCATTTTGGAATCACTCGCGTTGGGATAGCTTTGTTTTTTATGTTTTGGGACGAACTGTTGCTCTTGTTTGTCTTTTTTCAAGTTTTCTTCAGTTCTTACGATGGCATCTTCCTCAGAAACTCCAAGAATGGCTTTATTCAAAAATTTCGCAAAGGATTCAGTTGTTGAATATGTGCAAGCAAAAAAGTTAATTACACAGAATCGATTTACTATAAGATTGTATGAAAAACTTAGCACCCCCTAAAATTGTTTAAATATTGAAATTTTTCCAAATTTACTTTGTCAATCGGAAAGTTTAGGGCTTAATCGATAAGACTGAACTGAAAAAGTAAAACAAAAGATAATCAACCAATTTACAGGTGGTGTTAATGTCGTACCGCCGAGTGGTTCCAAAATGGAGGATCGATTTAGTAAAACGTTATATGAAAAACTGAGCCCCCCACTAAAATTGTTTAAATATTGAAATTTTCTAAATTTTATTTTGTCAACCAGAGAGTTTAGGATGTAATCGATTAGATTACACTCAAAAATCTTTTAAAAAATTGAAAAACAACAAATTTAAAGGTGGTGGTAGTCTCCTTCAGGTCCGCGAAAATCCGTGTATTAACATTTTATACCAAATTATCTTCCATACTTTTGGCCTGCTACTGTAAATCATCAGTTGTTACATCTGATAAGATGTTGACAGCTGTGATAATAAGGCTACCGTAATTGAGAAACGTTCTTTTGTAAAATTTCAAGCAGTAAGTAGCACTTCTTGTTTCAAGGGAGCTTCAAAAGAGGTTAAATTCGTTAAATTGAATAAAATAATGTGTCAGTGAGATGTATTTTATTTCTGAAAGTTTTTTAAAAACCAAGAATTGGCTTCTGTTTACAATCGATGAAAAATGGCGGAAATTTAAAAATTTAAAAAACGTTTTTTTAACCTGAAATTTTTTGGTTCCGATCAATATTATTTCAGTTTGAAGTTTAATCGTTTATAAAAGCATTATATAACTAATATAATGGTTTTATAAACCATTGTAATAACAAAATTACTATACATGTGAGTGTGTGTGTGTTTGTGTATGTGTGTGTATGTGTGTATTACTGTGAAAAACAACATTTTCAACAGTAAAAGTTTTAATGAAAACATTTGCCTGTTTAAAGATAAATGAGTTTAATTAATTGTACTGAAGAGAGAGATAGACAATATATATATATATATATATATATATATATATATATATATATAAAATGATGTATTTCATGCTATTTTTAGTATTTATTGCCAAATGGATAATTATAAATGGAAATAGAATGATTCTTTTGTTATTACTTTTCAAAATTTTACAAGGTAACCACGAAGCCTTTGCTTCGGCCGGCCAATAAGAAAAAGAGACTAGCATGAGGAAGAGAGAACAAATACTCAACACCAGAAAGGTTTATTTGATGCACATGTTGTTGTGCAGAATTAACAAAAAATATTCTATTTTTATTTAGAATTATCCACTTGGCAATAAATACTAAAAATAGTATGAAACACATTATGTTTTATAAAAAAAAACTGGGGTGGCCTAATAATTGTGACTGGTAGTATATATATATATATAGATATATATATATACGTGTTGGTCCGTGCCGTCATAATGACGGTCAACTATTGAAGTAGTACAAAATCTAATTTAAAAACCTAAGATCCAACCTGCTGTTAAAAATTATTGTCTGTTCCATTTAAATAATATATGGCAACACAATATATCTTACACACACAAAATAATTATCTTTAAAATTTAATAAATCACAATATTTCGTTTATTACATATATTCCAATATAACTTTAAAAAATTAATTTACTAAAACAAATGATTCACACAATACTTAATTAGTTTTCTTAACTACAATATACCTTAGATAATTCTTAATTCCTAATACTAACCTTAACCTTCCAGCCCCTTTACTCATGAGGTAGAACTAAATCTAACTAAAAAAAATCAAACCTGCTGTTAAAATTATTGTTTACCTATTTAAATAATGTATGGTCCTACTAAGTGTCTTACCCAGACAAAATATTTTTTAAAGTTAATTAATTACAAAGTTTCATTTATAAATTATACTCCGATATAACTTAAAAATTAATATTTATTTTACTAAAATAACTGACCCACAATACTTAATTGTTTTTCTTAACTACAATGTACTTAAGAATACCATCATTATTTAATCCAAATTCTAGAAATTTAATCACTTAATCGAAATCAAGTAAAAAAATGTTCAGAAAGCTTATTCGCAGGGCTTTATCATTCGTCTTGAATGAAACCTGCACAAAAGAGATATTGCTGCACATATGCACAATATACTTTTGCCGATTTCGAATTTTTGTTAAGACATCATTGTGATGTCTTCAGTCAGTCTTTAGGGATTTTTTTTTTTTTTTTTTTTGCTGAAGAAACAAAACGCCTGAAGAGTGAAGACATCACAATGGTGCCTTAACAAAAATTTGAAATCGGCATAACTCTGCTCAGTTACAGGAAAAACTTCTCCACATTTATTCTATTAACGCATTATCTCTAGTTCGATATCGAGCACTTTATGAGAAAAAACTGCTTACCAGAAATGCCTTCGGTAAACTACTGAAAAAAATGTAATTTTTGTACTATGCATAATCTCAATTTCAGAAAAAAAAAAAAAAAATATATATATATATATATATATATATATATATATACCAGAGATGTTCCCTGCAAAATAATTTAATTAATTGCAGATTTGTGTCCTAATTTGTAAAATTCATTGTATAATTCAGTGAATGGCTTTATTTTCATCTAAGATTGGAGTTATTCTTTTGTATTTTTTTTTCAACCTGCAAGGATCTAATATCCTACAGTTTATAATGACATAAACAAACGACACCAAAACATTCAAAGTGTATATGCTACTCATTGGTTAAATGAAAAAGTCTGTAGCCTAACATAAAAAATGAATATTTATCTGATATTTTCACTGCGTAATATTCAGTATAAATGTTTTTCTTATTCCTAGGTTTAATTGATAGTTGAAACTAATTAAATCCGAAAATCGTTTATTTGCCAAATATATATCCTATTATTTTCTGTTGTCATCATTGTGCCAGGGGCTCAATTCAACGCTTATACAATTTGGCTGATTAAGAGACAAAAATCTCCCTGCGCCCGTTTTCAACCCCATCTGCGTTTTTGAACCCCCGCCCAAGCAGGAAATGAGCTATGGCTCGGAAAATGTGGTAATTTGATGGCGAAAGATTTAAAGCGAAACGACCTTTCCAGCTTTTTGGTTTCGCGCTTTGATATGTGTTAGAAGTTGTAACAAAAGAAAAGAAAATGATTTTTTTTAATCATATGACCCTAAGCAAGGCGGTAACGCCACTGATGTGCAGGGGGCTACGTAAGAGTGAAAAGATTGGGAAAGAGAAAGCCGGAAACCACATCCTAAACAGGGAACAAGAGACACCTGTACAATAGACGTGGGTGGAGAGTGAACCGGGCGATAGTTTAGTCTATCTACTCCAAATGAAGAAGAAAAAAAAACAGTAAAATGATTGGAAAAGAGAAAGCCGGAAACCACATCCTAAACAGGGAATAAGGGATGAGCCTCTTCACCTGTTCAATAGACGAGGGTGGAGTGTGAACCGGGCGATAGTTTAGTCTATCTACTCCAATTACCAAAACGCAGAGCTAAATCACAAACAAATATTTAATTTTCTAAAAAACACAAAATGAAATATGTACAAAGACATGGTAATTAAAACAGAAAACGTGATTTTGGTCTACTAGCGAAATATTACGAGAGAGAAGGAGTAAATGGGAGTCAAATATTTTTACCACGTTAGGGCTAGCAAAGTAATCTAAGTGCTATTACTGGAAATACCCAACTAAATGTATATATAGAATAATTTTAGTTTGGTCAAAGAAAATATTCAAAAAATCTATTTACCAATTTAGATCCAGCAGTTCCTCTTTTTGGGTTTTTGTTGGTCTGTAACTTTTCATAAACATCCTTTCGACTGGATATAATAATACACGAATCAAAGCCGGAGTTGATAATAACAGAAATTTCCTTTTTAGAACTGACAATTCTCTTAAAAAAAACTAGCACCTAATTAGCATATTTCTCGATGTTTCTTGAATCATCTAGATTTTTCTTGAATATACTGGAATGATCTAGAGTTGTCCAAATATTTTATTTCTAATTTCTCTATTTTATAACGACTTCATGAATGAAAAGTTTTTTGTATTAACAAGTAGGACTCAGTAGAATCCTTTAGTATAAATTTTAACCTTTCTGGAAACTCTATTAATATTTTTGTGTAGAAATGAATCCTCGTAACAGCCTGGTCACATTGGCAGTGTATGCTTAGAATTTGTATTACTGTATGATTGCCTGATAGCTGGCATTCAAACATCGCTAAATTTGTTGAGCATAAATGTCAACGTTCACAACATGACCGTCTGGAACAAGCTCAAAGAGTAACATCAACTGGAAATTCGAAAATACACTTTCTCAAAATTCTACTAGTTGAAAGAAGTGGTGGAGAAGTTGATTCATATCTTTTCCAACAGAATTTGCGTATAAGTGAACCGAAACAGGAATTGAAACTCGGCTTGCTGATTTACAATTGCAAGCGATTTTCCTTTACAGCATCCGCACATCCAGTCTTACATCACCTAGTATCCCCAAATGGTCACCCATATATAAATATTGATCAGGCTCGACATGGCATAAATTCGGTGATCTTACCAGGTGTTTATAGGTGATGTGACCATAAGCCTATTTACTGATAACGAATAGTCTTAATTTTTTACAATTTCATCTCCCGATGCCGTGTGGCACTCAGAACGCTTTCTCCTGTTAATCAAACCCAACCACTGTTATGCCATCCATTTGCTCAAACTCATCAAGTATGCTACGCGTTGCTTTCCCCATCTCTCTTTTACTCTATCTAACCCGTGAGTATCAGATTCTCCAAAACCTCCTTCCTCATTACATGTGCCACGGACTTCAGCAGCCTTTCCCTGATGTCAAGTATTAGTTTCGTTTTCGTTTACATCCCCTCCAAAACCTCACATGTTCCGTCCATGGTATCCTCAGCATGGAGAATTTTATTTACAAGCTCCAAAAATGCTAATATCTTTGCAAAATTGAAATAGAAAAACAGGCATTAATTTCTTAAAGAAAAATGTTTGTCTCATGTCAGTAAGTTTGATTTTACCTTTGACCTCGTGTCAAAGGAGATGAAGTTTTGCTAAAATCTGCATCACATGAATGTAATCTGTATTTTTGGTAAAAGATTCTGTACTCCAAACATTCTGTCTATTTTAATTTTTTCTTCATTTTTTAATGTCAAGTTTTATTTCCTACAAAGATGTTCATTTTGCCGCCTTCTGCTTGATAACAAATTTAAAGTTTTTTTTTCTTAACGATGTAAGATCCATATCTTTTCTATTTGTCTCGATTTCCCTGTGGGACATAATATTACTTTCGTTCAACCAACGACCTAGCAGAGTAAAAAAAAAAAAAAACATTTTTTAACAACCCCTTCAAGGTTTATGTTTACAAGTTGAAGGCAAACTTGTGTATATATATATATATATATATATATATATATATATATATATATATATATATATATATATGTGGGGGCACTTTACATTTTTATATATGTATGTATATATATATACATACACATATATGATATAAATATATATACTTATATATATGCATATATATGTGTGCATGACTTACATTTATATATATGTATGCATATTTATATATATGCATCCTTATAAAATACACACACACACACACACACACATATATATATATATATATATATATATATATATATACAATTTTTTTAAATATAGTTATTTACTTACTTTTACAATATCTGTCTTAAGGCAATAAAGATATTTTCATAAGTATGTATTTCTTTTTTTATCTATATTCTAAAATCAATATATATGTATGACTGTGTGTTGTGAGTGTGTTTATATATGTATATATATATATATGTGTGTGTGTGTGTGTGTGTGTGTGTGTGCGTGGGTGGGTGTATAATATGTAAATATTACATACACGCACTAAGAACTATGTGCGTGTTTATGTATGAATGATTGTATACAATTCTCTAAATATATATTTTCACATAAAATGTACAATGTGTAAACAATAAGAACTATTGCATACGTCGGTAAATGTGTTTATGTGTGCTCGATTTTATAAGTATTTAGAAATATCATGTAAATATATAAATACTATATAAAACATTTAGAATAATATAAGATTGTATATGTGCGCGTAATTATGCGTGCTTGGATGTGTGTGTGTGTGGACGTATGTATAAGGAGATAATGAAAATATCTTGGACCGACCAAGAAGTTTTTCTCCCACTACCACCACTAAAATATGAAATTTCCTAATTCTACCTAATCTTAGTAAATAAATCTTTTTCACTCACTGTCTTTCTTACCCTTTCTCTCGTTCTCTTTCTGTGTCTCTTTCTGTGTTTCTTTGTCTCTTTTACCAATTCTTTCTCAATCTTCCTTCGTTTTGACTCACTCAGTCTCCCTTTATCTTTTTTCGCCTCTCTCTTAGTCCCTCTATTTTCTGATAATATGTTCAATAATTGTTTTTTCGTTTTATATGTAAAACCACTAAGAAATTCTTGAAGGTAAGAAAAAAAAATTCTTAGCAACTTTGTTTTTACAACAACTACAAAGAGGATAATAGTAATATTAGCTGTTTCATTCGGCATTCACTAACTGAGCAACCAGTACTAATGCTTAATTTATATAATTTTCTTATTATTTTTTTTTCCTAAAAAATAGTTCAGTAGCTATTGTCTCGAAAGAGACATGACTGACTGGGCAGAAGATTATCCCGGAGTAGGTTGCCATTACTTTCTGCGGTAGACTGGTTGCCGACCAAGGCTATAGAATCCAATATGTCCTATTATTATTCCATAACTGGAGGGTAAAGATAGATTAATACCTTTCCCAAGGGTATTTGTGTGTAGGTGAATACAAGGAATTCGAACTCAGCTTCCCGATTTTTCGTCCCTAGCCGATATCCACTTTATATCTACAATGATATTTCTGATTTTTCTTTTGGATTTTATTAGGAATGTCTAAATATATTGCAGGTGCACCGAATCATATGTAGCAGCAATATTCTAAGCAATGATGAATTGTAGACTTATATATGTATTAGACAGATTGTGGAGAGAAAAAATAACATGACACTGAGCCAACTTTTTAGCAGCAGTTTAACAAGGGATTCAATATAATAAATTTCCTCTTTGTGTCAGTCCGACAAGACGGAACGAGTCACTTTCTTGGAGGTTAGCATTAGCCATACTGATGGTCCTAATGTTGCGTCTTAGCTTCCGTAACTTTCCCAAGTTGTTTACCTGTGCTTTTTCTATAAATACTTCCATGGCAATTTTTCTTCGTAATGTACCCAAACTTTATGAATTCAAGAGCTGTACAAGATTGGCAACAAAGTCTCATCCACTTACAATTGAATTGGCTAGAATATTGGCTAGAAAAATAACCGTAAGTTCTATGTTAACAGTTTTTTTTCTCGTACTTCTCGTTAGTAAAACACTCTTCTGACTTCATGCATTCTAGCCAATTTGATTTTCAAAAAATTAGATGTAAAGCCAATTGTTTTCTACTGTCTTCCTGGTTACACTTCTATTGTTCTCGTTCTGTAATAACGTTTCGGTTTTCTAATTCTTTTACCTCTTATACACACTTTTTGTCTTAGCGACTTTAATGTCTTACTTGAGGTGAATTCGATTAAGAATGCGGATGACTATTTACGCTCTCACGCCCTGATTGAGCACTCTGGAAGAATGGTAGATTTGAAAGACAATAGCAGAAAGGCCTATGATTGAGAGATTGGCGGTTTTGGAACTATCTCTTTATTGCAGTTGTTCACAGGTCTAAATTGACAAGGGGTGGTATCACCTGTTAAGGTCGCATCTATGGACAAATAGCGATCCCCACAATTAAAACATTAGCAAAGTACAATACATTTTTTTAATAAAAATACATTTTTATAGTAAAAATAATGCAAATACATTTCTGTAGCGAAATTCATAAAAATACATTTTATAACAAAAAGACCAGCAATACATTTTATAAAAAAAATCTAACAGCAAATTTTTATATTAAAATGACCAACAATACATTATATAGCATTTTTATAGTAAACCGACCAACTATAGATTTTATAGCCAAAGAACTAAAAATATATTTTTGTAGTAAAATGACCAACAGTCTATTTTTAAAGTAAAATTACCAACAATAGATTTTATATCAAAAGAACTAATAATATATTTTATAGTAAAATTACCAACAGTCCATTTTAGTAAAATGACCAACAACACATTTTTAGCAAAAGAACTAACAATATATTTTTATGTCAAAATAACCAACAGTACATTATAGTAAAATGGCAAAAAATAGATTTTATTGAAAAAGAACTAACAATATATTTTATAGTAAAATGACCAATAATACATTTTATAGCAAATTGACTAAAAGTTCCTTTTTGATAAAATGACCAACAATACATTTTATAACAAATGAACTAACAATATATTTTTATATCAAAATGGCAGACAGATCATTTTTATAGTAAAATGACCAAAAATAGATTTTATAGCAACAGAAGTAACAATATATTTTATAGCAAAGTGACCAACAGTCCATTTTTAGAGTAAAATTAAACGCAATACATTTTATAGCAAAAGAAAAAACAATATATTTTTATGGCAAAATGACCAACAGTAGATTTGTAAAGTAAAATGAAAAACAATACATTTTATAACAAAAGAACAAACAATATATTTTATATCAAAACAACCAGCAGTCCATTTTTATAACAAAACGACTAACAATACATTTTATAGCAAAAGAACAAACAATATATTTTTATAGAAAAATGACCAACAGTCCATTTTTGTAATAAAATAACCAACAATACACTTTATAGCAAAAATACTAACAATATATTTTTATAGCAAAATGACCTATAATCCATTTTTATAGTAAAATGACCAGCAATACAATTTATAGCAAGAGAACTAACAATATATATTTATAGCAAAATGACCAACAGTTTGTTTTTGTAATAAAATGACCAACAGCACATTTTATAGCAAAATGACTAACAGCATATATTTATAGCAAAATTGTAATCAATAGAACACTAAAAAGGTTCAACAATACATTTTTATAGTAAAATTACCGGCAGTATAATTTTATAAAAAACTTACCAACAATATATTTTTGTAGTAAAATTACCTGTAATACATTTTTTAAATTATTATAATGCATTTTAACATTTACAAATTATATCAAAGATTTAACATGAAAGTATAAAATTATTTGGCAAAATATCTGTAGCTGAAGAAATAAAATTGCGTACAAAATATTTAGATGTTGGGATGAAATAATCCCATAGAGGTTGATATACAGGTAAACAAAATCTAAGGAAATTATTTATTTTCATAATATTCCAAATATTTGCTTCCAGATTAATTAGATAAAATACATGTCAAGAAATATGACATAATAAAAATGGTAACTTTAAAATTCTTTTATTTTCTATCCAACCACATTTTCAAAAAATCTTTCTTCGATAAATATGATAAAATATAAATGAATGAATTCTAATTACTTAATAATACGTTTTATATATATATATATATATATATATATATATATATTATTATTATTATTATTATTAGTCATTCACATACAAGCCTGTTTCACTGTATAACAACTCATCAGTGAGGCTAAATACATCCAAAACTCGACCGATTTGGTGTATTGTTGAATATTGGTTAATTGTAGGTGATTTGACAAGCAAGTAGATTAGTGTAGTCGGGATTTATCCTCAGCGAGTTGTAACACAAGGTCACTTTTTAGCGTGGAGAACCTGAGCGTGTAGCACAGGCCATTGGTCAAAGATTAACCAGTCCCTGCTTACGCGATAACTTGGTACAAAGTTGGTCTTAGCTTGTCAAAGCTGGTTAATATCTAGTCTTAGCTGGTTGTAAGTGAGTTCGTGAGAACAAATGCAACACTTTCATTCTGACCAACGGGCCGCAAAAGAAGATGAGTGTAGCCACTCCAAATGAAAATAAGTATTGAGTGATCTAATGAAGAGATATGTAAAATGAATAAAATCCAATCATGAAAATGTGTTGGGCAGGTCCATTATATTAAAGTGAACTAACCCACCTGCTGCATTAGGTACTCTCCTATAAATGAGGTAGATTAGCTAGCCTGTCTTACTTCAAGGAATAGAAAGGAGGCAGCCATGTTAGAAGACCAATTATTTGACTTCTATATATATATATATATATATATATATATATGTGAGAGAGAGAGAGAGACGACCAATTTAGTAACTGCTGGATGAATGATAGACTCGTACATAACACACACACACACACACACACACACACACACACACACACACACACATATATATATATATATATATATATATATATATATATATATATATCATGAAACAGAAAAATATGCAAACTGGCTAGCAAAAGAAAAACAGACTTTGTTTTGATAAATATTTGATTGTTGTCAAAGTTAAAAATGTGAGCAAAATTCTCCGTATTAGAAAAATATTTGATTGTTTTGAAACTAGCGTAGCCAAGTTAAGATTAATGAATTATATAATAATAAGATCATATGAACCCGGAAATTATGGAAACAATGTGTCAAAATATGATGTAGTCGCTTATATAAAAGACAGAAATTAGTAGTAGTAGTAGTAGTAGTCGGTCGGGATTTGAGATCGGAACTCAGACCGAGAAAAACAGAGGGAAAACCGCAGACGAACGCGACTTCTGGTCCTTCGATGCGTGTGTGCCGACACCTCCAATCCCACCTCCTACTCTACACCACATCATGTGAAAAGCGAATAAATAATATGCTGTCTACAGTTGTTTATATATACGTGTTACAGTCGTCATTATATCTGCGTGAAAAAGGCAAGCGATTTTATAAGAGAGAAGATAACAAGTTTTGGGACCCCGTTGTCGAATTAATAATTGTCGTTCCATCAAAGTGGATACAACTTATATGTCGTTTTGGTTGCAGTTTAAACTTCATCATCCTTGGTACAGGTTATACAACAGTGGTCGTTTTAGTTTGCAGGTTATACAGCATACGTCGCTCTGGTATGTGTTACTGGTATACCACATTTTCGCGTAAGTGAATGTAACAAGCGACTGGGTTTGAACTTGGATCCGAACAGCTAAACATTACACCACATGCACACACATACATACATATGATGACTGTCGACTCGTTCTCCGAGTGTGACTATCGTTGATCAATATTTAGTCAATGATTTGGTTCTCGTGAGAATGCAAGCCAGCAAGTCACCTGCAATGCTAATTGCAAATACGGCAAACTTAGTTGTTTTGCGCGGGACCTGGCCGGTTTTGTAAAGTTTATTCAGCGTTCTCGTTGTTTTTGATATGATCGGTGAGACCGGCTCTCTTTCTGCAGGTTTTCTGACACGACCTGCATTCTAAGCGATTTCTAATGTTGTCAGTCAGTCAGATAAGTGCCATATATGATACACACTTGGGCGATCATGTCTGGAAAGGGACATGACTGGGCAGATGATTATCCCGCAATAGGTTGTCATTACTTTCTACGATAGACTGGTTGCCGGCCAAAGATATAGAACCCAATCTGTCCTGTTATTTAACCCATAACTGTAGAGAAGAGATGGATTAATACCTTTCCCAAGGGTATTTTCGCGTAAGTGAATGCAAGGAATTCAATTGGAATTCGAACTCGGCTCCTCGATTTCTCGTTCCGAGTTGATATCCACTGCGCCACCACGCACATCCAATGTTGTACTGATCATAATTTTTGAAACGTCTGTCGATAGCCTTGAAGAGAGATACTCAGCCATATTCATCAGGTATAAATTGATGGATCATAGGATCAACGATTTCCCCTTACCTTTCTGTAGACTTGCTCATTGCGTATGTTTTGAAGATCTTACTGTCTTCATGAATTGTACTATCTAGGATTGTCTAACTGGCAGTAACTACATACATACAGACAGACAGACAGACTGATATAGATAAAAAGATATATAAATATATGTTGTTAGATAGATAGATAGATAGATAGATAGATAGATAGATCACTCAATAAGTCCCGGGTCTGACATATATATGGCGCCACTAATAAAAAAAATCCATACGATTTTTATGTAGTACTAACCTTCAAATGGAACGTGACAAAATATACCAATCGGTTTATTAGTTTACAAGTTACAGTTATTTAAGTGAAGCTACTGTTGCAAATTTTCAAAACAATGGAAAATCTTGAATTTCTTGTGTTGATAAAGCATTGTTTTCTGATGGGAAAAATACTGTTCAAGTAAAGCAATGGTTTGATAAGTGCTATTCGGACTCTGCTTCGTCAGAAGCAACAGTTAAGAGGTGGTATGCTGATTTTAAACGCGGTCGTACAGACATAAATGATGCTGAACACTTCTTCTTCTTCTTCTTCTTCTTCTATGTGCCCTGTCCCTTCAGGACGTAGGCGATCATGGTTCTCCACGTCTCCCTATCCCTTGTGGCTCTTAGTATGTTTGAGCCTGTTACTCCTGGCAACCCCCGTTCCGTCATCCATCTGATCAGACCCTGTAAATATGTTATCCGCTGCCTTCCTCTGTCTCTCCTTCCTTCTATCTGACCAGTCAGTATCCGGTTCTCCAGGCTCTATTTCCTCATTGCATGTCCCAGGAACTTCAGTTGTACAATCACCCAAAATCGGCAGTTGTTCCGGAAAATGCCAAAAATATTCACAAACTCGTTTAGCCGATCATAAATTGAAGTAAGTTGCGAGAGATAGCAGAAGACATGAACATATCAAAAGGCAGTGGATTCACCATTTTGCATGAACATTTGTCAATGAGAAAGCTGTGTTCACAGTGGGTGCGGCGTTTGCTCACAGTCGATCAAAAGCAAGAACGTGTCGACAGCAGCAGGTGAAAGCCGTTCAAAGCGACCAAAGACGCAAACACCAGCAGGCAAGATTTTAGCCTCCGTATTTTGGAATGAGCAAAGTATTTTGTTCATCGATTCCCTTGAGTAAGGAAAAATCATTAATAGCAAATATTATATTACATTACTGGTGCGTTTGAAGGAAGAAATCGACAAAAAAGCAGCCACAAATGAAGATGAAAAAGTGATCTTTGCTCAAGACAACCCTCCGTGTCAAAAGTCGATCACAACGATGGCAAAACTAGATAAATTGCACTTCGAATTGCTTCCGCGTCATCCTTTTCTCCAGATCTGGCCAGCTACAGGCTATTTCCAGACCTCAAAAGAATGTTCCATAGAAAGGTTTGGCTTAATGAAGAAGTGATATCGGAAAGACAAATCATTCTACAAAAAAGACATCAAATCGTTAGAGAAGCGTTGGAATCAGTGTATCAGGTTAGAAGACGATGCCGATGAATAAAGTCGAAATTTGCTTAAAAGTTGTTGTTTTATTAGTTAGGCCTGGGATTTATTGTGTGATGTGTTAGATATGAACAGACTGAAAAAAGGATGAATTAACAGGTGGTACTTAGTACAAATCATATACGTAGCATTAGTTTTGTTGACTTACAATAGCTTTTGTTAATTATAGTTCGGTAAATATAATTGCAAAGTTCTTTTCCGCTAGCTTTTGGTTGAGGTAGAGACATCACGGAGTCGGATCATTTTCTTTACAAAGAAGTTATTTGATTCTATGAAAGAAATTTTAAGAAACGGTATTTTTTTATTATATTTATGATATTTTAATATAATTATTATTATAATTATGAATATTATTATTATTATGTCATTTTTCATCATATTTCGATTTCTGCTTTGGTCTCACTACCAACCAAGTCTGCGGGGAGACCTAAGGTAGGTAGTGGCGTGTTGTTATGGCTCCATTTCATGTTTTTCTATCTTCCCTATCATCTCCAGCATTACATAGATAAAGTTTTCCTTAGTGTGTGGGCTGTACTTAATAAGACAATTTTTTGTATATCTCTTAAGCTGGGGTTTCCAGGGATTCTTTCAATGTGTTGTTTTGTTCCATTTTTTATCATTCCAAGTGCACCTACTATCACTGGCACAACTCTTGTTTTCAATTTCCACATTTTTCCTATTTCAATTTCCAGGTCTTTATATTTTGACAGTTTTTTCAAATTCCTTGATTGCTATTATTATTATTATGTCATTTTTCATCATATTTCGATTTCTGCTTTGGTCACACTACCAACCAAGTCTGCGGGGAGACCTAAGGCAGGTAGTGGCGTGTTGTTATGGCTCCATTTCATGTTTTTCTATCTTCCCTATCATCCCAAGCATTACATAGATAAAATTTTCCTTAGTGTGTGGGCTGTACTTAATAAGACAATTTTTTGTATATCTCTTAAGCTGGGGTTTCCAGGGATTCTTTCAATGTGTTGTTTTGTTCCATTTTTTATCATTCCAAGTGCACCTACTATCACTGGCACAACTCTTGTTTTCAATTTCCACATTTTTTCTATTTCAATTTCCAGGTCTTTATATTTTGACAGTTTTTCAAATTCCTTGATTGCTATGTTACAATCCGCTGGACAAGCCATATCAATTAATAGACAAGTTTTCTCCTTCTGGTTTTTAACAATAATGTCTGGCCTGTTTGCTTCTATTTTTCTGTCTGTGTAGATGGTGTAATCCCATAGAATGGTTACATCTTCTATTTCTGTAACCGGTGCTGGATGATGTTCATACCAGTGTTTGTTTACAGCTTTTCCATAATGTTTGTACATTGCCCAATGTAAATATTGCCCCACTCTATCGTGGCGATTTTTATATTCGTTTGGGGCAAGCACAGAACAGCCTGAGATTAGGTGGTCTATTGTTTCTTGGTGTTTATCACAAAACCTGCATTTTGGATCCATATTATTATGCATAATATTTGCCTGAAAGTTTCTTGTGAAAAGACTTTGGTCTTGTGCTGCAAGAATAAATCCTTCAGTTTCAGACTTTAATCCAGATGCACGTAACCATCGATGAGTATTAACTTTGTCAACACTGGATTTATTGGCACGTACTGGATATTGGCCATGCAGAGGTTTGTCTTGCCAGCGCTGTTTCATCTTTTCAAGAGCTTTATCTTTGGCTTTCATTTTCATATTTTTTGCCGCAATAGTTGGTTCTTGGCTACTGTTTTGCTTTTCTACAGAATCTACTAACTGTAAATCTTGTTTGTATTTACTGCCTTCTTTTATTATTGAATATTTTTTCTTTCTTTCTTCATGTTGCCTTACTAATTGTATCATCCAATCCTTTGTTGTTTCTATGTATGTTAGTAAGCCAATAGTTGTTGTCTTGTATGACAATTCCAGCTGAATAAGACCCCTTCCACCTTCTTTACGGGGTATGTATAGACGGTCTACATCAGCCTTTGGATGATGCATCTTATGCTTAGAAAGAAGCTTTCTTGTTTTAGCATACATTCGCCTGATGTCGTTTAGAGTCCAGTTTAAGATGTTGAAGCTATATTGGACAGCTGGGATTGCAAGGCTATTAATGGCCATAACTCTATTCTGTGAATTTAATTCAGTTTTTAATATCATTCGTAGCCTTCTATAGTACTCTTTACGCACTATTTCTTTAATTTTTTTATGGTGAATGTTTTCGCTCTCATTTACACCTAGGTATTTATAAGCTTCTTCTGGTTTCAATTCTTTTATTCTTACAGCAGGGTCTAGGCTAATTGAGGATGTTTCTTGTATTGATCCACGTAAAACTGTAGCTTTAGCACATTTATTCAAATTAAATTTCATTCCAATGTCTTCGCTGAAGCATTTTACAGTTTGCAGAAGACCTTCCAGCTCATTATCATTCTTAGCATATAACTTTAAGTCATCCATGTAAAATAGATGGCTTATTTTCTTTTGGCCTATTTTATAACCACATTCTGTCTTATTAAGTTGACTGGTTAGTGCTATTAATGATATGCAGAATAGTAAGGGAGATAAAGAATCACCTTGAAATATACCTCTTTTGATGTTTATTTCATCAGACTTATAGGTTCCATTTATATGATTGAGGTAAAGGGTTGTTTTCCATATAGACATGCACTGTTTGATGAAATTGATGATGACGGGCGATATCTTGTATATATTTAAAGTCTTTAAAATCCAGTCATGTGGCACACTATCGAATGCCTTTCGGTAGACTATCCAGGCAGTACTAAGATTTTTCTTTGTACTGTAGCAGTTTTCCAGGATCATTTTGTTAACTAGCAATTGGTCTTTACAACCATAACAGCCACGTTTACACCCTTTTTGTTCACGCGGTATCATGTCATTTCTTTCTAAGAATAAATATGTCTGTTTTGTTAAAATAGATGTTAATAGTTTATATGTTGTCGGAAGACATGTAATTGGTCTGTAGCTTTTCGGGTTGTTTGTGTCACCATTCTTGGGTAGAAGAAATGTAATTCCTTTGGTCATCCATGCAGGAATTTTAGTGGGATCGTCAACCATTTCTTGAAGTTCTTTGGCTAGTTTTTATGTGCTGTATTTAAATAATATAGCCAAAAGTTAGGAATTTTATCTATACCTGGGAATTTCCAATTGTGTGCTTTTTTTAGTGCAAATTTAACATCATCTTCTGTAATTCCAGACCATGTCTGTTCTGGTTTGTTTTTCATTCGTTCTATCTCTTGCGCAATCCAATGTACTTCCTTGCTATGTTCTTTAGGGCAAGCCCATATCTTTTCCCAGAACTGTGTGACTTCTTCCATTCTGGGGGGGACTGTCACTTCAATTCTTTTTTTACCTATTTCCCTGTAAAATCTCTTTGTATCAGTTTGGAAAATCTTGTTTTGTCTGTAAAATCTTGCTCTTTTCTCGTAGCGTCTTATTCTTTGAGCCTTCAGTTGGATTTTTTTGCTTTATTATTATTATTATTATTATTATTATTATTATTATTATTATTATTATTCCAGAAGAAAATATTTACAGAAATAATAAAGACATAATGTTTAACAATATTTCTACAATTCGTCAGAATATTAAACATTTTGTTTTTTCTTTGATGGAATTACCGCTCTTCTGGAGTGTTTTTAAGATATTGGAAGTTTTACATCACTTATTTTGATTATTACTTTCATTATTTTGTTTTTTTGTTTTTTTGTTTTAGAGGAATAGGCTCCAGATCACTTTTCCCTAAGACACGCTACTGTGACCCTAATACCAAGTCATGTCATGAAAGTGATTATTTTGATTTTTCACAGGATACACAATATGTAGGCGAGTCAATCCGAAAGAAATGACTTCTCTTGATGAGTGCATTGCAAACACGGAAAGAAGCTACAAGGCCTCCTACAGAAGGTAGCTGAAGAGAGTGACAAGAAAGGATTACAAATAAACTACAAGAAAACCGAAGGCATGGTCATCAGCAAAAAGAGCAGCCCAAAATACCAAATACAGGTAAGGGAAACTAGAATCAAGCAAATACAAAAACTTAAATACCTAGGAAGTGTTATAACAGAAGACGGAAAGTGCGACACAGAAATCCGAAGGCGAATTGGCATGGCGAAGGAAGCATTCCAGAAGTTGAGTAAAGTATTAAGAAACAGGACAATTTTGCTAGAAACAAAGAAGAGAGTACTGGATTGCTACGTGCTGTCAGTTCTTATATATGGCAGTGAATGCTGGACAATATCATTAAAGATGAAGGAAAACAAAGAAGATAGTACTGGATTGCTATGTGATGTCAGTTCTTCAATATGGCTGTGAATGCTGGACAATATTGTCAAAGATGAAGGAAAACAAAGAAGTGAGTACCGGATTGCTATGTGTTGTCAGTTCTTATATATGGCAGTAAATGTTGGACAATATCATCAAAGATGAAGGAAAAACTTGAAGCAACTGAAATGTGGTTCTACAGAAGGATGCTGCGAATATCATGGATCGAGCATGTGAACAATGATGAGGTCTTATAAATGACGGAAACAAAAAGGAAAATTAATACTGAGCATCAGGAAGAGACAACTGAAGTTCCTGGGACATGAAACGAGGAAGGAGGGCTTGGAGAACCTGATACTGACAGGCCAGATAGAAGGAAAAAAGACAAAGGAAGGCAACGGATAACATGTTTGAAGGGCTTGAGCAGGTGGTTGCGTGGTGTTACAGGAGAAAGCGCGCTAAGAGCCACCAGGGATAGGGAGAGGTGGAAAGTCATGATCGCCTACGTCTTGAAAGGACAGGGTACATAGAAGAAAAAGATTAAACTGTTTCAACAGCGTGGCGTGGATCACTTGGATTAAAACAAATTCTGGAAATGGTCAGTTGAACTTCAAAATTTTTATAAAGCAGCAAAAACCTAACGGATTTTATCTTTGAAGTTATATGAAGATGCGTAGAGTTCCTGTCTACCAACAATAATGGCAGGAAAATGAAACATATTTAATATAGAAAAGAACAAATTCGAAAGCAAATAAAAGTTAAACCACATTTTCCTGTCAGGAATATTTCCAACTTACAGACATTTTTTTCTAAAGTCAGGTGAACAGGAAATATCATTTTTGTGTTGTACTGTTCAACGGGCTTTGACATCTTCACTTTTTAAATCAGAGACAAATAGACGTGCACACACACACATACACACACACACACACACACACACACACACACACACACACACACACACACACACATATATATATATAAAGAAAGAGAAAGAGAGCGAACTATATTAATATATATATATATATATAAGATATGTATAATATATATATATATATATTTATATATATATATATATTGCATATATATATATATATATATATGTATATATATATATATATATATATATAACTTATTTTTTCCTAAATTTTGAGCCTTTCGTGTCTTTTTTTAATTTTATTTTCTTCTGATTTGTAGAAGTCTTCCTCGAGGTATGTTTGCCATTTTTTTTTTCCTTTTTAGCCCTGCCGAGGGCCGTGAAGGAAGAAACTGTTAGAAGGTGGGGAAAAAGAGAAAAAATGAATTGGCTTAGCCAAGAGCCTCCACGGTGTTCAATCCAAATTCTCTGGTGCAACATCAGCTTGACATGATGGCAAAATTCTATTAAAAGAAAAAAATTGCTATGACTATATAAAAAGAAAACACCCATGAGGATAAATCTGAAGTTTTAACTACAAGTGTGTCTGCATGTATGTATGTCTACTTCTTTTGTCCCCTCATCTACACATGGAAACATACGCACATACATGTACACACACACACACACACTGACACACATACGTTCATGCAGATATATATATATATATATATATATATATATATATATATATATATATATGAGCGCGGGGTTGAGTGGTTAAAACATTCACTTTCTGAGAATTAAACCAAGGTTCAAATCCCACCACGGTTGATTTGTCAGAAAGGTGATGTTTTCATGTTATCCGAATGGTGTGACGGGGACTTCCCATCAGGCAGCACCTTTGGAAAATGTCTGAAAACTATACAGCTGTTTTAAGCCTTGTGAGTGAAATTAGGAAGACGTAACTGTTTTGAAGCCGTCGATGGTTGTGCTAATACGAATTAACAAGTCATCGTGATACTGGCGTTGTTCAAACTGCTGATCAACAGTGATTACGAACCCTCTCCTAGAAACTGTATCTGGATAGCATTGATATAAACTACAGTTGATTACATTTGGTGTTGAGCAAACACAAATGTGTTTGATTTTCGGCAACAGCGATAAGTTAGCCGACTTGGAAAACGCCATTATGTATAAGTTAGCCGACTTGGAAAACGCCATTATGTATGCCATAATGTTGTGCAGACCTCAGAGTACAGTTATGAAAATTCAGGTAGATGCGTATATTAATATCGAATTAATTAGGGAAACTAATGTGCATTGTGGTGAATTGGATATCGGCTCGGAACGAGAAATCGGGGAGCCGAGTTCGAATTCCAGCTGAATTCATTGCATTCACTTACGCGCAAATACCCTTAGGAAAGGTATTAATCCGTTTCTTCCTTCCAGTTATGGGTTAAATAACAGGACAGATTGTGTTCTATAGCCTTGATCGGCAACCAGTCTACCGCAGAAAGCAATGGCAACCTACTGCGAGATAATCTTCTGCCCAGTCAGTCATGTCTCTTTCGAGACATGATCGCCCAAGCGTGTATCACCTATGGCACTTAACTGACTGACTGAATGAAGATTAACGAAACTTGGTTATAAACAACCGTTAAATTGGAAATGTAAACATGTTAGTTTCCGTAACATATTTGTTGAAATTATGATACATTTCAAAGCAGATATGGTTATTACGATGAATTGAAAATTGTGTTATAGAGTTAATTTGACTTTGTTTGGACTGGTCATCATTCGGGGTCGAGAGGTCTAAGATGCACTAGATCACTTGGTGGCTTCCCCTATGTGGACAGGGGTCGCAGGTTCAAATCCTGTCGAGTGACACACATTTTCGTAACAAAAATTTATTTAAACTTATTTATAAATGGAACTTTGTCTGCGTGTGTGTCTGTGTGTGTGTGTGTGTATCCGTTACCTAATCACTCCGAAACGGCTTAACCGATTTTCTTTAAAATTTACGCAGTTGTACTATAAGCGTCTGCGAGTGTTCTTAGCTAGGTTTTATGTCGAGGTACCTTCGATAAATATCGAAAATCGATAATCGAAAAAATCGGGTTATAGAAGGAGTGATCTGATTTTAATCAAATTTGATACACTCATAGTCAAAGACATAAGAAACGATATTCAGAAGTTTCAAGGTCGCAGTTCTTACAGTAGTGCAGAAAATTGATAATATATATATATATATATATATATATATAAGGCAAGATGTTTGTGTGTGTGTCTGTTTATCTGTCTGTATGTTCTTTATGCAAATCCACAATTTTTATCCGATTCTCACCAAACTTCACACAAATATTCTTTAGGCTGAGTCTAAGCCCCAGGACCATGGATTATTTTTAAAGCTTTCATTACACCCTAGCAACACCGGGCTATACTGCTACTCGTAAATAATCAGGCCGGTAGAAATAAATATATAATACTGTTTGATTAAAATCAAAATATCTACTTAAATAGTGTCGATCAAAAATAATGTTCAGATAAATCATTTCAAATTGTCAATCCCAGAAGATCTATGTTTTCGATTGCAAAAGAACACCATGTGTCAGAAGGAACAATCCGAAATGTTTTTCATGAAGACATCAGATACAAATCTTATGTGATGAGAAAAGACCATTTTATGTTAGAAGAGGTAAAGGAAAATTGCTCAATCAGGTCTAAGATGTTCCTAGGAAAACTTAAAATTCCAGCGGAGAAAGATATTATTTGGTTCTTCTCAATATTTCGCCTCCTTGATCGTCTCACTGAACTACGATGTATTGAGCGTAGTTGAGAAAGGGGTGAATGAGCCGCCTCATAACACTAAAGAAGCCCTAAAAGCCTCCATAGTCAGATTAATGTCCAATATGAACCAGAACCACTTAATCCTAGCATGCAGACGATTCAGACCTCTCATAAAAACCGTTATCGAACATGAAGGAGACTTTATCGAATAAAATTACCAAACAATATGTATATTATTTTGGTCATAACTTTTTTCGGTAAAAGTCATCATTATCTGTTTCTAAGAGTAATTTGAGTGTAAGTATAAGTCTGTCCTTAAATATCTCACGCACACTGTATATGTGTAAAAGTATATATGATTGTAAAGCCTCTATCTCTGTCTCTCTCTGTCACTCTCTCTTTATATATCTATATATATATATATATATATAGAGAGAGAGAGAGAGACAAACATACATACATACATATATATATATATATATATATATATATATATATATATATATATTATAAGTTATAGTTTAGAACATGTACAAATTATAATTTACTACCAAAGTGTACTTTTTGTTTCAAAATCGAAATAACAATGTCTCATCAGGTAGTTAATAATGATTACCATCATTATGTTCTAAAATATAATTTATAATAAGTATTCATAGCTCTATTTCTATATTGAGCACTGTTTTAAATGAATGTTTTGAACGTTGTTAATATATTCTTCGTTCTTTATTCAACAACTTTTCCACCCAAAAATAGTAAACGAGGGTAAAACTTGAAACACGAATATTTTTCTCATAATTTATACAAGAAATGAATATGAGAGAAAAGCGTTTAGCATAAGGTTATATTAAAAATTAGATATGGGCACCAAATCCCCCTACCAGATTCTCGAGCCACCCAGAAATCGCGTCAGGGATTTACTTTCCAATCACCCTGTATCTCTGCATTCATATACGCAAAGTTGCATTTATATATTTGTGTGTTTGTGCGTGTATATGAGTGAGTATCTAGCTTAAATACGTTTTTGTTTCTCTGAATTATTCTAAGGACAATGTACAAAATTGTTTTTTTTTTTAATCTGGGGCAGACAACAATTCGGACTGTCATATTTTTTCAAGCCAGTCAATTACTGATCACAAAGAGAAAAGAAAGAAACCTATTTCATTTATATCATGTTTCCTATCATCATATTCTTTCCCTATACCCCTTTCACTCCTCCCTCTCTCCCACTCTTCCTTTCTCTCCTTCCCCCTCACTGTCTCCCTTTCTCTCCTCCCTCTCTTGCCCCCTCTCTCTCTCTATCTCATGCCCTATCTCATACCCTATTATGTTGGCAGGTTTTGAATGACACGAAAGCATACATCTTTTCTCCTACTATAGACAAAATTTGATCACATCATTCTTCCTTTAAATTAAAAAAAATGTAAAAATACAGTCAATACTACGAAGCCCCTAAAACAACATTCTTCAGTACCCTCTAGCTTGAGTGCTTCTTGGGCATTCTACTGAGGAAACATTCAATGAAAAAAAAACAAAATAATTTTACTTATTCTTCTTAATGTACTGGGTCCCTTCAGGACGTGAATGATCATAGCTCTCCACAATTTTTTTACCTGTGTAATTTTGGTAAATTTTGTCTTTCCGCTGTATCCCTTAATCTCTGAACTGCAAACCAGGCTCGTTATGCTTCCCTCTGTCCGTCTTGTCACACTTTCCAAGCCACCTTTCCTCATTGTGTACCCTAGACATTTCAACTCTTTTGCTGATGTTAAGTATAAATATCCCATTTGTTACCTATTTTCTCTAAAGCTCCGTATCTCATATCTTCAGTCGACAGCATTGTCGGTATCCTTCTGAAGATCCACATTTATATCGCTTGAAGTTTCTTCTTTATTTTGCCCAGTATTCGCTGCCATAGAGCAAAACAGATATTACGTAATAGCAGGATTAATATTTAATAAATGTCTTAAATTTAATATTTTTACTTTTCTTTCGTTTATTTTACTTGTTGCGTAATAACATCCTTACATTTGTCTTGATAAAGTTTATCTGAGAAAGACACGCGTCGGATAGGATAAGTTACCGTTTTTTCTTTATTCACATATATATATGAATTCATATTCTTTATTCATATATATATATATATATATATATATATATATATATAGGAGAGAATGGCAAACCCATAAGGACGGAGAGGATGATCAAAAACAAAATATCCAGTTATTATAAATTATTAATCAGATAACAATAAAGAGCGCGATAGATCCAGAGCATTATCTAATCTAAACTTATTTATAAATGAAACTTTGTCTGTGTGTGTGTGTGTCTGTGTGTGTGTATCCGTTACCTATAGACTCCGAAACGGCTGAACCGATTTTCTTGAAAATTTATACAGTTGTACTATAAGCGTCTACGAGTGTTCATAGCTAGGTTTTGTGTCGAGGTACCCCCGATAAATATCGAAAATCGATAATCGAAAAAATCGGGTTATTGAAGGAGTGGTCCGATTTTAATCAAATTTGATACACTCATAGACAAAGACATAAGAAACGATATTCAGAAGTTTCAAAGTTGCAGTTCTTACAATAGTGCAGAAAATTTGATATAGATACCAGGAAATCAAAATTTCACTTACATCCATTCATTTTTCTTTCAGTCTACGGTTTCGCTTTAACTGGAAGCAACTATTGCTTTTTAGTCTTTCGTGCCAACGTCCAAAGAGTCTGAGGTCCAGGACCATGGATTAATTTTAAAGCTTTCATTAAACCCGAGCAACGCCGGGTTATACTGCTAGTAAAACATTAAGAGGAAAACTGAACATATTGTTAAATGGTTGCAAACTGTTTTTATTTTTCAACGGTCTGGAAGAGAGAATGAAAAGTTTACATTGTTGAATAATTTTTTATTTATAGCCGTATTACTATCTGTTAAGTTTTCTCTCTCTCTCTCTATATATATATATATATGTGTGTGTGTGTGTGTGTGTGTGTGTGTGTGTGTGTGTGTGTGTGTGTGTGTGTAAAATATAAAAGTAGACACAGGAAGTCACGAACCAGAGGCGACAGGCTGCTTCATGCTTGAACGCAATCGTCAGACGTTTAACCAAGAAACAAAATGTCGCCTCTGTGTTGATTACAATGTACACTTTTATATTTTATATTTACATACGCTCTCAGATAACTCATAAATATCAGTCAGTCAGTTAAGTGCCATACATGATACACACCTTGTCTCGAAAGAGACATGACTGACTGGGCAAAAGATTATCCCGGAGTAGATTGCCATTGCATTCTACGATAGACTGGTTGCCAGCCAAGGCTATAGAACCCAAGCTGTCTTATTATTTAACCCATAACTGGAGGGAAGAGACGAATTAATACCTTTCCCAAGGGTAAAAACAGCATACTGTAAAACTCTCTCTCTCTCTCTCTCTATATATATATATATATAATCATATATATATATATAAACATATATATATATATATATATATATATATATATATATACATACATATATATATATGTGTATATAAGTGTGTATGAAATTGAATGTATGTGTGTGTATGTGTACGTATATATGTATTCTTAATCGTAGAATTGTGTGTGTGTATATGTATGTATGTATGTGTGTACTTCTATATGTATGTATAATTGTAAATGAATTTTTTTTTTTGTTTACCTAGTGTTGTCTTTATTTAGTTCAAATGACCTAATTTTTTTTTAAAATAATTTTATTTTAAATCCTATATCTTTTTATTCCCTTTTATAAATAATTATGCCTTTTTAAGTAAAGGCCTTTTTCTAATACTTCAACGTTTTTGGGAAGTTAGGTTTTTGAATATGTCCAGCGTCTGTAATATTTAAAAAAATTTTCTTTCTTTTCTTTTCTTTTTCCCTCCCTTCCTTCCTTTATCTCTCTTATCTCCCACCTTTTTCCGTGTTGCTTAACCTTACGTCTATTTAACACGGCTGTCTGTTAATTTTTAGTTACAATTCTCTTTCCTTTTTTTGCGAACCCAGACGATGTCAATTTTTTCTTTTCTTGTTTATTTGATTTTATTTTATCTTTTTCTTTTTCTTTTCCTTTATTTTTCCTTTTTCTTTTCTTTTTTAATTTCTTTGCAAATCTATTTAAAAAGGAAAAGTAGACTAATTTTTCTCCAGTTTCTGAAAGGATTTTTCTGTTGCTGAGGTGATGTGTTATCCCCCGTGGGGATCTTCATATCGAAATGGCCATTCAACATCTTTGAATTAATCCTTTTTTAATATATATTTGCTCTGTAATATTTTATTACATGGAGCTCTCTTCCTGTATCATTTTTTAATATTAAAATAAAATTTTTAATATTAATTAGGATCGGGTTTACCTTCCTGCTTTTTTCCCTTGGATTGAAGTATCTGAATTAATATATATATATATATATGGAGGATCAATGAATATATATAATTATTAAACAATTATTGGTCAGAGTCAAATTAGACCAGTAAAAGGTTGTATTAAAAGTGCTCAACACACATTTAAAGAAAAAAAATCGTAGTTTTTTTAATTTTTTTATAACATACAGAGTTTTTAATTATTAAATTAGGAACATCAGTCGATTGACATACTCGTCTGTTTATTATTTTAAACTTCCCGTTAGGCGTTTGAAAATTTCTGTTGTGCTTTCAAAATAAAGCGTTAGGAAATCAGTTAATCTATAAATGTCTGACAATACCGAAATGTTGAAACACTATAGTAACGTAATCAGCTGATTTCTCTAATCTTTATATATATATATATATATATATATATATATATATATATAATTCTCTAATATATATATATATATATATATATATATATAATTCTCTAATCCATATATATATATATATATATATATATATATATATATATAAGTATTGTTGAAATAATATTCCTTGTCAAAAGAAACACTATTTTTAAGAAAGTGCTCAATACAAAAGTAGAGCTAACAATATTATTTATTCATAAATTATAACATAGATAAGTTACAACATCACTACAAAAGTAGCCATTTTGTTTCAACACTTTTGTGCCTTTTCAAGTGATGTGATGGTTCTTAAATGAATGATAACACAGTAAGCCGTTCTGTGAAGCCGTTACTTTTGAATTTTTTTTATAATCGTGTCGCCCCAAGCAAGGCCTTTTACTGCCACTGTTGTGCAGGGGGTTACATAGGAAGAATTGTTATGAGGAGTGAGAGGTTGCAGGGCGTGTCGGGAAGAGAGTAGGAGAGGAAAGAGATTACTGATGAGAGTGGGGTGGTAGAACGCCACCACCTTCGTAAGGGACTGAGTGCTAGAAAAATTCATGGTGTGTACACCAGCAAGATCAGCATGATGGGCGTTAAAGTCGCCAAACACAAATATATGGGCAAACAGGTGGGAGGAAATGATCTTGTCGATATTGTTGGAGATGCTGTCAAGAACGGAGCAGTCGGGAGATGACGGTAGAGAAAGATGTAGCTAACTGAGCCTAGAAGTGAGAGACGGAAACACATATCAGAAGGATGTGGGGATTCAAGAGAAATCGTCCTGGCTAGAGGAAGGCGTTCACTGACGTAAACACCAACCCCATGCATGTGGATATTGGAGTCCTTTCTGAAGAGAGGAAGGTAGCCAGGGATAGAGAAGTCAGAAGAGGGTATTGAGGAGTTGGGATTAGTCTCAAACAGAGCTAGGATGTCAGGGGACTTTTCATGGAGAAAAGATTCAACGCTACTGAAATTGGTTCGGATACCGCGGATGTTAGTAAAGGAAATGTTAAGGGGTTTAGGTGATTTTAATTTGCTTGGTTTAGCTTTTTTAGCGGAGATATGTGTGTTCATGTTTAATGTTGTTGTTGTAGAGAGGCCTCGAGAAGAGGAGGCAAACGGTCATTAGCTGCGACAGGCACTGGAAGGAAACTGGCGTTGGCTGCAGCAAAGTGTAGCCTCGGGGTTTCACACCGAAAGCACCTGCTGGGACACCTATCCATGCGCGTCATGGCACTGCAAGAACCACGATATTATGCAACTGTTGATCAGAGCGGCCACTCTTGACGCTACGCGTGAGGTAGGGCTCCTAACTACCAGTCGGAAGCAGCAACCAGAAAATTGCCAACCCGATACCCTCACAATGAAGGGACATTGCCACCGACCACGCACATCGCAGGAAAATCGCATAAGCACCATTACTGAGGTCTGAATAGAAAAAGAGAGCCGGAGACCATTTCCTGAACAGGGAATAAGGGATGAGCCTCTACACCTGTTCAATGGATGTGGTTGGAGTGTGAACCGGGCGATAGAAGGGTCTATCTACTCTAATTTAAAAAAAGTTTCAACTACCTGCAATATTAAATTAGATTACACATTACATATTAGAAACTGTGACAAATAACAACTAACTAAATCTGAAAGGAAAATATTAAAACAAAGCAAAGAATATGGCGAAGAAACAGAGATCATTTTTTTCCTTCTTATTTCAAAATTAGTCTAACAGGGAGACTAGTGGTTCCAAAGCGATAGATTGCATTACCCGTAAACAGAAGATTGAAATTTCTTTGAATTTTTCGAGCTTCTCAAAGACTGAACTTCTGTTTTCATTTGGATAATTCCTGATTCGTCTATGCTTTGGAAAGACACCGGACAGAAAAAAAAGGGTAACACGTGGTTTCACAAGAAGAGGGGATAGAATTACAACTCTGAGATATTACATTTCAAAATTTTAAATTACACATATTATAAACTGTGACAAATACTACTATTACTACTACTACTACTAATAATAATAATAATAATAATAACTCACTAAATCTGATAGGAAAATATTAAAACAAAGCAAAGAATATGGCGAAGAGACAGAGATCATTTTTTTCCTTCTTATTTCAAAATTAGTCTAACATTCGTTATTGTAATTCTTGCTATTTTACTGCCTCACTCTTCAAATGATCCATATAATAACCGTTGCTTTTCTTTCCTGAATTTATGTGTAATCCTTCATTGGAAAGAAAAGAAATATGATTTTTTAGAAGAGTTCAAATCCGTACTTAACGCGGCTGAAACAGGGAGAAATACCCGTATAGCAGTCAGAGAAAAAAACCGCTAACGTGACAAAAATACAACAGTGGTTTCAGATATTCCGTTCAAGTGATAAGAATATCCTACGTGAACCTTGAGGAAGATCTAAGAACGTTATCAAACCTGGCAAACTGAAAAAAAAATTATGGTAATATAACCATAGAACAACAACTTCTTACAGCAAAACTTGCATTGTTTTGACTGTGTAGCATGTGATTTATACTAGGATGAATTGAAATGAATTCAGTGCCAATAAGGGACCCTTATCTCTGCGAAACCCATGACATAATTAAGGTGTTATCCTTCCATAGTACTTCAAACAAAAGGGTAGGAAGGAAACATCCATCAATACTCAAAATAGCAGTAAAAGCTACTGAACTTGAAAAACTTTGAAAAAATTATTTTAAGAGAAAGATTTTATAAATTTCAACCGAAAGCAGTACAGGCAATGAATTTCGATCTGTGACTAGCTTGGCAGGAGATTTTCCCGCAGTAAGTTGCCATTTATTTCTGAAGTAGGTTGGTTGCTAACCAAGACTATAGAACCTAATCTGACCTGCCATTTAACCCATAACTGGAAAAGAGGTGGATTAATATAATACTAAACCATTATTTTTTAAAATATTTTCTAGATTTACATAACTAGCAAAGTTTTGATAACGCAACGTAATCGACACAGATTTAGCATCTCGACTTCAGCCACTTTCTCACCGTCAGAATATGGCTTCCCTCTGTCTTTTTTACAAATATTTTCACGTCTTCTGTTTTGACGAGCTTCTTTCTCTGGTGCCGAGACTATATGAATTTACTCGTGCTACTAAACTGGCTTCTAGGTCCCGAACTTTCAGCGTCAAAACAGTCAAATGCAAAATTCACTTCTACTCTAATAGGTTCTTTTCTCGCACTTCCTGCCTACGGAACTCCTTTCTGTATACTTGCTTCCCTGATAGCTACAATCTCTAAAAGTTTAAATGCAACTACAGTTGCCATCTTTTATTTCCTTGATTTCCATGTTTCTCCTATCCTTTCTTCGACATCCCCTGTACCTTGTTTTTGTCTTCCTCTTTCTCTCACTGTAATCCTCTGCGCACCAGTGCCCTTCCCGCATTGTTTGGGTAAAACGATTATAAAAAAAAAGCAGTAAAAACGAATCAATCAAACTTGATTAATATTAGAATTATTAAGGCCAGAAGATATGTTTAAAGTTTGTGCCTGAGGGTATTATCGCGATCGAAGAAACATCGGATACAAAATCATTCGCAAAAATGTTCCGTTCCTAAAAGAAAAGCGAAGTATCAATTGTGCATATATTATTTATCCAGTTTATAAATTTTCCTGCCAATTTATCGCTATTTCCATGACATACATTCTGAAAAACTACATTTCTTACTCTGACTAACCCTGTCTTTTGTAACTGGGACCCGCCATGTCACGAACAAAGGATATTGCTTCGAGAAACAGACTCCCGGTCGGATGTTTTCCCAATCACTATAGTATTGACTTCTTCATGTCTAGGGCTTGCAATTATTTTTTTCTGCATAACCCCATGAATTTCTAGTTTTTCTCACGCTCATCCAACGCCGCAAAGTAACATCCTACCTCGAGTGGCTCTTGGGCCGTGTATTCCGTGTATTTATATTATTCTATAAAAAAGTCCAGATAACACTCATTTTTTCTGATCATGGTGGTAAATAAATTTCCCGACAACTGCGATATTGACTCAGATGGTCGTGAAATTCGGAGTTGCGGTTTCAGATCGGGTAACCTTAACTCCTTTCGGGTTCTTGTAATTGATGTGGCTTTGTCTTATTTTGGTTTCCCATATAGGGTTTATGGATATTGAGCGGTATAGATTTTTGTTGCGGCAAGTGTTTGTTTCTTCCTTTTTCTTCCTTTTAATTTCTTTTGGAGGTCTTTAAAATTGTTGGTTTTAGCACTTTCTCTTCATATCTGACACACACACACACACACACACATATATATATATATATATATATATATATATATATATATATATATAAACACTAGGTACCTCCACTTTTTTACTGAAAAAAAAAACGGCACAGCATGATGAAAAAAGTCCCCAAACAAAGTTTTATCAAAATATTTATGCTTTTATTAAGAGGGAAGACCAATGTATGTTTTTCATTATTTTATTCATTTTTTAATCCTCTTTAGCACGTTCGAAATTTTGGTTAAATATCTTGTTTGTTTTTTGTTTGTTTTCGCTTTAGCGGTCTATGTAACAGTTATCATTAATATTTTTGCACTTTTTTTTTCGGTGAAAAACATTGATTTGAAAATTCTTGCAAAACTCAAATAATTGTTGAATGAAACTTTCAGGACCTATTTACAAATGAATTTAGTTATTTTTACTAGCAGTATAGCCCGGCGTTGCTCGGGTGTAATGAAAGCTTTAAAACTAATCCATGGTCCTGGAGCTCAGACTCTTTGAACGTTGACACGGAAGACTAAAAAGCAATAGTTGTTTCCAGTCAAAGCGAAACCGTAGATTGAAAGAAAAATGAATGGCTTAAGTTAAATTTTGATTTCCGGTATCGATGTCAAATAAGCTTTCCGTCGCAAACTGAACTTTGAAAGCTAAATATGTCCCCTGAGTAAATGGTATCATGGCTGAGGTTAAGAACTACAATTATATCTTCTTAGAGCAAAACCTAAAGCAAAAACCAAAATAAAAAAGATGAAAACCTGATTTTGATCGGACTCGATAGAATATCGGGGTATCGACTTCCAGTACCGGAGTCAAATAAGTTATTCATGCATAAACTAACCATGAAAACTTATCGTGCCCATCGGGAGTAAAATTGGAGAAAATAAGCCATATTGATGGCTGAATATCGGTTTTTGATCATATGTCGGGGGTGTCGATTTCCGATATCTGAGAAAATGAGTCGTCTGAGAAGATCTAATAAGTTTTTAGACTAAAAACTTTAATTTTACCAAGTTAGAGCAAATTCTGTAGCAAGAACCACAATAAAAGAGCTGAAATCCTGATCTTGATCAGACCTGATCGGATATCGGAAAAATCGGGGAAAAAGTAGCCTATGATCTGACCAGAAACCTAAAGAATACTTGTGTGAAGTTTGGTGAGAATCGGATAAAGATTGAGGATTTGTATAAAGGACATACAGATAGACAAACAGATAGACACACACACAAGCAACTTGCCTTTTATATATAGAGATTTTCTTTTTCATAGAAAATATTTTTTACATATGTTACCACCATCCCTTCTTAATTTTATTAAATATCGAAAAATTAAATTTTCATCTGAAATTATTTTATTAGTTAAAAGCAGAAAAGGAGTCCTGCTTTTAAGTATTACTCATTTCCCGAAAATCTTCTTCGAATCAGAAAATAATAAATTCGATAAAACAGAGACATTATTTAAATGGATAAGCTTTTAATTGCTTGTCTAAATAAGATTTATTACGGACATTATTATCTTACGAAAAAATTTTTAAATGAATAATGAATTTTTACAAGAATTGTTTACATTTTTTAAGAAATTGAATTAAAAATTACTGAGTTTTAAATCTTTAAAAGTGCATTACTTTTACCCGGTTCATTGATATTATATTTACTAATAAAAAAACTGAGAATCTTAATGTACCAATATTTTTAAAAGAATTTTTTCTGTTTTTTTATCGATATAAAATCTTATATAGCGTCAACTTTTTTAAAGTATAGTCGACCATACACGACATTATCAGAAAATAAGAGCGATGACTAGAATAAATTTACAGTCAGCATATCTAAAATTAGATTATGAGGAATATTTCCCAACGCTTTTACTGAGTACTTAAAATTATATAAAAGGTGTTCATGCATCTTTTTTTTATTACGTTTTAACAGATAAAGTCTCCGTAGAAATCTGTCAACATCTTTCCTTTCAGTACTTGTTACATGAGTAACGAATGATATGATCATAAATTCGTAATCATCACTACAGTTTGTTTTAAAAATCCATTTCACTGTAATTTTAAACTTAAAATAAAATCAGATCAGATTAATTATTAATCAGCTAATATTGCTTAAATAAAATTGCAGAAAAGTATATAATATTTTTTGAAGATTTTAAACCACCGAAAATTAACTTTTGTTTATAAATGTGTAATTTCAACTAAGCGTGACGCAAAAACATTCGATTTCAATCAATATAATTTCTATTTAAAATGAACCAGAGCATTTTGCTTACAGAAAATAATAAATTTAGTCATTTAGCTCTCAATTAAGACTAAAAAGAATACTTTAAGAATAATTTCCTTTTTAACAATTCATTTTAAACCTTAACTATCGAAAAAAGGCGGAGGTACCTAAGAGCACGCGCACACAGACACAGACACAAAGACACACACACACAAGAGAGAGATAGAGAGAGAGAGAAAGAGATTGAAAAGAGATAGAGAAATTATGTTTTTCCTAGATTTGCTAACTTATCTGATCTTACATTAATACTAAAAAGACATTTAGAGAAAGGTAGGTGGAGCAAGATTTTGTTGCGCCAAACAGTAAAGTTTAAATAGATTGTTGCTTTACGTAAAATCGGCATATATATATATATATATATATATATATATATATATATATAAAGAGAGAGAGGGAGTAGAAGAGAGAGATAATTATATGAATAGATC
This sequence comes from Ascarosepion bandense, assembly GCA_037127315.1. Classification (NCBI taxonomy): domain Eukaryota; kingdom Metazoa; phylum Mollusca; class Cephalopoda; order Sepiida; family Sepiidae; genus Ascarosepion; species Ascarosepion bandense. Next base: position 1,669,804 of record JBBBDQ010000581.1, on the reverse strand, counting down.
GGTTCAAGTATCGTCCGGTACGCACTCATCCGAGGTCTTTTAATAGGATTTACATTTTATCCCTTACTTCGTTTTTAGGATTTGATTTCCGGTTCTTTCTAAAGTGTTCAAATTCTCTTTCAATACGAGAAGCCTGCGTGCGCATTAGTGACATGATAGCCTTGTATATATATATATATATATATATATATATATATATATATATATATATATATATATATTATTATTATTATTATTATTATTATTATTATTATTATTATAACTATAACATACTGCAACTTAATAGCTATAACGTTTCGATGTTTAATACACTATCATCAGGCAATGAAATGTGGTGTAACCACTGCCTGATGATCGTGTATTAACCATGGAAGCATTATAGCTATTAAGTTACAGTATGCTATAATAATAATAATAATAATAATAATAATAATAATATATATATATATATATATATATATATATATATATAGTGGAGACAGAGATAGATATATACGGTGCAGATTGAGATAGATAGATAGATAGATAGATAGATAGATAGATAGATAGATAGATAGATGGAAAGATAGTGAGGCAGATACATATATAATGAAGAGAATGGCATAGATATATAGATAAATAGATAATATATGTAATATCGACAAAAAAAACGGAGCAAACATGAAGACGCATTCAAACGCTGGTGAATAACTAAAAGAATTGTCAAATAGGAAATAATCAAAAACTCTTTTCTTCAATTGTACACATGGTAAAAAAGACGATTATGCATTGAACAATTCCGATTCTTGTCTCTTCACTGACTGAAAAGTCATGCCGAGCGACGTTATCATGCGAAAAAGAGTAGCTGTCAGACAATAGATCAGGTGAAAGTTACATTTTGAATCTTTTTGCACAAGTCCGCCTATTCTTCCTTGTATTTTCTAATCTAAATCGTTCAATTCGGGTCACTTGAAAAAAAAAATAATGACTTAACAATAATAAGCCTTAGAAGTTGCCAATAATGCATATAAAATATATACATATGTACGCATATATATCTGTGTGTGTGTGCCCGTGTCTTTACATACACACACACACATACTCACGCGTATAGACGCACACATACGCACACAAACACACGCATATAAACATAGAGTTTGCGATGCGGGAATTGTCGTCATTTTATAATTCTAATTTCGCGCATGCGTTGTTTGTTCTTTTTTTTTTCTTCTTTTTTTTTTTGTCGACTGCATTTTATAACTGGGTTAGTTGGGCAGCGTCTGTGAAAAAAGAGCACTAAAACGAAATTCACTCCGTCAGAAATTTGGAAACGTCTTGCTGTACTGCTTGGAATTCGTGCCGGAATCTCCAATATGAATATTTCAGCTTATTAAAAAATCATCATGAAAAATATGTAAAACTATAACAAAGGCACAGGAAAGCAGCATTAAGGCGGTGGCAAAGTGAATGACACCGAGATGGCAATGCTATATCAGGACCAATAATATTGCAGATTCATCTTTGTAATTTAAGAAGTATCTATAAATGCATGGCAGTCACACCAGATCAGATGTGAAAGCAATATACAATGCTTAGACTACAATGGTAGACATATAAGAAAAATTGTCTTATGTATATATATATATATATATATATGTGTGTGTGTGTGTGTGTGTGTGTGTGTGTGTGTGTGTGTGTGTGTGTGTGTGTTTACTTAAGGAAATGTTTTTATCCCATTAGGACTTCTTGAAATCAATACCTGCTAGCCTTAGTTCCGTATCCGAAATGTAAACCCTTTTAAATGATTTCTTTTTTTAATACTATGTTATTTCTTGTATTTATAATCTTACACAGTTTTGAGTTGTCCCTGTTTTATCTTTTATTTTCCATAAACAATGAACTTAATATCGGCCGGACCAGATCGAGAAATCTTACTACAGAAAAATGTACCTCCCAACACGAATCAAACCTGTATCCACTGTTGCCATCAGGGTAACCAGTTCTTCAACAGTGAAATTAATGTCTACTGGTCTAGGAATCGGGATGTCCTAATGAAGAAAAAAAAATATATATATATATACACACACACGGGTGTATCTCTCGGGTCACGCATACAAACACGTGCGATCGCGCACATAAGCAAAAGAAAGAAAGAAAGAAAGAAAGAAAGAAAGAAAGAAAGAAAGCACCTTGTCAGTGTTTGAGTTCAGATAAATAGAGTTGTTAATGCCGATTTTTCAAAAAAGATATTTCCACTGTACTGGTTGCCGCAACACAATCTTACTACACCTACCTTTCTCTATATGCCTTGTTATTATTAATGTAAGATCAGATAAGTTGGTAAATCTAGAAAAGCCAAAATTTATTTTTCTATCTCTTTCCAATCTCTTTCTCTCTCTTCCCCGTTCTCTCTTTCTCACACATACACAAACACGCATACACGCACACACACATTCACGCCTGCCTCTATTTCATTTCATTTTATTGTGTATTTAATTTATTTCACACTCGAATATTGACTTTAACTGAAAATTTACCTCATTCCTAGTTATTTTTATTTACATAACGTAAATAATACCTGAAAATGTTCTTTGAGATGCGCTTTACGATCCACACCTCCATTGTAATAGATTCCTTCCCGAAAAACACAAGTTAACAATTTCACATCTGTTCTTTACTTAAAAAACAACGCCACTAAACATTCAAAAGAAACAAATTTTTAAACACGAGCAGTTTTAACCATGCATAAATGCATATTTATATACATGCATAAATATTGCACCTTCGTTTACTCGCCACTTTATAGACGCATACTTAAAAACCTGTTTACACAAGCATAAATATGCCGTAACAAGAAGACGACTCTATATCAACGTAAGAATTTAACTCTCATACAGAGATATTCAAAAATACACTTGTTCTTTCCTATTCATTTTCCTGTACGCATGCGCAGAGACATGCATGTCATTGTTACAAAAAAGTCTCATTGATGGTCGCTGCTTTTTACATTTCGGAAACAACCATTGAACTTTTTTCGTTCTTTTTTTATATACTTTTTCTGTCCATCTCCTTCCGTTCCTGATTTGTGTCCATCTTGTGTCCAAACTCTTCTGGGTTTGGTCTTAGAAGTCTTTTACTGAAGAGGGTTGGTTCTATTCTTGACATTTTACCCCAAATAAAAATAAAATAAAACTGAATGACAAGAAAAATCACTAACAACAAAAGTTCCTGAATTCCTCTCTTGATTCTTCGCTATCTTCTTGCAACTTCCTCTCGTCGCCGATCCCAGATCTTTTATCTTTTTTTCTCTTTTTCTCATTTCTTTACTTTATATATATATATATAAATTTCGTTTTTGGATTGCTTTTGTGTTGGTAACCATGTTTCTCCCATTTGCGGTCCGTATTACAAATGTCGGTAATTTTCTTTTTATCTAAAAACTTTATTGTTAAATCTTTCTCTCGTCAACGTCTACCGTTATGTATTTTCTTCCCTTCTTTTCATTCACACACACACACACACACACACACACACACAGAGAGAGAGAGGGAGAGAGGGAGAGAGAGAGAGGGAGAACACGCACAGATGTAAAGCTTCTTGTAGTGCTGAATTTTCTCACTTTCCCATTGTCTTGTGGACGGACATATTGCTCATGAAGTGGACTTTGCTTGTTTTGTCAATGACAGATGGGTTATAAGGTCCGTGCAGCGAATTCGACCAATTTACCATTTAAATAAAACTTTTCGAGACTAAATATTGTCAGCTTTTTCTCTGTTTGAAAACAGCACCGCTTGCAAATGTGATGTCATTTAGAAAATTGATGCCATCAACGCTAGAAATTAAGCATGAAATATATTAAAGAATAATAATAATAATTAATATTATTATTAATATTATATAATAATAATAATTAATATTATTATTATGTCATTTTTCATCATATTTCGATTTCTGCTATAGACTCACAACCAACCAAGTCTGCGGGAAGAATTAAGGCAGGTCGTAGTGTGTTGTTATGGCTCCATTTCATTTTTTTCTATCTCCCCTATCATCCCTAGTGTTACATAGACAAAGTTATCTTTAGTGTGTGGGCTGTACTTAATAAGACAATTTTTGTATATCTCTTAAACTGGGGTTTCCAGGGATTCTTTCAATGTGTTGTTTTGTTCCATTTTTATCATTCCAAGTGCACCTACTATCACTGGCACAACTCTTGTTTTCAATTTCCAATTTTTTCTATTTCAATTTCCAGGTCTTTATATTTTGACAGTTTTTCGAATTACTTGGTTGCTATTTTAAAATCCGCTGGACAAGCCATATCAATTAATAGACAAGTTTTTTTTATCTTTTTGGTTTTTAACAATAATGTCCGGCCTATTTGCTGCAATTTTTCTGTCTGTGTAGATAGTGTAATCCCATAGAATGGTGACATCTTCTATTTCTGTAACCGGTGCAGGGTGATGTTCATACCAGTGTTTGTTTACAGATTTTTCATAGTGTTTGCACATTGTCCAATGTAAATATTGCCTCACTCTATCGTGGCGATTTTTATATTCATTTGGGGGCAAGTACAGAACAACCTGAGATTAGATGGTTTATTGTTTCTTAGTGTTTATCACAGAGCCTGCATTTTGATCCACATTATTATGTATAATATTTGCCTGAAAGTTTCTAGTGAAAAGACTTTGGTCTTGTGCTGCAAGAATAAAGCCTTCAGCCTCAGACTTTAATCTAGATGCACGTAACTATCGATGAGTATCAACTTTATCAACATTGGATTTATTGGCACGTTCTGGATTACGGCCATGCAGAGGTTTGTCTTGCCAGCGTTGTTTCATCTGTTCAAGATTATTATTATTATTATTTTGTCATTTTTCATCATATTTCGATTTCTGCTTTGGTCTCACTACCAACCAAGTCTGCGGGGAGACCTAAGGCAGGTAGTGGCGTGTTGTTATGGCTCCATTTCATGTTTTTCTATCTTCCCTATCATCCCCAGCATTACATAGATAAAGTTTTCCTTAGTGTGTGGGCTGTACTTAATAAGACAATTTTTTGTATATCTCTTAAGCTGGGGTTTCCAGGGATTCTTTCAATGTGTTGTTTTGTTCCATTTTTTATCATTCCAAGTGCACTTACTATCACTGGTACAACTCTTGTTTTCAATTTCCACATTTTTTCTATTTCAATTTCCAGGTCTTTATATTTTGACAGTTTTTCAAATTCCTTGATTGCTATGTTACAATCCGCTGGACAAGCCATATCAATTAATAGACAAGTTTTCTCCTTCTGGTTTTTAACAATAATGTCTGGCCTGTTTGCTTCAATTTTTCTGTCTGTGTAGATGGTGTAATCCCATAGAATGGTTACATCTATTTCTGTAACCGGTGCTGGATGATGTTCATACCAGTGTTTGTTTACAGCTTTTCCATAATGTTTGCACATTGTCCAATGTAAATATTGCCCAACTCTATCGTGGCGATTTTTATATTCGTTTGGGGCAAGCACAGAACAGCCTGAGATTAGGTGGTCTATTGTTTCTTGGTGTTTATCACAAAACCTGCATTTTGGATCCATATTATTATGCATAATATTTGCCTGAAAGTTTCTCGTGAAAAGACTTTGGTCTTGTGCTGCAAGTATAAATCCTTCAGTTTCAGACTTTAATCCAGATGCACGTAACCATCGATGAGTATTAACTTTGTCAACATTGGATTTATTGGCACGTACTGGATATTGGCCATGCAGAGGTTTGTCTTGCCAGCGTTGTTTCATCTTTTCAAGAGCTTTATCTTTGGCTTTCATTTTCATATTTTTTGCCGCAATAGTTGGTTCTTGGCTTCTGTTTTGCTTTTCTACAGAATCTACTAACTGTAAATCTTGTTTGTATTTACTGCCTTCTTTTATTATTGAATATTTTTTCTTTCTTTCTTCATGTTGCCTTACTAATTGTATCATCCAATCCTTTGTTGTTTCTATGTATGTTAGTAAGCCAATAGTTGTTGTCTTGTATGACAATTCCAGCTGAATAAGACCCCTTCCACCTTCTTTACGGGGTATGTATAGACGGTCTACATCAGCCTTTGGATGATGCATCTTATGCTTAGAAAGAAGCTTTCTTGTTTTAGCATCCATTCGTCTGATGTCGTTTAGAGTCCAGTTTAAGATGTTGAGGCTATATTGGACAACTGGGATTGCAAGGCTATTAATGGCCATAACTCTGTTCTGTGAATTTAATTCAGTTTTTAATATCATTCGTAGCCTTCTATAGTACTCTTTACGCACTATTTCTTTCATTTTTTTATGGTGAATGTTTTCGCTCTCATTTACACCTAGGTATTTATACGCTTCTTCTGGTTTCAATTCTTTTATTGTTACAGCAGGGTCTAGGCTAATTGAGGATGTTTCTTGTATTGATCCACGTAAAACTGTAGCTTTAGCACATTTATTCAAATTAAATTTCATTCCAATGTCTTCGCTGAAGCATTTTACAGTTTGCAGAAGACCTTCCAGCTCATTATCATTCTTAGCATATAACTTTAAGTCATCCATGTAAAATAGATGGCTTATTTTCTTTTGGGCTATTTTATAACCACATTCTGTCTTATTAAGTTGACTGGTTAGTGCTATTAATGATATGCAGAATAGTAAGGGAGATAAAGAATCACCTTGAAATATACCTCTTTTGATGTTTATTTCATCAGACTTATAGGTTCCATTTATATGATTGAGGTAAAGGGTTGTTTTCCATATAGACATGCACTGTTTGATGAAATTGATGATGACGGGCGATATCTTGTATATATTTAAAGTCTTTAAAATCCAGTAATGTGGCACACTATCGAATGCTTTTCGGTAGTCTATCCAGGCAGTACTAAGATTTTTCTTTGTACTGTAGCAGTTTTCCAGGATCATTTTGTTAATTAGCAATTGGTCTTTACAACCATAACAGCCACGTTTGCACCCTTTTTGTTCAAGCGGTATCATGTCATTTCTTTCTAAGAATAAATATGTTTGTTTTGTTAAAATAGATGTTAGTAGTTTATATGTTGTCGGAAGACATGTAATTGGTCTGTAGTTTTTCGGGTTGTTTGTGTCACCATTCTTGGGTAGAAGAAATGTAATTCCTTTTGTCATCCATGCAGGAATTTTAGTGGGATCGTCAACCATTTCTTGGAGTTCTTTGGCTATTTTTTTATGTGCTGCATTTAAATAATATAGCCAAAAGTTAGGAATTTTATCTATACCTGGAGTTTTCCAATTGTGTGCTTTTTTTAGTGCAAATTTAACATCATCTTCTGTAATTCCAGACCATGTCTGTTCGGGTTTATTTTTCATTCGTTCTATCTCCTGCGTAATCCAATGTACTTCCTTGCTAGGTTCTTTAGGGCAAGCCCATATCTTTTCCCAGAACTGTGTGACTTCTTCCATTCTGGGGGGTACTGTCACTTCAATTCTTTTTTTACCTATTTCCCTGTAAAATTTCTTTGTATCAGTCTGAAAGATCTTGTTTTGTCTGTAAAATCTTGCTCTTTTTTCATAGCGTCTTATTCTTTGAGCCTTCAGTTGGATTTTTTGCTTTATTTTTTCTTTATTTGATAAGACGTCATTTTCATTCCTGATGTTATATTTTTTTTCGGCTCTTCTTCTTTTCCTAGTTCTTACATTTATTCCTCTACTCAGTTCATCCAGTACTGACAGTTCACTTCTTAGTTGTTCGATTTCTTTTTCGATTTTTCTTTTCCAAGGTGGATCTTCACCTCTGCGTGACTGCCTTGTTTTTATTTTGATGTTTAATTTTCTTGTTGCTGCTGTTGCTGATGCATATATTACTTCGTTAAGATTTGTATTCGGGTCTTCATCCAGTATTGATTTCAGTGCTGCATTGTACAATTTAATAGTTCGGAGGTTTTGTTTTGTTGGTTGGAATTTTGGGAGCTGTTCACGTTCCTCCATTGTAATACTTTGTATTTGACTTAGCTGGTTTTTTATTTCTATCTTGGCTTCCTGTATATTGTTCTTATTTTCCGTCAAATAATTATCTTCGATGTGTTCTGAACTAATTTTATTTTTGTCTTTTAACTGACTCAGACTCAGATCGCACCTTTCCAGCACTTTTAGACTTACATCATTATCTTCGCAGTGATTTGCGTGTTTCACGGTTTCTACATTATGACCTGTGATTTGTTTGATGTTATTACTTTTTATTTCTGGTTCCGGTTCCTTTTCGTATTTTGTTGATTCGACTCTTCTTGTTACAATTCTTTTAATTTCGTGAATCTCAGCCTCTGACAGTCGGTTATTACGAATAATGTACCTACGTACATTGGCCAATTTATTTTCGTCAATATACTTTCTAGTTGCTTGACCAACTTTTTCACGCCAAATGTCATATGTTTGGCGAGTCATGTTTTTTGAGGTTTGAGTAACGCTTCATGAAATGCAGTCATAACGACTTTGTACTCCTCACGAGACCATTTTATTTTTTCTTTCTTTAAATATACGGTTGTAGATCTAGCTGGTGAATTTTCAGGACCATCATTAGGATTATCCTGGTTGTGGGGACCTGAAAATACATTCTTTGTGTAGGAGTTTGATTATTATTATTATTATTATTATTATTATTATTATTATTATTATTATTATTATTATATGTTCTGTACTTCTCTAAATGAATATTAATAAGCATCACGATCGAGTGGGGGAATATTTACACTGGGCAATGTGCAAACACTTTGGAAAAGATGTTAACAAAGACTGATACGACATTACCCAGCACCAGGTACAGAAACAAAAAACCATCACAATTGCACCATATTTACTGAGAGGAAGATTAAAGTAAATTAAACAGGCACAATTGTCGAAAATAAAAAAGAAAACAATTGCCTATTAATTTTCCATGGACGGTAACATAGCAAGCAAGGAATTTGAAAAAAAACTATAGAAGTATAAAGACCTGGAAATCGAAATAGAAAAAAAAGTGGAAATTGAAAACAGGTATAGTACAAGTCATAGAAGGTGCGCTTGGAACGATAAAGAAAAGAACATAACAAGACACTGAAAAAATCCCTGAAAATCTCATCTTAAGGGAAATTTAAACAATGTCTTAAGCACAGAACACATACTAAGAAGAACTTTGTCCATGTAACACTAGTGATGTTATGGGCGTTAGAGAATCAAATCATGAAATGTCGCCATAACAACACACCACGACCTACCTTAGATCATCACGCAATCGAAGGTAGTGAGGCCATAGTAGAAACTGAAATATAGTGATGATGAACATAATAAGCAATAGGAGTCTTTGTATTACTAGTTGTAACAAGTACTAAGTAAATTGTTGCACTGATGTTAAAATTGTTGTTTCTTGACATAATAATAATAATAATAATAATAATAATAATAATAATAATAATAATAATTGTATCGGATTGCGCTAGTGTAAGGACCCACTGAATATAAAACTCGACATCATATAGTAGGCCAATATCTGCACTGCACTTTTACAGAAAGAAAACTACAAGAAACTGGTATGAACATCACCCAAACCTGGCTGGAATGATATTACCTGTAACAGTTTTATGATACTTTACGATACACACACACACGCACACACACACACACACACACACACACACACACACACACACACACACACACACACACACACACACACACAATAATAATAATAATAATGGATGCAAATGGATGTCAAGCAATGCCATCACTTGATTCATTCTCAAACATTGACAGTGCAGATGTGGCTTTTTAGTCCTGCTACAGTTTTTTTTTTCGGCATCCCGAAGGCTGGCAATTTAATTGGATGTGCGTTGTGGTGCATTGGATATCGACTCGGAACGACAAATCGAAGAGCTGAGTTCGAATTTCAGGTGAATTCCTTGCATTTACTTGCTCAAAAATACCTCTTTCGAGACATGATCGCCCAACAGTCATGTCTCTTTTGAGACATGATCGCCCAAAGCGTGTATCATGTATGGCACTTAACTGACAGACAGTTTTACATTGTCTTGCTTAGATGTAGCAACGTTGTTGTATTTTGCAACATTTGTTACATAAAGGCCACATAACGGGTAATGAATGACATTTCTGTGTGTGTGGCGACTTTCTTGGAGGGGTGGAGAGATCTGCTCTAATTAGACGAATGCAACTACCTTTATTACACGTTAGATCAGATCTGATTGCAACATTTTCAGGAAGACTGACATGAAAACCCTTAAGAGAGTCTTAAGTTTTTCATGCGAAACACAAATCTGTTCGAATTCCCGCTTATCATTGTGCACTACCTTTCCTCCAGAATGAATGATTTCTGGCTATGTCTTCTCAGGGGAAAAAAATCAATTATAAACTCGACATCATATAGTAGGCCAAAACAAAGAATTTTTTCCTCTCCCTTACCTACGATTCTAACAAAACAGAACTACAAATCTTAGCAAAACTTAACATTTCATATCCAGTAAGCAGAAGCCATTTTCTTTTAAATTTCGTCCTTTCTCAAAGAGAACTTCTGCTATTATTTGGATATTTCAAGCAATGCATATTCTTTTTGCGATATCATATGGTCTAAGAAGGTGGGGGGGAACACACAGACAAATTATAATGCTAGTTAATATCTTACATTAAAAAAATCATTTTAAAATTAAACATTAATATATTTATAAACTTAATATAACAAAAAAAAAAACAATGAAAAAAATCAATTATTCTGAAAAAAATAAAAATATTGAAAACAAAGCATGAAAAACAGTGAAACGAAGAATTTTTTCCTCTCCCTTACCTGCGATTCTAACAAAACGGAACCACAAATCTTAGCAAAACTTAGCATTTCATATCCAGCAAGCAGAAGCTATTGTCTAGCACGAGACATGGAACCAACTTTCCTAGTAGAAGACCTAGCAATTGATGCAGGGTTGGAGGGTTGGAGACTATCCAGACAATGCTATTGCTCAAGATAATGAGAATACTAAATGCTTAAAATGTAAGAAGACTTGCTGTCATTTAATCTTCAATGTATGATATAAATTCACTAAATGGCTGAATGAAGGAATTAATACTACTAATATTAATATTAATATTACTAATATTAATACTACTAATATTAACGATCAAAAATAAAATAGAGAATAAAATACCAACAAAGGGGGTTACAAAAAAATCAAACATAAAAACAAAAAATTCATTGCTTTTTCTTTCTTTTTCTATATACCGTGTCATTTAAGGACGTGGGTAATCGTGGCTCTTCACAAATGCCTTTCATTTTAGCTCCACGTAAGGTATCTCTTTTCCTGTTTGCTTCCTCTTGTTCTATCATCCATTTATATAAGCTCGTTAGGCATGTTGCTCAGATTTTGCCTGTCCTACTTGCTTTCAATTTGCCCCATGCTTGTCAAATTCTCCAAGCCCTCTTTCCTGTGTCTTAGACATTTCATTTTTTATTTTTTTTATTAACGTCAATTTCTGGTTTCCATTTTTTTTAACTTATTATGTACATGCTAAATTCATGGTATTGTCAACAACATGCTGTAGAACCACATCTCTTTTCCCTCTTGTCTATCGTTAATCTTTGAAGTGGTTGTCAATATTCACTAGAAAAAACACTGATATTGCATAACACTCTTTTTATTGTTTCTAAAAAGAAAATTCCTGTTTTCTAATATTAGAATGCCCGGAAAGTTTATGACAATTTTGAGGGAAAATTAAAACACAAAACAACATTATGGCATTAAATATTTATTCAATTAAATATGAACCATTTTGTTGCACAACTTTTCTTTATTCTTTTTACGTTTAAAGGGTCCGTCTTCCCAGAATTTTTATGATTTCTCAACAGAACACTCATTATGGTATTTTATCTCATTCAAAGAATTCAGTTTTTTACGAGTGAGATTATTTTTCAAGGACCTGAACAAATGATAATCCGAAGGAACAACATCTGATGAATATGGCGGTAGAGTTAACACATACCAGCCAAGCTACAAAAAGTGAGATCTGGCATTATCCTGATGGCAAACAGCACTTATCCTGTTTACCAATTCTGGGCATTTTTCTTGAATTGCTATCATTAATTCATCCAGTTGCGATCAGTACATTTCAGAATCAACTGACTTGTTAATTGACAGAAGCTTATAATACAGGATTGCTTTCCAGTTACACCAGATGCACAGCATGACATTCTTAGGGTGAATACCTGCTTCTGGGATGGCTAACGTTACCCCCGGATCTTTTTAGTTGAACATTACTGTAAACGATCCATTTATTATAACCCATTACAACTTGTTTAAAAAATGGTACATTTTCATTGCGTTTATAAAATAAAAATCACAGATAGAAATGAAATCCCAAATATTATTTTCATTCAAATCATGTAATACCCAAACATCACTTTTCCTGTTTGCTTCCTCTTGTTCTATCATCCATTTATATAAGCTCGTTAGGCATGTTGCTCAGATTTTGCCTGTCCTACTTGCTTTCAATTTGCCCCATGCTTGTCAAATTCTCCAAGCCCTCTTTCCTGTGTCTTAGACATTTCATTTTTTATTTTTTAAATAGAAATGAAATCCCAAATATTCTTTTCATTCAAATCATGTAATACCCAAACATCACGCTTATCTAAAGAAGCATTCTTAAATTCAGTTGATCGTGGCACCAGGAATAAAACCTCGTCAGAGCAGTTGTCATAAAAATATTTGTAGAAAAGGCAGAGGGAAGCCACGCTACGTCGGTGAGAAAGGGACTGATGTCGATATGCCTAGTCAAGGTCGATTACATTACAGTTCCTTCTTTAGATTTTGTCGAGAACCTCGAAGTGAATAGCAAGAGCACCAGACCAGATATGGCAACAGTATTCAATGCAAGAATAATGGTAGATTTATAAATGTGCAAGAAAACTTTCTGGTCCGACACAGTGACCCAACATTCCTAGCCGTAAATGCAACTATAGATTTGAGAAATATATTCAAACTGGTTTCTGTACACACACTAAGGAAACTATTGATCATCAATTATCTAGGTGCTCTAACTTAGGATCAAATGAATTTTAAAACAGTTAGGATAGGGTAAGGCAATATTTTCATTGAAAAAAATTTTAATCGTTTAAATCCTGCCTGTCGCTTATGCCATAGAATTGGTGAAACTGATGACTACATATTACGAGGCCGTCTAGTTCTTGCTGAGAAAAATACATTATTAGACATGACAGGCTATGACAATATATAAATTGGCATGCCTCTTCGAATCTACAAGGTACAAACACCACACAAATGATGTCACAAATGGTGATAGATCAAATATATTGCGGAATTGACGAATCCTTACAAAAAAGATTTCGAAAATTTGAACCGGCCAGATAATTATTACGACTTTCCCACTGAAATACAACGTTTCTAAACAAAGAAAGACTTTCAAAAACTCCCAAATTATAAGAAAGTAACAAACATGTGCACACTGAAAACTATGATTGTCCCTGTTGTGACAGGGGCGTCGGGTATCATAATGAAGAATACCGAAAATCATGTGAGTAAAATTCTTGGAGACACTAGCATATCAGTGCTACAGGAGATTATTTTGCGTGGAACTGTACATATCCACAAAACCCTCTCCATCTGAATGAAAGGTCCCAAATATTCATAGATAACAGTCGTACAATGCCATTTTTATTCTTATACTCCGGAGGGAAATTTGCAATTACGCTCTTAAAATTAATTTCTGGAAAGATGATACCTCAAATATTATTATTATTATTAATAATAATAATAATAAAACTATGGAAAACTATGGAAAATATGTAAACAAACACTGGTATGAACATCACCTAGCGCCAGTTACAGAACTAGAAGATGTCACTATTCTATGGGGTTACACCATCTACACAGACAAAAAATTTGAAGCAAATAGGCCGGACATTATTGTTAAAAACCAAAAAGAAAAAAACTTGCTTATTAATTGATATGGCTTGTTCAGCGGATTATAACATAGCAACTAAGGAATTCGAAAAACTGTCAAAATATAAAGACCTGGAAATTGAAATAGAAAAATGTGGAAATTGAAAACATGAATCGTGCCAGTAATAGCAAGGGAACTGAGAATGATAAAAAATGGAACAAAACAACACATTAAAAGCAACCCTGGAGACACCAGCTTAAGAGATATACAAAAAAATTGTCTGAGGAGAACTTTGTCTATGTAACGCTATGGATGTTAAGGGAGATAGAAAAACATTAAACGGAGCCATAACAACACACCACGACATGCCTTAGGTCTTCCCACAGACTTGTTAGGTAGTGCGACCATAGCAGAAATAGAAATATGATGAAAAATGACAACATAATAATAATAATAATAATAATAATAATAATAATAATAATAATAATGTCAAATTCTAAAATAGTAATAGTGAAGGAAGAAGTGAAAGAAGAAGAAGATAAAAGAGAGAGAGAGAGAGAGAGAGTAGGAAGTAAAATATAAGAAAAAGAGCAATAGAAGCAAATACTCGCCTAAATAAGACAAATTCTATGCAAAGCAACAAAAGAAGAATGAAAAAAAGGGAAAAAGAAAATGAGACAGTGTTAAGAAGAAGAAGAGGAGTAGGAGGAAGAAGAAAAAGAAGTTGTTGTTTGTCTCCAATGTTTGAAATATTTATTGTTACTTTGGATGTACCATCGACGATTCTTGTTTACAACAGCCATAGGAGTGGAACTGAGATGAAAATACGCTGGAAACTATTTATGAAAGGTAGAAAATTGAATCCAGTGATTGAGGAAAGAAGACGACCAAATTTTCAATAAAGGGAAGAAGATCGATTGATTTTTGAAGTTTGAAAGGAATAACTTGCTTTTTGCCATTGCTCGTTTTGGCCAGTTAAGTGCGATTTTATGAAATGGCGGCATTTCAAATAGACACGAGAAGCACATCGGCTTGGAGTCCTTCTTTGTCAACCGATCTTCGCATCTTGTAAACAGAAAGAATCAGAATGTTAACAGGCCGCGCCGTTTGCGAAACTTCGTCGAATGTCTATCATTAAAAGCATTTGTACAATAACAAGACCGACAAATTGAATTTATGAATCAGTGTTAAGTACAAGGGACTGTGGCTTGATGGGTTTGAGGTTCCAATGCTACTAACCTGCCTTACATCGAATTAAGATACAATTTCATGTTCGAAGTGAAACAATCTATAATTTATGAAGAACTATATTATTATGACTTATCCTTATTTAGTATGTAATTGTATGCCCACAATAAGAGTCTGGTGGCATTGAGCGACTGTCTAAGATTATTTGCTATCCCTATTCTACCGTAGTTTTTCTGCTTCTGTGTACTGTGTTACTTCATGATGCGTCACTTCACTACTTCCTGTAGTTTTTAGTGATAAGTAATATTTCGCCCCTGACTATCACTGTCAGTCCATAAAAACCGTTCTGGGTATGACAATAAAGCCTCTGATCGGAAGATTTTGAGGAGCATGGAAACAACGTTAATTGCCCCCTTGACTCGGACTGGTAACACCTGTTAGACTGCCAGCTATGGGATAAATAGTTAACTCCTAAATTGGGGTTAAGACACTATGAAAGTATAAAAATACATTTTTATAGCAAAAAAAGAAATTAATTTTCTTAGTAAAAAATTACCAGAAATATATGTTTATAAAATATTAAAAATTACCAGCAATACATTTTTATAAAAAATAAAAGTTATCAGAAATACGTTTTTGTAAAAAATAAAAATTATCAGCAAAACATTTTTGTAAAAAATAAAAAATTATCAGCAATACATTTTTGTAAAAAATAGAAATTACCAGCAATACATTTTTGTAAATAATAAAAATTATTAGCAATACATTTTTGTAAAAAACATACCAGTAATACAGTTTTGAATAACAAATTACTGATGCTGCTAAGTAAATTAAATTGCGGTATTAAATGACCCATAAGCTATTGATATGTCACTAAACAAACAAACAAATCTTTTACATAAGCTCGTTAGTTAAGTTGCAGAAAGCATTTTTATACTCGTCTTGTTACTAGATGTTTTCCTATATTCGTCTTGTCCTGTGCGTATCAAATTCTGTAAACACTTTTTCTTCCTTATGTATCCCAGAAACTCTTTCTTATTCTAAGTACTAGTCTCCTTTTTGTTTCTATTTTCCTTAAAACTCTCTCATTGCTCATATGCTCCGTCTATAGTCCTTTCAGCATCCTTCTGTAGAAGCACATGTCTGTTGCTTCAAATCTCTTCTTCATCTGTGAGGAAATTATTCAGTATTCACTGCCTTATGAGTGGGTTGATGTTATATAGCAGATCAACACTTGTTTTTGGACTTTTAATGAAATTTTCTTGATTCTTAATAGTTTGTCCTTAACTTCAATATGTCTTGCGAGTAGTAAATTTTCATATCCTTCTTTCCTCTTAATATGTCTCAGCCATTTTGACTGTCTCATTCTGATTCTAAGAAGAAAAATCCTTTATGTTTCCATTTTCTTTAAAACATTTTTACTAATCATTTTCAGTTTATGGTATTCTCAACATCCTTCCGTATTCCCTCGAAAGCCATCTTAATATGTCAGGAGCTACGACAGCATTCGTCTACGGCTATATTGTGTTGCGATAAACCGCTTCCCGTCCGATCACCGAAGTTAAGCAACATCGAGCCTGGTCAGTACTTAAATGGATGACCATTTTGGAATAACAGGTGCTGTAAACGTAAGAACCAAGAATGGTCCACCGGTCCTCCAGGTTTGGGGGTTGGATGCAGCGCTAACAACCTTGCCCCGTAAAAAAATAGTTTGTTACAGAAACAGCAACAAAAAGTTGCTGCTCTATGCACCATCTGGGTGTGATGGATAAATGATGCTGATGATACTACAGCATTCACTATTATGTAGAAGAACTGATCTTAAATAACAGTTCAGCTCTCATTGCTATATTCA
The DNA here is from genome assembly GCA_037127315.1 of Ascarosepion bandense. Lineage (NCBI taxonomy): Eukaryota > Metazoa > Mollusca > Cephalopoda > Sepiida > Sepiidae > Ascarosepion > Ascarosepion bandense. Next base: position 1,652,883 of record JBBBDQ010000581.1, on the reverse strand, counting down.
TTCTTCCTCAGATGATATACGATGGAATTTCAAACCGAAGCCTTTATTTCGTCCATCATGCCTTTTCAGGATACCCCGGTTTATGTTTTATTTCTTTAGTAACTCAAGTTTTTGCTTACACCTGCTGTGGCCAAGTATTGAACTCACAACATTTTTGGTCAAGTCACTGGATTAGTTAAACCAACGCTTTTATCCATTGAGCCATATGTCATTGGAGAATTAATCTGGACCCCATGGAAAGGTGTCCAGAACAGTAAATCACTTGCGAATTCTTGTTTTGCCCATCAGCAGTCTCCTGCAAAAAGCACTCTGTCTTCGCGTAAAAGTATAAAAATATCAGGAATGTATTCAGATAGAACTGTGGTTTAGTTGGATGTTATCTCCAGGAAATGTTAAGTATATTGCTTAGCATACACGTGTAGTTTCTATCAAGCTTAGACTTTAGGGGCTTAATAATTACCCAGGCAGTGGCACCATTCATTAACATTACCTCATCAGTTGCTCAAAACCAGCAACTTCCACTGAAATGGAAGGTGTAGATAGCATTGCATGATAAATGCTATATCAAAAATTTAAAAATATTCACCCTTGTGCAAATTAATTGAAACAACTGCTTCAGTTTCCTTTCTTTCACCATAAGGTCAGTTTTAGATGCACTGGAGTGACAGGGTGTAATCGATTTCTATTTTTTCTTCAGATTAAGTCATTTGCTGTCGTGTGCGGTAATATAAATCTGTTTTCGGAGTGCATGATGAAATTTGTTTGGCCTTAGAAATATTGCATCATACGTGATTGCTGCACGAACACACTGGCAAGCCTTACAGAGAGATCGCGGATATTGTTGGTGTCAGCCTTTCAACTGTCAGTCGTGTCATTAAGGTGAAGAAACAAACTGGATCCATAACTCCAAAACGTAAAGGAAAATGCAGTCAGAAGAGAAAAAAACAACGCCAAAGTACAACGTGTATGTGATCGGGAAAGTATGAAAGATCCTAGAAATACATTATTCATTTTATGCAATTAATTTGCCCAAAGGTGTCCGTGCACCAATTCGTATTGAATCGCTTTGCGTTGCCTTTTAACAGAAAGAAGGCATTGCAAAAAATCTTCATGTATCGTGAATTGTTTGTGTATAACACGATCTCGAATATAATATTTTAATTCTGTGATTTAAAATTCTGAAAAAACATATCTCGGGTTCGTTATAGCCACTTACGTGCAAATAGCCTTTGGAAAGGCATGACTCTACTTCTTCCACTCCCCAGCTATGGGTTAATTAACCAGACTTGTATCAGTAAAATAATTATTAGCTCCAGAAAAAATAAATAAAATTGCGTACTAAATATTTAGATTTCGGTTTTAAATCACTTATAAACGTTGATCAGTCAGTTAAGTGCCATACGTGATACTCGCTTGGGTGATCATGTCTCTTTCGAGACATGACTGACTGGGCAGAAGATTATCCCGCAGTAGGTTGCCATTGCTTTCTGCGATAGACTGGTTGCCGACCAAGGCTACAGAACCCAATCTGTCCTGTTATTTAACCCATAACTGGAAGGAAGAGATGGATTAATAGTTTTCCCAAGGGTATTTGCGCGTAAGTGAATCCAATGGATTCAACTGGAATTCGAACTCGGCTCCCCGGTTTCTCGTTGATATGCCGTTAATAATAATAACTGACTTTTTTTACAATGTGTAGCAACTAAATTTAAACTAATTTTAAGGCTTCTTCAAATGTTTAGTTCTTTTTATGTACAAAGCTATGTCTGGCAGATAAAAAAAGAAAATGTAGGTGCTTACGGTCACGTCACATTGAAACACCGCTTCGAAGTTAAGCAACGTCGAGCCTGGTCAGTATCTAGATGGGTGATATTTACGATATCAGCTGCTGTAAGCTTGTTTGTGTGGGTGGTTCAATAGACAGTGGCTCGAAATTAATAATCGGGGAGCCGAGATCCAATTACCGTTTCGTTCGTTATATTCAATTACGTGCAAATAGCCTTTGGAAACGTATGACTACCCACTTCTCTCCCCTAGCTATGGTATCACTAAAAGAAGTATTATCTAAAAAAAAACTGTATACTAAATATTTGGATTTCGGCATTAGAAATAACTTCTAGACGTTGATAGGCCGGTAAATAAAACAGCTACCAAAAATGTTGGTTAAAATTTTGTGCTATTATTGCAAACCGAAGGGTTTTCCTGATTTGGAAAGCAACGTCGGAAATTCTGACATTTTTGCATAAGTCGTGCTTGTTGGGAAAACATAGAGCAGCTTCAACTACCTCTATATGCCCTGTCCTTTCAGGACGTAGGCGATCATGACTTTCCACGTCTGCCTATCCCTGGTGGCTCTTAGCACGCTTTCTCCTGTTGCACCATGCAACCCTCGTTCAATCATCCACCTGATTCACCTGATTAGGCTCTTCAAATATATTATTTCGCTGCTTTCCCCTGACTCTTTTCCCCTCTATCTGGCCTGTTAGTATCAGGTTCTCTAAGCCCTCCTTCCTCATTGCATGTACCAGAAACTTTAGCTGTCTCTCCCTGATGCTCAGCATTAATTTCCTTTTCGTTTCCATCTTTTCTAAAACCTCATCATTGCTCACATCCATGATATTCGCAGCATCCTTCTGTCGAACCACATTTCAGTTGTTTCAAGTTTTTCCTTCATCGTCCAGCATTCACTGCTATATTGAATAACTGACATCCCATAGCAATCCAGTACTCTCTTTTTTGTTTCTAGCGAAATTGTTCTGTTTCTTAATACTTTACTCAACTTCTGGAATGCTTCCTTCGCCATGCCAATTCGCCTTCGGATCTCTGTGTCGCAATTTTCGTCTTCTGTTATAACACTTCCCAGGTATTTAAATTTTTGTACCTGCTTGATTTTAGTATCCCCGGCCTGTATTTGGCATATTGGATTGCTTTTTTTTTTTTTACTGATGACCATGCATTCGGTTTTCTTGCAGTGTTTTTGTAGTCCTTTCTTGTCACTCTCTTCAGCTATCTTCAGCAGGAGGTCTTCTCAATATTGTAATTGATATGAGAGTGCTTTTACGCAAGGATATGTTTGCTGATGTATCAAATAAACTGTTTAAGTAATTATGGGCTTAAAGAATAGGTCTACGCGCTTGAGTGATAATCTGAAAACAAAGTTATAGAAAGGACGAAGGCAAAGGATGAAAATTAAGTCATCGGGAAAATGAGGTTAAATAAAAGAGATACTGTGAGAGAGAGGGAGAGAGAGAGTAGGAGCGAAAGATATACAGAGGGGATAAGAATGATTGAAAATTTATTGCGAATCTGTCGAGATAGCTGTTGAAATTAAGTCAGAGAGAGAATTAGAGGTGTTAAAAACTGATCTAAAAAGGAAGATACAGAGAGGGGGAGAGAAAAGCTAGAAATTGAATTACTGAGAGAGAGGGAGAGAGAAAAAGAGAGTGTTAAAGCTTGACCAAAAGAGAAAGAAAGTGAATGTGCTTATGAAAAGGAGGGGGCAAATCAGAAAATTGAATTATTAAGAGAGAGAGAGAGAGAGATCGAGAGAGAGCGAGAGAGAGAAATGGTTAAAACTTAACCATAAGAAAGAGAGATAAAAAATAAAGAAAGAAAGAGAGAGGTGTGGAGAAAAGAAAAATTGGAATTACTGAGAGAGAGAAAGAGAGAGAGTAAATACTTGGTAAAAAAAGAAAGAGATAAAAATACAAAAAATATTCTCCAAGAGAAAGAGAGAGAAGCTAAAAATTAAATTATTCTGCAGGAGAGAAAGAAAGAGAAAGAGAGAGAGAGAATCAAAAGAGAAAAGCGATAAAAGATAAAAAAATAACTTCCGAGAGAGAAAGAAAGAAACAAAGAAAGAGAGAGAGAGAGAGAGAGAGAGAGAGAGAAGCTGAAAACTGAAGTAATGAGAGAAGTGACAGAGAGAGAAAGAAGGTGAAAATTGAGTTACTGAGTGAGAGAGAGAGAGAGAGAAAGAGAGAGAGAGAGAGGTAGAGAGAGAAAAATAGAGGAAATGTGAGTTCCCCAAAAAAAAAAAAACAGAGGAGAAAGTGGACTTTTCAAGCGCCTCTTAGATGCGGCACAAAAACGAAAGTTTAGGGTTCCCAATGAGTATCGAACTCACTACTCAGTTGTAACGGTTCTTGCTAACCATTACACCACGTCGAGGTAGAGTGGGAAAAGGAGTCTCTGCGCGTCCTTGTACGTGCATGTGTGTGTGTATAGTGTACCTGATTTGTGCATACGTATCTCTTGGGTCTTCGCTTCAGCACTATGTTGCACACGGTAAATGGTTGATTTTTTATCAATGTACGCGCGTGTGTAAAATGACTGCGAGAAAGCGTTACTCTATAAACTTCAACCCCAAAATTAATTTTACGTCTCTCTTTCTCTCTCCAACACAATTTGTACGACTCATTCATCTATATTTTGTAGACGTCCTGTTTGAATTATACGCTTTTAAACATATTGAGAGACTGTTAAAGACATTTTTTTTTTTACTTATACGAATACGCATATACATTCACTTGTGCATCTGTCTGTGCGGTATGCGTTTGAAAGTGAGCTAAAATCTCCGATTTTTAAAACTATTATTAAGTGAAATTATTTGCAGGAAATTTGCTCGATTCGTCGGCTCCGGAGGAAACCAGATGGCGCGAAAGATAATGAATAGACCAAACAACTTATTTGTGCACGCAATTTAAAAGAAAATTTGCGCGGCTGATTGAAGAAATCGACAAAGACTTATACTAAGTAGATTAACATGACTATATACTAATTCCAACGGCACCTGCCACAGAAAAGTGAGGACAAAACTTCAAATAATATTTAGTACACCAAGTTCCATATTATTTAGATACTGTAATATTATGGCGTTGTGTCAGGGTAGTTTTGTAAACATCTACTAATTGTATTAAATAAAACCCCATAGTACCAACAACTAAAACAGATATTTGTTGTGGACTAAATAAAACACCCCCGGTAACAAAAATGAGCTAAACAAGACGACTTAAATAAAGAAATCAAAGGGAGTTCAGGAAGAGTTCCCTTCGGACACGAAAATGTAAGTCGAACTCTCTGAGCAGAGAACGACGCGGTCTAGGCTCGGTCTACTGACAAAGAAAGGCAGACAAGCTCTCAGCCTTGCGTCAGAGTTCGACAGTCGCTATTCTGTCTATGGAAGGATCTCAGCTGAGGAGGTTTAGACAAGCTTAGTGCCCGATCCCTCGTCTGCGGAGGCTGGGCAAATATGGGCTCTTGATTCGAGTTTCTGCGCTTGAGTGCCCCACGTAAAGCCCGGACTTGTGAGACACTCTGGGTAAATACTCATAGTTCCACACGAAAACAAAAGTGTCAGTCGAGTTCTCTGAACTCGGACAGAGAATGGCTCAGATGGGACTCGATCTACGGACTGGGATTCGGCTGTCTTCTGGCAGTGTTCGACACAGTCGAAGCTCCATCGGAGGACAGTGATTCGGCTGAGAAGTTTAAACTGCTTAAGTGCCCAGTATCGAGTATGCATGGGGCAGGGCAAATTTTGACGCTTTGCCTAAGCGTCCTCGCTCGAGTTCGCCACGTAAAGCCAGACCTTGTATCATATCCCATCACTGGGGGGAGGGGCTCAAAACACAGTATGTGAACCTAACACGAACTCGGAGCTATCAGTCAAGCTTTCTGTCTTCGGGTGGATAACGACGAAATCAGGGCCCTATCTACTGACTGAGATTGGCTGAGTAGAACAGACGAGCTCTCTGTCGTTGAGCAGAATTCAAACCAGTTGAGCCACCGTCTACGAACAGATACTTGGTTGTGAAAGACAGATAAGCACTCTGACCAGCTTAGTGTCCAATCCCGCATTTGCGTGGGCTTAGCAAATTTCGACACTTGGCTCGAATGTCCGCGCTCGATTTCTCCACGTAAAGCTACCTGTCTTTGTGCAGATAACGAATTCAAATCAGCCGTTTCTCCGTCTACAGACAAGGACTCAACTGAGAAAAAAAGACAGGCTTAGTGCCCGGTCCCGCGTAAGCGCAGATTAGGTAAATTTTGTCCTATTGGTCTGCTCGGGATCCCAACGTAAAGCCCGAAATTGTGTCGCATCCCGTATCAGTTGTGGCGCTCAAGCTAAATACCCTGATTTCCTAGTGAACAAGGTCTCGGTTTTCGGGCAGAGAACGACTCAGTCGAGTCTGAGATTCGACTAAAAACAGACAAGCACTCTGCCTTCAGGCAGAGTTCGACTCTGTCAAAACTCCGTCTACGGACGGAAACTCGATTGAGAAGGAGAGATTTAGAACCCGATCCCTCATATGCGGAGGTAGGCAATTTTGACCCTAGATCCGAGTTTCCTCTCTCGGGTTCTTAACATAAAGTGTGACATTGTGATACATCCCGTCTCTGTTGGGTGACTCAAGTTAAATACACGGAGCCTTCAGGCAGACTTGGCCTTAGTAAAGGCTCTGTCTGCGGAAGAAGACACGGCTGAAAAGAAAAAAACAAGCCCACTGTCCTATCCCGTGTGTGCGGAGCCTGTGGAAATTTTGACACTTCTCCCGAGTGAAAAAAAACCGACCTTGTGTCACATCCCGTCTCAGTGGGGAGACTCCAGGTAAATGCCCAGATTTCCTCTTGAAAGCTGTCAAACAAATTCTCAGTTGAATCTCGTCTTGGAAAATATAAACAAATAGCCGATTGGGGCTTGAGCAATTTTTGTCCTGAGCAGACGTGCTCAGATATTTCCACTTTAAAAACTGACCTTATGTTGTATCCCCAAATTGTGGGATGGTTTTCGCTAAATACCAAGAATTCTGCGCAATCTCGAATTTGTCGGACTGTCTAAATTCGGCCGGAGAGAAACTCAGACGTGGCTATGTCAACGGGCTGAATCTCAGCACGAGAAATATTGACCAGAACCTGCTCGCGGTTATGCTAGTTGAATTTTTACCCTTGGTCTGAGTGTACTTGCTTGTGCTCCTCACGATAAAAACAATCTGTAGGCAGACTTTGGGTAAATACTTAGTGTTCCGAGATAGCTAGAGATTGTCAGTCAAGCTCTCTGTCTTCGTTTTTATTTTGGCTTGTAAGAAATTATTTTTAGATAATAATGATTTATTGATGCAAGATCTACTATTTAAACCATAGCTGGGGTGTAAGAGGTGGATCCATACCTTTCCCAAGGGTGTTGACGCTAAAGAGAATATAACGAACCCGACTTTAATTGAAAACCAGATTTCAGATTGAGAAGTGTTTTAACTGATGACGGAAACTGTGACACTGAAATCCAAAGCTACATTGGAATAGCAAAAGGTGCCTTTCAGAGGCTAAACACAGTTTCACGAAGCAGGAAAATTATTTTCGAAACAATGATTCATTTACTGATTCGTTTTCCACGTTTTATCAACCATTTGCATATTTAAAGCCAGAAAATATTTTTTAGATCGTAAGATTTTTTTTTAAAATAATAATGTTTTAGTGATACATAATTGTGAAAAAATAGGTGGGTCGTACCTTTCCCAATGGTATTTATGCATCAATCAGTCAGTTAAGTGCCATACGTGAAACACGCTTGGGCGATCATGTCTCGAAAGTGACATGACTGACTGGGCAGAAGATTATCCCGCAGTAGGTTGCCATTGCTTTCTGCGGTAGACTGCTTGCCAGCCAAGGCTATAGAACCCAATCTGTCCTGTTATTCATCCCATAACTAGAAGGAAGAGACGGATTAATACCTTTCCCAAGGGTATTTGCGCGTTAGTGAATGCAATGAATTAAACTGGAATTTGAACTCGGCTCCCAGATTTCTCGTTCCGAACCGATATCCAATGCACCACAACGCACATCCAATGCATAAGTGAACAAAATGAGTCAAACTAGAATTAGAACCCGACTCTCCAATTAACAATTTCAAGCCATCATCTATCACACTACACGAACATCCAAGAATACAGCACCTGGTATTCCCATACAGTTGTCCATCTAGCTACTGAGTAGGCTCGACGTTGCTTAACTTTTTTCGGCGCTTAAAATGTTTCGGCGTGATACGGTCGTAAGCCTTCGAAAGAACCCGACTGGAAATAGAACTCGGCTCTCCGATTAACAATTTATTAATGAGCGGTCAGCCGTCTAGTTAATGACCAGACTCGACGTTGCTTAACTACGGTGTTTCAACGTGAAGTACGTATATTGGCATTTCCATATGAAGAAAAAAAATAGTAGAAAGTCCATTCCTATTTTTCGACGTCTTACAAAACCGAGGCAAAGTGCTTCTTTAGAATGGGGGTCAACCGGGTGCAAAGGCCGAATGGGAAGAAAAAAGCGTAAGTGACAGTAAATGGCGGAAACCGAGTAATGGCTCAGATATTAAGTAAAATTGCCAAGTCTATAAAAAAAATGCACAGACAGCAATCAGTCTAAATGCATTCAAAGTTTTTATGCCACTCGACAGCTTACAACAGTGAAAAGTTAGTACATCGGTACTATGTTGTTCTGAGTTGGGCAGCAATTATTCGGTGATGCAAGTTTGGTTAAAGACCAACGAACATTCTAAGGATTTCTTGATTCATTTTTTCTATATTTCGTGCCATTTTTTTTTTGTTTTTGTTTTCCGGTACATATTTAAATCTAAAGTGTACAACGTCTGAGTACCTTTGTATTTCATATGCTATTATCAGAAATCACCAAAGCTGAGCAAGGCAAAACCTGTTCATTACCGAGATGGGTGACCGTGAAGGTGCTGTAATCTTAGAGATATGTATTGTGTAATTGATAATGGCTTAAGTTTTTATCTCAAAATCACTGAAGCTAAGCAACGCAAAACCTGGTCAGTACCTAGACGGGTTACCGTGTAGATGCTGTAAGCTTGGATGTACAAGCAGTGTAATTGACAATTGTTTGAATTTTTTTCTCAAAATCTCCGAAGCTAAGCAACATGACATCTGGTTTGTACCTAGATGGGTGAGTTTGCAAAATTGTAAGTTTAGATGTGCGGATTGTCTAATGGAAAATGACTCGGATGTTTTTTAATCACAGAAGTTAAGCAACGTCAGTACCTAGATGAGTAACTGGGTAGGTGATGTAAGCTTCAATATGCGAGTTATGTAATGCTCGGAATATTTAATTAGAGAATCGAATTCCAATTCCCGTTGGATTCATCATATTCACTTTTTATTCCCCTGCTACTCTCCTCGGGCTTCTTGACAAAATACAACGGAGAATCTGTAACGTGATTGATACTGACTTGGTAGACTGGCTGCAACCACTCTCTCACCGGCGTGATGTGGCTTCCCTGTGACTCTTCTACAAATACTTTCACGGCTTCTGCTCCGATGAACTTAGATCATTGGTGCCGCCTAGGTACGAATTTACACGAGATACTAGATTAGCAACTAGGTCCCACCCTTTTACAGTAAAACAGATAAGATGTAACCGTAAATTCTACTCCAACAGCTTCTTTTCTCGCTCTTCCCGCCTGTGGAATTCCCTTCCATATGTCTGCTTTCCCGACAGCTACAATTTCCAGGAGTTTAAATGTAAGGCCCATAGACACCTCCTATCACACTAACTTACACCTATTCTCCCAACACTCTCACCATCTACCCAACACTCATTCTCGGTATCCTTACCCGCCTATCACCCTCCTTCTGACATTTCCTATATCTAACCATTCTTTCTCACCACTTTCCCCTCTATGTAATATTTCCTATATCTAACCATCCTTTCTCACCAATTTCCCCTCTATGTAACCCCCTGCGCAATAGTGGCAGTGAAATAAAGCCTTGCTCGGGTGAAATGATTATATATATATATATAAATAAAAATTCCTTTGGTAAAAGGTAAATTCCATTCAAAGAGCTTCTTTCCCAGAACTGCTACTTTTTGGAACAGACAGCCGAGAGGACGCTAAGTCTACTACTCTTAAACTCTTTAAGTCTATGTTTAAGCGATCCCAATCCTATTTAATCTCATAATATGCACCTACTTGGACATCTCGACATGGTGTAATGGTTAGCAAGCTTGTATCGCTAGTATCATTACAATTAGTTTTTTAGTTTGATCCTCACTGGGTGCCCCATACTTTCGGCCTTGTGTCACATCTAAGCTGTGCTTAGAAAATCAATAATATGCACTCACTTCCATTTCTTCGTTCTCTAACTACTTTATAACAATATCACTCAGTAACTATCTACCTTGAGTGGTTTTTGGCTTTGTATTTGGTGAGCTAAAGTAAATAAGACGTTCCATTTTTAATGCGTGGCTCATATTTGTAGGGGGAGGCAAGTGACAAAACTTGTCTGATCGCCGTAACCTCATCCACTAATTTATCAGAAGAGGTGTTCTTGCGGAGTTTCAATCTCAAGAGGATGGCTAGTCTTCCTGGAAGTTGAGAACAAATATGATCCCAAAAGAGAATGGAAGAAAATGGGGAAGATATTCTTGTCTTAGCTCTCTTAATTCTGTATAACAAAGAAAACTGAGTCTCTCTCTCTCTCTCTCTCTCTCTCTCTCTCTCTCTAGCCCATCGATCCTGTTAGCGATGGCGAGAGGTTGGCTGGGACCTATGCCATCGACAACCTTTCACCATCGCACTCTGTTCTGGTTCGTTTTCGTCGATGCTTGTCTTTTTACAGGTAGGTATGTCACTTAACTGACTAACTGACTGTTGACCTTATGCAAACCACTTTCATCCCCCAAGTGAGATGGATTTTAATTCTGAATTTTTCCGTCTCATAGACCGGTTGCCACACAAGGCTATAGAAACCAATCTTTACTGCTATTTCCCCATTGCTTGGCAGAGGGACATGAAATGGATTCATCCTTTTCCAAGGGTATTAGCATATAATATGAATGTAATGAACTTCGACTGGAATTCGAATTCAGCTTTCCTATTTCTCAATTCGAGCTGTTATCCTATGTCTGCACTTACTTTTAAGCCCCAAACGTTCAACTGGAAGACGCTGCACCCTGACTACGAAGTTGGTACCTGGGATGAGGTGCAAGGCCACCATTTATTATTCGGTCGAGTTATCTCAGACATTCATGAGTCTATCGTGCCAACCATCACGGTCTTGCTTCAACGTCGGAAGGTCATTAGGAAGGCATTTTGTGTCATAGCATAGCTGATCAATATAGCTGTTTGTTGGGCAACCAAGCCGTCTTGCTCTACAGTTAGGTGTCCAGAATAGTAGTTCACTCGCTTGTTCTTGTTTTACTCGCCAGCAGTACTCTTTAACGTTTTGGTCCCTTTAAGCTCCGGCCTTCTTCAGGCGATATACGTTTGAATTTTTAACCGAACCATTTATTTCGTTCACCAGAGAAGGAAGACTTTTCTCGTTTTTCTTTTCTAGTTTCTCTTTATTAACTCTCTCTGTTTTTGGTTACCTGTGCTGTGGCTAAGTATTGAACTCACAACTCTTTTGGGTCAACTCACTGGATTACTTAAGCCAACGTTTTTATCCATCGAGCCATGTGTCCTTAGGGAAGTAATCCAGATTCTACGGCTAGGTGTTCAGAGCAGTAGATCACTTGCGAGTTCTTCTTTTGCACGCCAGCAGTGTTCTGTAAAGAGCATTCTCTGTTCGTGTAAGATTGTAGAAATATCAGGGATGTGTCCATCTAGAGCTGCGGTTTATTTGGGTGCTGTCTCCAGATGTTAAGTATAGCTCCCAGCCTCCGAATGTGATTTCAATCAAGCTTATTTTCTAGGTTAGCAGTTTTAGCTAATGTCCAAGCAGTGTCACCACACATTAACACTGACTTTACAGCGCTCGAAAGAATCTCCGCTTGAGGTTTCCTGGTTAATATGGATCGACATTTTTACCGTGATCAGAATATCTATGCGCTCTAACTTGGTGTTGTAGAGGAACATCCTATCCTACCCCGCAATGAATATGGTCTAATCTATAAAAGTCTCTGACTAGGGGCATACGTCAGCAGTCGTCGCTAGACGGCTCTATGGCACTGTCAGCTCTCTGCCTTCGGGTGGAGGGCGCTCTCTGCTTCCGAGCAGAGAGTAATAACCCAGTCGTGGTTCCGACGAAGGGTAGAAGCACGACTGGGGAATATTAGACAGACATTTTTTGGCCGGGCCATATAGCCCGGAAAGCCCAGTTATAAATTGACCATGTGTCATATATTGCCCTTACTGGGAGGGACAGCTAAATAATGCAGTCGTCACTAGACGGCTCTATGACACTGTCAAATCTCTGCCTTTGGGTAGAGGGCGCTCTCTGCTTCTGAGCAGAGAGCAATAACCCAGTCGTGGTTCCGACGAAGGGTAGAAGCACGACTGGAGAATATTAGACATTTTTTGGCCGGGCCATATAGCCCGGAAAGCCCAGTTATAAACTGACCATGTGTCATATATTGCCCTTACTGGGAGGGACAGCTAAATAATGCAGTCGTCACTAGACGGCTCTATGACACTGTCAAATCTCTGCCTTCGGGTAGAGGGCGCTCTCTGCTTCTGAGCAGAGAGCAATAACCCAGTCGTGGTTCCGACGAAGGATAGAAGCACGACTGGGGAATATTAGACAGACATTTTTTGGCCGGGCCATATAGCCCGGAAAGCCCAGTTATAAACTGACCATGTGTCATATGTTGCCCTTACTGGGCAAATAATGCATACGTCACTAGACTGACGAGTCTATGAAACTGTCAGCTCTCTGCCTCCGAGCAGAGAGCACTAACCCAGTCGTGGTTCCGCCGAAGGGTAGAATCACGACTGGGGAAAAATAGACAGACATTTTTTGGCCTGGCTATATGGCCGGGAAAAACCCACAATAAAAAGACCTTGTGTCGCATCTAACCTTACGTGGGAAGGTTGTTAAATACCGCATACGTCACTAGACGGACCCATACGTCATAAGCGGAGACATTTGTTACTTGATCGTAATTCCTGTTACTATTCGTTGATTGTTCTTGTAGGTGTATTGGGTTATTGTACTGTTGGATAATAAATCTCTTCTAATCTATCTTTAGTGTTAAGTTATAGTCTTACACTCTTATTTTCCCTGATATTCATTCCCGGGATATATCACTTGTATTAAAATGTCATTTCCCGGTCATTTTCTTATGACCACAGTAGCACTTCTGCTCTCTGTCTAGGATGATTTCGTCTTTATACTACAAAATTGTTTTCAACGATTTTGATTCAATTTTACTCTCCAGGTCTTCTAGTTCTTTTTGTTATTTTCGGAATAATATTCTTTCCAATGGCTCGCATTTTTTTTTATCGAGTTTGAATTTAGTGTGTCTTTGTGTGTGTTTTAGGGTTTTCATTTTCTTTTGTTGAGGAAAGCTTGTATTTTTTTTATAAATATATCTTCCTGCATCATGAGCGTGTCATAATTTGCATTTTGGTAGACAGGCAGGCGTTTGGTAGTAGTTTGTAGTTTGCACATGTTCTAAAGTAATAATTAATAATAAATATTCATTGCTCTATTTTTATATTGAACACTGTTTTCAATTAATGTTTTGAACGTAGCAATTTTACTCTTCGTTCTTATTCATTTACATATGTATGAAGAAATATAGTTTTAAGGTGTGCTATATTTATAGGATAAAGTGCTCAATATTAGAGATAGAGCCTATGTAAATATATAAAGGAGTAAACATTGAAGTTAACACTCCGGGACGACAGACAGTTTCATGCTAAGCGCGATCATCAGGCCACATATGTTGAGTTTTTCCTCGTATATATATATATATATATATATATATATATATATATATATATATATTCTAAACATATGCTGTTAAATATAAGAGACAATGAATGTCTATTATGTTTAATCATGAGCCGTTCTAAACGTCGTATTTTGGCTTTAATTTCAGTTAAAAATAAAGACAAAATATCACTCCCCAGCGCTTTCTGCTTAATGTCCTTAATATCTGTATGCTTATTGTTACATTAATAACTGATGTTAGGTAGTTATAATTAGAGATTGAGTTGTAGCAAGTCTCCTTTCCAAGAGTTGTTATTTTATGAAAGATACACCCCAAAGGATGCTTCATCGATCATTAAATTCTTAACCTGAGATTAACTGTTATCTTGCTTGCATAATCCATATCATTATTATATACTTGGGCACTTCGAGGTGCTGTAATTGTTACCATGCTTGTTTTGCTAGAATCATTGCAATTGAGTAGTGAGTTCGATCCTCACTGGGTGCCCATCACTTTTGACCTTGTGCCACATCTGAGCGGCGCTTAGGAGATCACTACATCTTCTTATTACGTTCATAAAACAACTTCCTTCAGTAGGCCTGTGGCCTTTATTTGAAATATAAGAAATATGTAGAGCAGTTGACACGGTTTTCATGCTCGGGGCAGTTTCTGTCTTCATGCCAGTCACTAATCAATCTAATCTAGCGGACTTTTTTCTCAGTCTCCAGACATGGTCGTGGTATATTTCTTTCATTTTTTCTTCTTTTTTTCTCCTTTGATATTCCGGGCACATCTATGCTTACGATTTAGCAAATTTATTTTTTCCATGAAAATCAGTTCCGTTCTTTTTACTTGCATTGAAGTGTCGGTCAATATCTCAAAGGATATAGTTGTGTCTCTAGTTGGCGTTCTTACCACTTGTTTACGTAGTCGAAACAGTGTTGCTTTCAGTTATCATCATGCAACCAATGGAAATGCGATCCTTGGGGCAGGGTGCCGACAAGACTCCTAAAAACTTAGGAATTTTTCGGTGAATCTTCACTAAGTAATTCACAAAAGTTTTCTTGTGGTCTAGAATCTTGGTCTCAGTTCCATCTTTCTTGAAACGATTTCTCGAATTTCTACCAGGTCTTTCAAGTTCCGTCATTATGACAGGAAACACTTCAACAATAATTAATAGCTTTTCCGAACTCCCTTGTCAGATCCTGGTATTTTTCATTTTTTCCAACTTCTAATCTTGTATCCTCTGGGACAGCAAACTCAGTGATTTGACAAGTATTATTATTGTGTGTTATCATCTTTATGATTATCTGGAAGTTTTGTTTAGATGGAGAGGGTTTTACGGGTGATATGTGCAATTCCGCACAGGGTAATCTTTTGTTGCTCTTAGATGCTGAATTGTACTCACATGATTCTCGGCGCCCTTTTTTATTATACTTAATGTCCATTATTATTATTACAGTTTTATTGCAGCTCTAATTAAAGACATTGAAAGGGGCATAATAAAACCAGTGCCCATTGGCACATCTACGGATTGGGGTAGCACGATGGTAATTGCAAGAAAAAAGAACGGGCGGCCGATGAGAACCATCGACAACCAGCACTTAATGCAAGCAAGAAACACACCACACTGCCTCATCTTTCCAGCTGGCATTGCAAGCACCACCCAATACTAAAAAGAACTGTGCTGGATGCCGTGAATGGCTATCATTCAGTTCTGTTAGATGAGGAATCCCAACCTCTCACCAATTTTATCACTGAATGGGGATGCTCCAAGGCCACTTAGCATCTGGCGATACGTACACTTGCAGGTACAACGAAACCATAAAAGACATTGCCAGAAATATTAAATTAGTCGATAATACCTTGCTTTACGACCCCATCATCAAAGAGGCATTATATCATACATCTAACTTCTTGATATGCACAAAATGGAACTGTACCCAGCAGAGATAAGTTCCAGATTTGTAAGGATACCGTTCAGTTTGGAGGACTGCAGATAACTTCATGATGAGTAACCCCTTCTGCTTCTATCTTAAAGTTTCCAGTCCAAAAAACGGTTACCGACACCAGATCTTGCTTAGCCTCGTCAACCAACTTGCCTGGGCATACTCATTATTCGCTATTATGTTACCTTTTCGTGACCTGGTAAAAGGCTTCAAATTTACCTGGAACCAAACTTTTAAGGAACTGATTCCCTTCAACGGCCATTTCGTTCACGTAATGGGGTGGGGACGGAGATGTAGACTTCAAGTTGACTTAGCATCATGGTGTCCCTATTCTCCTGGCAAAAGAACCAATTAACCAGTTTATTCCATTTTATCAGGAGTAATATACACAACTAGGAATTCATCCAAATGACAAGCCAGCAAATAAACTGGCCCACTCTGATAGTGAACTGACCTGTGCACTGTTAAATATTGTTCTAATGTCCGCTCACCGGATCCACAAAGACATGCGCACACGCCGCCTTCAGAAACCTGCTCACTAGCCATCAAACACCTATAGAGCGTCCATCAAAATATTCTGAATAGAGGTTAAACCCTTTAGACAGAACGCCTTCAGAGTTGCCAGTTAAATATCGTGCTTCCTGCAAATAACAAACATCCACACCGAGGTACTGAAGATCGTGAGTGAGTCTCACCATTCCAGACTCCGACCTCAGCCTACGGACAGAGCTGTTAACCAGAGACCTTTTGACATCCCTGATTAGGGTTGGGTATCAGGACAGAAGATGATTTTATCACTGTGTTTGTGGAGCAACAGATTTTGCGAATACGTTTGTCTAACACAAAGACAGATGCTATCCTTTTTTCAATTTTCTTCAATTCTTGGTGTCTTCCAGGTGTCCTCCTTCTTTCACAAGGTGAGCTTAACTCTTGGCCCGCTCCAAGAAAACAGCAATATTGATTATGCATTTTGGGCGTACTTCCATCAACAGGGTGATTCCCCGGTCTCAGTATTTTTCTTATTATGGTCGTTACCTGATATTATTGTCGTTATTTCTTGTGTATTTTGGCAGGGATTAACCTCCATATTCTTTTGGTCTTTTTCCATGGAAGGTCCAGCCTCCTGTATGTCCTACCTACTTACAGCATCCACATACTGTTTTTCTTTGCTCTCTTCCGTCATAAAAGAGTGATCTATTTCCTCATTCTTACCATCAGGAGGATGTAGATACGTAGAAGTTAAAACAATTTTTTGAAGTAGAGTCAAATAATTTTTTCTTGTGTCGGACATTTTGAAATTTTACAAAAATGTTATGACGCTAAGGAAGTTGGCCGGTACTTCTATATCCTTGACGCCTCATTTGTACATTGGCAGTAAAACTTTCAATCTTTCTATCCTATTAGGTTATTTTTGGCGTCTTTTGCCTGACCCGGAGAAAGAAACCAGATGTCTTCTCCTACCTTATATGGCAGTTTTAGGGGGAAGGACTGGGAGAAGTATCACTGTGTTTTTTGTGGAGCAACCAATTTTGCGCCATCACTTGTCCACCACGAAGACTGACAATATTCTTTATTCTGATATATTGATTTAGCATTTCGTGGGGGTTACAACAGGGCGATATCTCGGGCTCAGCATCTTTTGTCTTCTGTTGGTTTTGGTCTTTCGGTTATCTGGTTGTAATTAGCTTCCTCATCTCTAGGTTTTTTCTGTTGAATTATTTGTGCAATTATTAGTGGATATCGGCTCGGAACGAGAAACCGGGGAGCAGAGTTCGAATTTCAGTTGAATCCATTGTATTCACTTACGCGCAAATACCCTTGGGAAAGGTATTAATCCATCTCTTCCTTCCAGTTATGGGTTAAATAGCAGGACAGATTGGGTTCTATAGCCTTGGTCGGCAAGCAGTCTACCGCAGAAAGCAATGACAACCTACTGCGGGATAATCTTCTGCCCTCAGTTAGTCATGTCTCTTTCGAGACATGATCGCCCAAGCGTGTACCACGTATGGCATTTAACTGACTGATTAGCCTCCATATCCTTCTTTTCGTTTGAATTTTGGCCATTCTCAGCCTCCATACTTTTTTTCTCAATTTATGTTTTTGGCCGTTTTCTACCTCCACATTTTGGTTCACCCTCTCTTTGGTAAGAGAGAGATTATTTGTCCTTATCCGGTAGGTCATTTGACGTGAGCTGAAAAATTCACTTTTATCTGAATAACCAACTTGTGTCGTCCATTTTGAAATTCAAGAAAAGATCCACTAGTATTATTTTTTTTCCTTTGGGAAATTAATAAATTTCAGGGAAAAGTTGTAGAAAAACAGCAATAATTAAAAAACGCGTAACATTAAAATAATTTAAAAAACAGAAAAAATTAATCTCGAAAGGTTAAAAGAGTAGTAAATATATTCAAAGAAAACGGTTACAAGTATGGAAAACAAAAGTTTAGGAAAATTATAAAATCTCTAAAAGAAATTCTTTTATGAATATAAACAAAAATAACCAAAAAAGCTTACTTCCGGTCTAAAAATTATAACCCCAAATAGAAAAATGGCCTAAAAACATACCCGTAGGTTTAAACGGAAACAAAACTTTGTAAAATAAAAATGTAATTTTGGAGAGAAAAAAAGATTTAAATAAAATGTAGCCTGGAAAGCTTCAAATAATTAACAAACAGTTATCCCGAAGGGTTAAAAGAAAAATAGAAAGAATTAAAAACTGCTGCTAAATATTACACTAGAAAAAAAAAATCAAATATCAAAAACTAACGAAAGTAGCTCAAAAAAGCTACTTCTTTTATTTGAAAGTTTTACGGAGAGAGACAAAAAATAAGAAAATTTGCAAGAAGAAATACAAAGTTTTACTAATTATACAAACTATATTAGGCCAATGAAGACTGGAAAAAAATAAAATAAAAAATAGTCTTGTAAACAAATAAACAAATATGGTGACTAAAGCCAAGTAGAAAACTGAAATAAAAGCTAATAAAAAAATATGAAACAATAGTCTCGTAAGACTTTCAAAAAAAAGAAAACAAAAAGCCAAGTAGAAAAAAAAACTGATATATAAGACTGAAAAAGACTGCAACCACTTTCCCATCGTCGAAATGTGGCCTCCCTCTGTCTCTTCTATAAATACTTTCATGGCTTCTGCTCGGATGAGCTTAAGTCACTGATGCCTCCTCAACAGGTGTTTACTAGTGCAACCAGACTGGCAACTGGGTCCCACCCATTCACAGTCAGGTTAGCCAAATGCAGACGACAATTCTACTCCTGCAGCTTCCTCTCTCGCACTTCCCGCCTGTGGAACTCACTCCCGTATTCTTGCTTTCCTGACGGCTACGACCTCCAGAAATTTAAAAGCAAAGTTAATACTCACCTACTAACCAATGGACTCTAGCTCTCTCCCCTCCCCTGTATAATCTTCACTTTCTCTCTGCCCATGTATCTGTCATTGCACCTGCTTTCTCAGCTTTCTATTGTTCCTTTCTAACTAGCTTGTACTCCTCACTCTTTTCTAATTAATCTTTCTACATTTATGTAACCCCCTGCACATCAGTGGCGTTTCTGCCTTGCTCGGAGTGAAATGATTAAAAAAAAAAAAATTCAAAAATCAAAAATGAAAAGGAAAAAGGGATTAAAACTTACTGCAAAACAGTTAATTTAACAAGAAAAAAGTCTCTCGCAAACAAAAGTAAAGTCCTTCGCACAAAAAAAAAACAGTCTGACCTGGTCAATATAAAATTCAAACACGTCAATATTAATCAAGAAGAATCACTCTGTATTTTCTACCTTCCCACCAAAGCGAATGTGACACAAGGTCAATTAAAGTGGGGATTCCGAACCCGTAATCTCAGTCAAAAATATCCCGCAGACCCAGCTTAATGTTGGGTCGTGCTCTTGTTTTTTTCTCCCCAGGCGAGACTCAACCTTTCGGTGGAATCCCGTCTGGTTTCCTCTCCGCTCGGAAGCAGTTGAACAAGAAAGAGTTTGATCAAGATTGATCACTCTCCTCTACTTCAATAGTTTTCACTTGTTTAAAAGGTTATGAACATTCTATTCCTATATAGAGGTAAGTGTACAACAGATATCATATATCAAAATCAAATAATGACATTATCAAAATGTTGACTTCCCACACTACTTCAAATCAAATGTTAGGAAGGAAACCCACATCACTACTAGAAAGAGTGATAACAGTTAGTGAACTTGATAAAAATGTTTTTTCAGAAAAAGTTTTTTTTTATGAGAAATATTTGTATATTTTTCAACCGGCAGTGACTCCAACTGTTTGTTCAATGAATTTGGCACGGATGAGTTCATTGCTTGGAGGCAATTTATTGGGCGACTTCTCCTTAGGGAGACAGTTGATGTGTCTCCCTAAGATCTAAGAAAGCTGTCGGTACCATACAGGGGTGTTAGCAACCAGATACTGGCATATGCATTTTTGGAAGGTCTACCCATTGGTGTCAGCCGGCTCCTGCGTGCATCATCAATGCCTGAGGAGATGGGCATTGATCAGCTACTGGCTAGAGCCCAAACCATTTTGAAGGAGTCAGAGCATGTCGAAAGTTTTATAATAAAGAAACGGTCTTATTTCAACATTAACTTTACCAATAATCCCTTGGAATCATAGACAGTGACCTTGTGTCAAATAATCCTGTTTATAAAGTTGAAATATAATTTTGGCGGAAACACAAAGCCAAAGTGATTTTTATTCTATCTCTCTCCTTTTTTTTTCAGATTATTAAATCCTAAGGATATGTTGCTTTTCATGGCTCTTTACACATGTACAGATTTCGTTGTCATGTTTGCAGTCAATCAAACAGCCAATCATAGAGTCGGTTGGTTGTCACGGGAACGCAATCATTAATTTTTCCAGATGCGACACCAACTTTGTAAAAGTCGGAATAGAGATCATGTCAAGCTCATAATGATCCGTAGACATTTGGGAGTTTCATAGCCGTATCACTTCGGCTTGGGGGCCAACATCGACACAGTAACAAGCAGAAAGGGACCCAATAAGGTAAATAATGCTTATTTAAAGTTGGGCAGTTTCAAAACTGAAATGCCGTTTCTTGATTGATTGCGAGACTTTATCGCCATAGTGCTTAAAACAGTTTGCCCTACGGAAAATTGATCATATACGCACATACACGCGCTAATATTCATAACGTACGCACTCGTACAAACATTCATATATACATGCATACATATACATAACCATATATATGCATGCATACATACACATAACCACTCATATAATCATGCACATCCAAGAAGCACATATACGCGCACATTTTAAACAGAAAGCAAACATACATTTCATTCACATACACTCATACATACGTACACATACACCTGAAGACATACAAACACACACTCATATGCATACACGCATAAACCTACGCACACTCACACACCTCTATTCAATCATACAGAAATATACAATCATATACACACATACATACGTACAATCCGTCCTGAAGACATACAAACACACACTCATATACATATACACATAAACTTATGCACACATTTACACATATTCACATATGTCTATACAATTATGTATATTCTTATACATACGCACATTTATGCGTATACACATACACAGACAATTATATTCACGCACACACACTCACTCACTGACATACTCGCATAAACTCGTGCACGTATATCTACACGCAATTAAACCTGGAAAGAAGTTTACACATACACCCCTATACATTCATAAAAATGCACACACACTAATAAAAAATATACACTCGTAACAGGCACTCATATACAAACACACTCACACACACACATAAACTCATACACATCTTCACACATATTCACACACATGCAAGCACTCATGCAGAGACTTGTACACGCATTCACAATTGATCATGCATACGTACATATACACATAAATATATATATGAACACATGGAGCTTATCGTTAAAAACAGTTTTCTTCGCATAAAACAGTTTGATTGTGAACTCATGTTAAAATGTATTGTCAACGGGAGTTCGCTAATATTTTCTTGTGCAGCACTCTCACAACCGACCTCAAATGGAACGATTACATTGAATCAGTGGCTAAATCTGATACTAGGAAGGTCAGGTCACTCTGTCGGTCCAGAGGGTTTTTCTCGTCTGAATCCATCTTGCACATGTGCAACCTACCATCCGTCCGTGCATTGAATACTGCCGTCATGAGTGCCCCTTTTATTCATCTCGAGTTTCTTGACAAAATTCAAATGAAAGTCTGCAATGTAATCGATCTCGATCTGGCAGCTCGGCTCCAGTCACTTTCTCACCAACAAGACGTAGCTTCCTTCTGTCTCTTTTACAAATATTTTCACGGCTTCTGCTCTGACGAGCTTAGCTCCCTGGTGCCCCCTCTGCACGAATTTACTCAGGCTACTAGACTGGCAACTAGGTCCGATCCTTTTACAGTGAAAACAATAAAATGTAACCGCAACTTCTACTCTGACATATTTTCTCGCACTTCCCGCTTGTAGAACCCCATTCTGTATACTTGCTTCCCTGATAGCGACAATCTCCAAGAGTTTAAATGCAACGTCACTTGCCATATCTTATCTCTTTGACTCCCATCCTTTTTCCCAACATTCCCTGTATCTTGTTCTTCCTCCTTTCCGCTCTACTCTCACGCAGCTCTCTTCACACCAGTGTTTTCATTCTTCTCTTATCCATTCTACGACACCCCCTGTGACCTGTTCTTCATTTTCTTCACTCTCTTCTTATATAATCCCCTGCACACCAATGACGGTAATGTTTTGCTTGGAGTGAAAAATTTTTAAAAATACGAGACCCCGAGGCCATTCAAAGTAGAGGGTTATATTAAGATGCAGTTTATGTGGATGAGTGAAGAAGATAACGGTTAACCCTAGACATGAACAGATTAAGATTGTAGTAATTGGGGAAACATCATCTTGAGAGTTAATTCCACTGAGGAATGGTTCTCAGGTAGAACTTATTTCTCACAAATGGAACACAGAGTAAATAAGGGTTATTTGCTACAACGTGAGCGACATGGCGGATCCAAGCCGTGTAGGTTAGAACTAGCGGAACCAAGGAAAGGAGATTGCCACATATTGTCTTTGAAAGAGAGATTGAAAATAATTTGTCACCCACAAGAATACGGAAACGCTTTTGAACTCTATCAAGACTAGAGATTGAGGACTGTGTAGCTTTCATCCGATTATGACAACAGTACTCCATTTTTAGGTCTGATCTGGTTCTTGTAAAGGTAGAGTGGAGTTAGGTACTTACAGAAGAGGTACAGGGAGCCGACCATTTTTACAGCATCTTTCGCGATGGATCGTGTGAACGAGTTTCATTTGAGGTCACATGTGAGTTTAAGGCCCAGTTGTCAACCAGTGTTATGTTTTTTTCCGAACGTGCTGCACCTACCTGACAAATCGATCACAATGTGAGTCGAACCTGGCTCGTATGGTCGGAAATCGAACGTCCTGACCTCTCGTGTATGTGCCCATACATTCGAACATGTGAAGTATGTTGATCTCACAAACAAAGAACTGTACCAAACAACAGAAATATGGAGCGTTCCCGAGGGGACATTTATTCATCGAGACTAACGGTAGTAATAGTCTGATCGGTGATGATGGAACGTAATTAGTTTAGTTTTCGAGGCATTGAATGTAACCAATCAGTCATTGGGAAGTTTACGCTTGATTGGATTAGAGGTTAGCTGCCAATCTCTAATCATCAAGAATTTTAGAGGTGCACCCGTGAGTGAAAAGATATCAGAGCAGAATTCTGATATTAATCATTCAGTATTTAATTTCAATCCGTGTGATATACTACACATCAAGAATGTCCTTGCACTAAGTAAGCACCAACCAACAATGTTGGTAAAAAAAATTCAGGGTACATCTGCAATTAAATGAGCAATATACCGTGTTAGCTTTTGCTTGCAATATAAATACTTGTCCAAATTATATTATTAATAATAACTTGTTTTATAGGATTAAGTTTTTATTATGAAAGCTACGTGAACGCAGCATTTTCTTTATTAATAGAAGATTCGATTGATATAAATAAAGATCTCTTAAAAATAGGTACCTCAACTAAATCGCTAAAAAAGACAGCATAGTGTGGATAAAAAAGGCTCAAAACTTAATAAAAACGAACTTTTTCCATCAAAATATTTATATTATTATTAAGAGGAACGATCAAAGTAATTTTAATTATTTTTAAAAAATTTTTAATCCCTTTTAACATGTTCGAAATTTTGGCAGAACATCTTTTTTTTATTTGAGTTAGCGGGTAACCGAAACGTTACGACTGTTTACAATAGAAAACGCAATGATGACATAACCCTTTTTTCTGGTGACAAACACATTAGTTTAGAATTCTCACAAAAATCAAATAATTGTCGGATTTTAATTAATCTTTCAGTACTCATTCACAAATAAATGAAATTATTTTTGAAATTAATATTTTTTAAAAATCTTAGTAAAAATATTTTTTACCGCTTTTAAACCCCCCTTCCATGTAAATCCATGAAATTTTAATAAATTTTAAAGTGTTGCGGTCTATAATTTTATTAGTTAAACGTAGGACTCATTGGGGAATATAAATAATCTTTTTTTTTTATTTTGCCTCTGTATCCGAAAATCTGCTCCGAAGAGTAAAATAAAAAATGCAATAAAACTTTGATATTATTTAATTTGATAAGCTGTTATTTGCTTGAATAAATAATAAAAATTCAGGACATTATAGTCTGAAGAAAAAAAAATTTTCGATTACTAATGAAATTTTAAAAGAATTGTTTTCATTTTTTTTTTTTTTTTTTTTGTTGTTGTTGTTGTTGTTCATAAAGTTTCAAAAAATTTTAAAATCTTCAAAGAACTGTTGCGGTTAGATTTTTTTAGATAAGAATTGATGATTATATTGCCTATCAAAAATTGATAGTTTAATAAAAATCGTTTTACTTCCATATTTTTAAAATAATTTTTTTTTTGTGTATTTGAAGTTTATTTTTGTTTTATAATTTCTATGTGCAAAAGTTCAGAGTTTTTTCCTTACCCGAAAGAAGATTTGTACAGTTTTGTCAATTATAAACGCCATGCACTTTTTATCTTATCTTTAATCAGCCACCTGTCAACACGTTTGATATACGAACAGTTCAAAAAGTTTCAATCTATGATTAAGAAATAGTTTTATTCTAAAGTGCACGCTATAAATAAGTAATACTAATCAGATTAATTTAACATAAAATTTGCTAATATACGCATGAATATGAATTTTCTGACCTGCTCACCACTGATCGATATATACACGATATTTTGGTCAGAATAAAACGGATCACTATATGTAGTCACAAGTTTATTCGCCTGAAGAGAGTCAACTTTAGACTCGAAACACGTGTAGCGACTACTTTGAAAACTTTGAAATATATATATATATCTATATATATATATACTTCATAAGACGAAAACTTTTAAGCAATTTTGGGGAAATTTTAGTTGAGAAATTATCATTATATTCATCATTATCATAATATATATATATATATATATATATATATCATTATATTCATCATTACAATATATATATGTATATATATACTTCATAAAACAAAAAATTTGAAGTAATTTGTGAGAAACATTTTAATGAGAAATGATCAAGATATTCATTATTATATACATATATATATATATATATATATATATATATATATATTTCATAAGACGAAAACTTCGAAATATTGTTACGTAAGATTTTTAAATGAGAAATTATCATTATATTAATTATTATAATATATATATATATATATATATATATATATATATATATATATATATTAAGATTAAAACATTGCAGTAATCTTCTGAGAAATCTTTAGATGAGAAACTATTATTTTATTCATTATGATTCGGAGCCATATGATTATCTTGGGCTTTATAGAGCCAACGTTTCGGCCGTTGTTATCACCAACCTTATTCAGGGGTTTATCTCTTAGTTTGATTCTAATACTTCTAAACAAGGAAAGCGGAACTGATTGAGAAAGATGTATAGTATATTTACTAATTGCAAACCAATATTTCACTGCCATACAAACAAGATCAGACGGCGTTAGTAAGAGATTTTTTTTTTATAAGCCTTTCACCCCGAGCATGGCATGTCACTGCCACTACTGCGCAGAGGGCTACATGGAGTGGAGAAAGGATGATTAAATATAGGAAATGTCAGAGGGTGGGTGATAGGCGGGTAAGGATACCGAGAATGAGGGTTGGGTAGATGAGAGTGTTCTGAGAATAATTGGGAGTTAGTGTGATAGGAGGTGTCTATTGACCCTACATTTAAACACCTGGAGATTGTAGCTGTCGGGAAAGCAGACTTGTGGAAGGGAGTTCCACAGGCGGGAAGCGCGAGAAAAGAAGCTGTTGGAGTAGAATTTACGGTTACATCTTATTTGTTAAACGGTAAAAGGGTGGGACCTAGTTGCTAATCTAGTATCTCGTGTAAATTCGTGCTTAGGCGGCACCAGTGATCTAAGCTCATCGGAGCAGTAGCCATGAAAGTACTTGTAGAAGAGGCACAGGGAAGCCACATCACGCCGGTGAGAGAGTGGTTGCAGCCGGTCAACCAATTCAGTATCAACCACGTTACAGATCCTCCTTTGTATTTTGTCAAGAAGCCCAAGGAGAGCAGCAGGGACACCCGACCAGATATGGCAGCAAGTGAATATGTTTTTGTAAGAGAATAACTGTTTGTTTTTTTTTCTTAGAAATTTATTCCAAGACGAAGAGTTTTCTAAGCCGAAAAATAAGTTGTTGTTTTTTTTATTTAATTTTCAAATTTTAGTTGGAAAACTTGAAAATATTTAAAGGTGAGATATCTTTCTTTTAATTTAAAAAGATTTTATAATTTCAATTGATCTTTAATCTGAAAAAATATTAGTAATATGGAAACTTCGGAAATGTTTTGCGAATGATTTAAACAATGAAATTAGAATATCGTGTTTGTCTGTCGATCTGTTTTTGTTTGTCTACCGTTCTCTCTGTGCGTCCGTCCATTTACACAAGTTTTTCAATGGAGAAAAACATTTTTATTAATCAACCAATTTGCATATTTATTTCTATATACATTTTTTTGTTTTCTTGTATTTTGTTTTAATCATTTTTCTTTGCATTTCCTTTTTCTTTTTTTGAGTTTCAACATTTAACTTTGCATTTTATTTTGCTACCACATATGTGTGAGTGCGTCCATGTGTGTGTGTATATATTTGTGTGTATGCATATATGTGTATGTATGTGGGTGCTTAATTTTAGGGTGTTGTAGTGCTTTCTTTGCTTTCTTCATTAGAACCGAATTACATCTTTAATTATATTTTATTGTCCATCTCGTTTTCTTCCTAGACTTTTTTCTTGGAAACTTTTAATTATCAATTAACAATAATATTCACTTATTTGATTAAATTTAATTTTCATTTACCTATATTATTACTTGGAATAGAAAATTATTTTTAATTAGATTATAATTAATATCTTTAAATTTTCCCGCTCATTTCCCATCAATCTTGATACTGATTGCATGTGATCAGAATTTAAGCTCAGGAATCAAAGTTATTTTTTTCTTTCCTTGGTATTTTTTCCGAAAAGTTTTTTTTTAGCTCATGATAGAGGAAATAAAGGTATTCGCTGAAGTTAAAATATTTCAATACGGGAAAGATTCACCCTTTATGTAATGTGTTAATAGCATGAGAGTTTTGCAACATTATGACAAGTTTCTGAAACAGAACTGATCGTGACTAATTTAGGAAAGCCTCTTAGAGTTTAATTAATTTTTTTCACGCTAATTCTACCCACTTCTTTGGATTTACCTGTATAGATTGAATGTAAAAACATTCCGAAGAAAATAGAAAGTGCCAAGTTGAAATATTTGTAAGAAAATGGATTAATATATTTAATTAGACGAACACAGAAATAAAAACATCAGAACAGAAGATGAGTTTTGTATTATCCTGTTTCCATGCACGGTAGATCAGGAGCACTCACTTCACTACATCTTCATTTGCTATCAATTGAGATGGATAAACAATAAAAAATAGATAGATAGATAGATAGATAGATAGATAGATAGATAGATAGATAGATAGATAGATAGATGCTAAAAATTAGAAATACATAGAAAAATAAATGAAAGTGAAGAAATATAGATAGATAGATAGATAGATAGATAGATAGATAGATAGATAGATAGATGCTAAAAATTAGAAATACATAGAAAAATAAATGAAAGTGAAAAAATAGAGATAGATAGATAGATAGATAGATAGATAGATAGATAGATGCTAAAAATTAGAAATACATAGAAAAATAAATGAAAGTGAAAAAATAGAAAAAATATAGATAGATAGATAGATAGATAGATAGATAGATAGATAGATAGATGCTAAAAATTAGAAATACATAGAAAAATAAATGAAAGTGAAAAAATAGAGATAGATAGATAGATAGATAGATAGATAGATAGATAGATAGATGCTAAAAATTAGAAATACATAGAAAAATAAATGAAAGTGAAAAAATAGAGATAGATAGATAGATAGATAGATAGATAGATAGATAGATAGATAGATGACTAAAAATTAGAAATACATAGAAAAATAAATGAAAGTGACAAAATAGAGATAGATAGATAGATAGATAGATAGATAGATAGATAGATAGATAGATCTAAAAATTAGAAATACATAGAAAAATAAATGAAAGTGAAAAAATATAGATAGATAGATAGATAGATAGATGCTAAAAATTAGAAATACATAGAAAAATAAATGAAAGTGAAAAAATAGAGATAGATAGATAGATAGATAGATAGATAGATAGATAGATAGATAGATGCTAAAAATTAGAAATACATAGAAAAATAAATGAAAGTGAAAAAATAGAGATAGATAGATAGATAGATAGATAGATAGATAGATAGATGCTAAAAATTAGAAATACATAGAAAAATAAATGAAAGTGAAAAAATATAGATAGATAGATAGATAGATAGATAGATAGATAGATAGATAGATGCTAAAAATTAGAAATACATAGAAAAATAAATGAAAGTGAAAAAATAGAGATAGATAGATAGATAGATAGATAGATAGATAGATAGATAAATAGATAGATAGATAGATACCTCTACTAATTCACAGAAAAACAGCATAGCATGATTTCAAAAGCCCCCAACTTTAATAGAAACAAAGTTTTATCATTATAATGTCTATGTTATTATTAAGAATAACAAAGTATTTCTTAATTATTTTTTTTAAATATTTAATCCTTTCTAACACGTTCGAAATATTTGTTGAAAATCTTTTTTTTCTTTTTTTTTTTTTTTTGGTGTCAATTGTGCACCAAAAGTTACCATTGATATTTTAGTGCTGTTTTGCAAATGAAAAAGTTCTTGCAAAAATCAGATAATTGTCTGATTTTAATTAAACTTTCAAAACTTATTCAGAAATGAATGAAGTTTTTTTAATTATTATTTTTAGAAAATCTTGGTAAAAATATTTTTTCTTATAACTCCCCCCCCACATCCAAATAATTTCATGAACTTCGTAGAAATTGACTACTGTTCGCAAACTGTTTTATTAGTTAAAAGCAGGACTGCTTTCAAACAATAGCTACATACCCGAAAATATGCTCCGAATTGTAAAACAAAAAATGCAATAAAACTCCACCAATTTTGTAGATAAATTTAGAAATAATATTTATTAAAGATATCATAATCTGAAGGAAAATTTAATTTCGATTAATAATGATTTTTTACAAGAATTGTTTTACTTTTATGTATATGTCACGTATGAAGTTTCAGAGTTACAAAAAAATGAACAATTTTGCATAAAAAATGTTAAAAATTATTTTTAAACTTTTAGTGAGAAATGATTTGTATTAAAATTTTCAATTTTCGATTAGTAACTATAGTCTTTACTTAATAACCAAATAAACACCGTCAAGTGTTTCAAAGGTTCACTTAGGTTTCATGAATTTATGTTAGTTCTGCTCAACCAAACTTTGCTTATAAACACATCTAGCTGTCACTTAACGCATCAGAAAAATATAACCACCGTCATTAAGAAATACTTTTATTCTAAATTTCAGGCCATAATACTTGTTTCGAATCAGATTAATTTGACTTTAGATTTGCTAATTTTCCAAAAATAACGTCACATATGCATATTTTATTTGGGCAATAATTTTAAAACCGAGAATTAATTCTGTTTACAAACCTGTCGATTTGTCAAAAATGGACGATAGATAGATAGATAGATAGATAGATAGATAGATAGATAGATAGATAGATAGATAGATAGATATGAACCAAATAATATTGAGAGAAAGATTTAAAGATAAGTAGAAAAACCTAAATATATACACCCAAAAGTGAATAGATATATAATACTGATATGATGACTTATATTTACCAACAACTATATTCATCTCTTGATTCTCTTTTAATATGATCTTAAGACAAAATATGCTTTAGTCAATTAAAAATTCATTTATTGTAGTTGATAGCGTCATTACAAAAGCATAATGTACAAACAAGATATTTGCTAACAGTTTTAATACAAACAATAACTGTACTACTATCCCTTCGTCCACTACTACTACTGTTAATAGTAATAATAGTTGTTATCCACATATAAAAATACAATGTAATATATATATATATATATATATATATATATATATATATATATATATATATATGTACAGCAACCTTTCATTTAAACATACTTCCTTGTCCACTGACCCAAACACCTTTGACCACTTCTTTAACCATTTCCAAGGGGTTTGTCTTCTTTATTGTTAATTTATTTTCATGTTTGTCTCTTTTATCTGATTCCATCTGATAAAAAACGAAAACTTCCACATTATCATACCTCTTTCCTCTAAAACTGTTCTTGATATGTAGAAAATTATATAATATAAATTATAAATATGAAAAACCTCGTCTGATCAAGAGACTATTCATGGTCGAGTGGTTAAGACAGTACCAGATCAAATGGTAGCTTCCCCTATGTAAATAGGGTTCGCATGTTCGAATCCTGCTGGATAGCACACATTTTCGCAATAAAATTTATCGTAAAAAATAATCAGGCCGGTAGATATAAATATAAAATACTGTTTAATTAAAAACAGAATATCTACTTAAATACGACTATCGGTAAAAATAATGTTCAAAATAATTCATTACAAATTGTCGGTTGCTTATAACCAAGTTTCGTTAAAATTCGTTAATTCCGTAACATGTTTATATAAAATTATATATATATATGGATTTCCTAACTCCGTCATTGATCAACAAATTAAAATGTATCTTAATAAACTTAATAATGCCTCTAACAATATTGATAATATTAATAATAGTGTTGGTCTTAATAAACATAACATCAGCATAATAATAAAATATTCAAATGTTGGACAATATTTGTCTTTAATTTCACCTGAAATTAAAGCCAAAATACAATGTTTAGAACAGCTCATGATTAAACATAATAGACATTCATTGTCTGTTATATTTAACAATATATGTTTAGAAAAAAATAACTATAGATATATTTGTAGTGATATTCTTATTATTGGAGTTTATATTAAAACGGTTTTCTCGCTACACAAGAGCTGTCGTGTTTCGGTGCTATACTCGGCATCTTATCAGTCATATCGCAAGTAATTAATAATCTTTTTAAAATGCAACAGGAAGTACACCTTTATTAAATTATTCAGTCTCTTTGCCAGTAACCATCATTTCAAAACCCAGAGATTTCTACTCAAATAAATACTGTAAATAAACCATTTATAGTAATATCGAACTTTTTGTTTATTTCAGCAGTGATCTTTCATTGATACAAATTTGATTAAAGACCAACAATAGTTCTTTGTGAAGGAATTTTATTTATTATTATTTTATGTTTTGGATCACTTCCAGAAAGTGGAACCTAGAAACATTCCCCCTAGCTGCCGTCATTGCAACACTGAGAATGATGTTGAAAGATACTGGCATATCTTTTTCTATGTGCCGTGTTCTTTCGGGAGATAGTCGATCATTGCCTTCCATATCCCTCTATCCCTTGTAGCTATCAACACACTTTCTCTTGTCACCCCTCCCAAACACTGCTCTGTCATCCATTTGCTTAAGCCCTTCAAGTATGTCAGGTGTTGCTTTCCCCTGTCTCTGTCTGTCTTGTGAGTATCAGATTCTCCAAGCCCTCCTTTCTCATTATATGTCCCAGAAACTTCAGGTGTCTTTTCCTGATGTTAAGTATCAGTTTCCATTTCGTTTCTTTCTTCTCCAAAACCTCGTCGTTGCTAACATGTTTAATCCATGTCATCCTCGGCATCCATCTGTGAAACTACATTTCGGTTGCTTTAAATCTTTATGTAGACTAAATTCGTTGCACTTTCAAGTGAATAAGAAAAAAAATCTTACTCGTGAATCTTCTTTTCCAACTGTCTTTTAAGCCCAAACTCTACAATAAAAGACATCGGCTTACTGCGATCTGCCACGCACTACCTCAGCCTAGTTATAGGCGAAATCGAGCTACCATCCCTTCAGTCAAGAGCCCAGTTCACTGATCTGTGTGAGGCATAGAAATTAGGAAAAGGCTATTATCAAATAGAAGTGAACAATTTCTTCACATTATCAAACAGAAGGATGCATGGTCACTCACGGAAATTGATGAAAATAGTATTCGAAAACGGTCACAAGATTCAACATCTTTCCTCTGAGGGTGGTAGATGGAACAAATTAACTAGTCATGTAATAAACGCACCAAATCTGACTATTTTAGGTCCTGGACATAACAGTAAACTGCATCTGACAGCAAGGCCTCTGATAAGGAGGTTGTGAGGAGCATGGAACCACCTTTAATTGTTTCCAGGTCCACCCAGACCTGGAGTGGTAGCACTTTTTAGAGTCCCAGCTATGGGCAAACAGTTAGGAGTAGATAGATCTATCTATCACCCGGTTCACACTCCACCCATGTCTATTGAACAGGTTAAGAGGCTCATCCCTTGTTCCCTGTTTAGGATGTGGTTTCCGGCTTTCTCTTTTCCAATCTTTTTACTATTACGTAACCCCCTGCACATCAGTGGCGTTACCGCCTTGCTCAAAGGGATATGATTATAAAAAAAAACTGGGGTCAAAGCGTTATGAACGTAAAAAAAAATACACTTTTATAGAAATATATACATAGTAAGTGAATGCAAGAAATTCCAGTTTAATTCATTGCATTCACTTACGCGCAAATACTCTTGGGAAAGGTATTAATCCGTCTATTCCTTCCAGTTATGGGTTAAATAACAGGACAGCTTGGGTCGGCAACCAGTCTACCGCAGAGAGCAATGGCAACCTACTGCGGGATAATATTCTGCCCAGTCAGTCATGTCTCTTTCGAGACATGATCGCCCAAGCGTATATCACGGATGGCAGTTAACTGATACATGAGAATAGACTTTTATAGAAAAACATACATTTTTGAAGAAAACATTATTACCACAACACATTTTTGAAGGAAAAAATTCTCAGCAAAACGTTTTTTAATACAAGACTAAAATACATTTCTGTTTTTCTAAAATAAAAAAGAATGAAAACAAAAACAATTCATTATACACTGACTAAATCAACCTTCTCACTATAACCGAAAATTAAAAAAATACCTTAAAACCCTACCTTTTTGGCAGTAAATAAAGCCGTTAAACAAAACTCAAACTCAAACAGAAGGATGCATGGTCACTCCCAGAAATTGATGAAACAGCATTCGAAAACGGTTGCAATATCCAACATCTTTCCTCTGAGAGTGATAGTTGGAACAATTTAACTAGATGTGTTTTAAATGCACCACTCTGACTAATTTGAAATGAGAAACTGGACATCTTGCTGTAGTGGAGACTTTTTAAAAATCTAATAAGCTTCCTGGTGTGGGGTGGAATAACTAGTTTCACAATTGCTGCACTGTCATTTTTTTAGAAATTAATTTTTTTCGGATGTGTGTGTGTGTGTGTGTGTGTGTGTGTGTGTGTGTGTGTGTGTGTGTGTGTGTGTGTGTGTGTGTCCGACTAATGTTCACCAAATACAAAGCCGAAGGCCCACTGAAGGTGCAGTGTTACTGTGTTTAGTCTTAGTGTAAGAAAGGACGAACGTTAAAAGTATGTAGCAAACTAGACTTTAGAAGGAACTGGAAACCCAATTATCGAAGAGGCGCCACATTTACTGCAGTCATATTGTCAATAAAGGGCAAGATTAAACGACAAAGCCGTCAACTCCTCGGGGTTATCTTTCTCTTAGACTGGTTGTCGTCTCAAGAAAAGAAAACCCATTCTGCTTTGCTATTTAACCATAGCTGGGAGAGATGGATTCATACCTTTGAACAGGCCTGAGGTAAACGGAACAGCATCGGGAATTGAACACGGAACGCCTAATTCACTTTCCGCGTCGATAAGTATAACATCATCCGCGTCTCTAAATAAACAGTAGAGCATAAAATAAGGGCAGGGGTGGTAGGTTTTTATAGAAATTAAATCGCGAAAAGGGTACAATTATTACAAACTCGATAATAAATAAAATCTCCGTATGAATATAGGCCAGCTTAAACCCATTTTTCTGTTAGTATACAGAACTGCGTTTCTTAATTAGAATGTTATGTCATGGCTTCACATTTCAAACTGGTAATAGTGGCCAACATAAATTCATTCAGTTTACAAACTTGTAATAATAGCAATAATGGTTTTTATAATGGTTTTACTCCCGTTTCAATTTATCGTGATCCTATCCTACTGAATAATTCCTGGGTATGACGATAAATTATATCTGCCAGCAAGGCCTCTGATAAGAGTATTGGACGTTTTGAGGAGTGTGGAACCACCAATTAATTGCTGTTTTTCCCAGGCCCACCCTGACCCGGGATGCTAGCACCTGTTCCGGTCCCAGTTTTGGGTAAATAGTCAAACCTAAACAAAAATAAAATACTATGAAAGTATGAAAATACATTTTTAAAATAAAATTACCAGCAATATATTTTTATCTAAAAAAGTTACCAATTATACATACTGATAGTAAAATTCCCAGCGATGTATATATTTACTATGAGTATAGCCCGGCGTTGCTCGGGTGTAATGAAAGCTTTAAAACTAATCCATGGTCCCGGAGCTCAGACTGTTTGGACGTTAGCACGAAAAACTAAAAAGCAATAGCTGTTTCCGGCTAAAGCGAAACCGTAGACTGAAAAAAAATGAATGAATGTAAGTAAAATTTTGATTTCCTGGAATCAATATCAAATAAATTTTTTTCGTCGTAAACTGAGTTTTGAAGGCTAAATAAGTCCTCTGAGTAAATGGTATCATGGCTGAGACTAAGAACTACAATTATACATACTTAGAGCCAAATCCGAAGCAAAAACTAAAATAAAAGGGCTGAAAAAATACAGACATACAGGCAGATAAACAGACACACACACAAACATCTTGCTTTTTATATATATATATATATATATATAGAGAGAGAGAGAGAGAGAGTCGATTTTATTATTATTTTATTATTATTATATATATATATATATATACATATTATCGATTTTCTGCACTATTGTAAAAACTGCAACCTTGAAATTTCTGAATATCGTTTCTTATGTCTTTGTCTATGAGTGTATCAAATTTGATTAAAATCGGATCACTCCTTCTATAACCCGATTTTTTCGATTACCGATTTTCGATATTTATCGGGGGTACCTCGACACAAAAGCTAAATAAGAACACTCACAGACACTTATAGTACAACTGTGTAAATTTTCAAGAAAATCGGTTCAGCCGTTTCGGAGTTTATAGGTAACGGACACACACACACACACACACACACACACACACACACACACACACACACACAAAGTTCCATTTATCATATAAGTTTAGATAGTAAAATTACCAACAATACATTTTATCTGTAGTTGAGGTAATACATTTGCGTTCAAAATATATTTTGTTGAATCCAGAAAAATGTGTTCAAAATATTTAGACTTCGGCTTTAAATAACCCAAGAAGCTGATATGCTGCTAAACAAAATCAACGAAACGAAACAAAAAAAAAAACAATGACAATTTTAACAATACTGTGTTTGGTAAACAATGTTCAACAAAATGTTTTTTTTTATAACCATATCGCCCCAAGCAAGGCATTTTACTGCCACTGTTTTGCAGGGGGTTACATAGGAGGAAAGTTATGAGAAAGAGTGACTGGTTATAGGGGGTGTCAGGAAGTGGGTAAAAGAAGGATGAGAATACTGATGAGAGTGGAGTCGACGGAGAAAGAAGCATGAGAGAAAGGATGCAGGTTAGTGAGATAGGAGATGACTATTGACTTTACATTTAAATTTGTGGAGATTATAGCTCACGAGAAAGCAAGTAAATGGAAGGGAATTCCACAGGCAGGAAGTGCGAGAAAAGTAATTGATGAAGTAGAATTCGGGTTTACATTTTATTGGTTTCACAGTAAAAGGGTGGAACCTAGTTGCTTATATTGTGGCTCGAGTAAATTTATATATAGGGGGCATCAGTGAGCTAAGTTCATCGGAGCAGAAGCCGTGAAAGTATTTGTAGAAGAGACACAAGGAAGCCACATTGCGCCGGTGAGAAAATGACTGTATCTGAACTGCCAAGTCGGGATCTATCATATTACAGATTCTCCGATGGATTTTGTCAAGGACACCTAGGTGGATAGCAGGAGCACCCGACCAGATATGGCAACAATATTCAATGCACGGGCGGATGGTAGATTTATATATATTGCAGGAGTGTTTCAGGCGGAAAAAAATTTCTGGCCCTACACATAATTTATGAATGTAAACGTACTACAAGACCGGCGACAAGTCCTCGTCATTTTACAATTGAAATGGCGAATTTTAACTGTAAGTTCTATGCTAACAGTTTCTTTTCTCGCGTTTCTCACTGATGGAACTCTCTTCCGGCTTCTTGCTTTCCAGTCAACTTTGATCTTCAAAAATTTAAATGCAATATCAATCGTTATGATCTGTATTCTTAATTCCTGTTGTTTTATTGTTTTCTCTCTTCAATAGAGTGCGGATGTGCGTTACGGTGCAGTAGATATCGGCTCGGAACGAGAAATTGGAAAGCCGAGTTCGAATTCCAGTTGAACTCGCTGCATTCACTTATGCGCAAATAGCCTTTGGAAAGGTATTAATCCATCTCTTCTCCCTAGAGCTATGGGTTAAATAGTAGGACCAATTTGCTTTTACAGCCTTGGTCGGCAGCCAGTCTACCGCAGACAATAATGGCAACCTATTGCGGTAAAATCTTCTATCTTGTCTTTCAAGGCATGATCGCCCAAGCGTGTACTACGCATGGCACTAACCTGACTGACCAACTCTTTAATAATGTTTTTATTTTCATTTTCCTTCACGCTCGCTAACCACCTTGCATCTTAGTAGTTCCATCATCCTGTTCGGGGTGAAATAATTGAAAAGAAATCTTAATCAGATGTAAAAGTTAACATGGACATATATTGTCTTAGTGAATTAAGATGGGCTACAATATACATAGGATGTGCGTTGTGGTGCAGTGGATATCGGCTCGGAACGAGAAATCGGGGAACCGAGTTCGAATTCCAGCCGAATTCATTGTATTCACTTACGCGCAAATACCCTTGGGAAAGGTATTAATCCGTCTCTTCCTTCCAGTTATGGGTTAAATAACAGGACAGATTGGGTTCTATAGCCTTGGTCGGCAACCAGTCTACCGCAGAAAGCAATGGCAACCTACTGCGGGATAATCTTCTGCCCAGTCAGTCATGTCTCTTTCGAGACATGATCGCCTAAGCGTGTATCACGTATGGCAATTAACTGACTGACAATATACATCCCGTTCAGTAACACTGATTTACTTATCAGTTTTCTCTTTTTAGCCAACTGAACCTATTCCTAGGAGCTAAAGTAAATCTCTGACCATAAGAAAAAGCAGTGGGGAGCGTCATGGTCTTTTATCAAGAAACTTGTGGGGAGCAAAATTGCTATGTTTCAAGAAGCATGTAGGGAGCGTAACATGGCCAGGTGGCGAGAAAAATGTTAGAATCAAAATGGCCAGGTGTCGATGAGTTATTTTCTTTTTTCTTAAGTTTCAAGAATGAGACGGTTATGCGATGTGTGAGTCATATTTATATCATTTTGAATACCCTGAGCGTGAGTCTGTCTGAACGGACTGCGTTAGCCATCCTGGAGCTATTTCTGACTGTGGCCAGATTGCAAGATTACGCGTTGATTTTACCAAAACTTGACATGTATCCCTAGTTGTGTTGCATATCCAGACGAGATATGATGAGTCTAATGGGCTTCGTATATTTGTAGCACAGCTTTGCTTTTCTTTCTTTCTTTCTTTCTTTCTTTCTTTCTTTCTTTCTTTCTTTCTTTCTTTCTTTCTTTCTTTCTTTTGTTGTTGTTTTGTTGCGTGATGTTCTCTTACTGATGTGCGTTGTGGTACAGTCGATATCGGCTCGGAACGAGAAGCCGGGGAGCTGAGTTCGAATTTCAGCTGAATCCATTGTATTCACTTACGCGCAAATAACCTTGGGAAAGGTATTAATCCGTCTCTTGCTTTCAGTTATGGGTTAAATAGCAGGACAGATTGAGTTCTATAGCCTTGGTCGGCAAACAGTCTACCGCAGAAAACAATGGCAATCTACTGCGGGATAATCTTCTGCCCAGTCAGTCATGTCTCTTTCGAGACATGATCGCCCAAGCGTGTAACACGTATGGCACTTAACTGACTGTACTCTTACTGAATAAAAATAATCCCCTGATCAGATTAGATGCCATGATGAGTATACTGGACTGCGTATATAAATAACAAACATTTATTTTATTGGCGTGATATTCTCCCACTCAATAAAAATAACAACAACA
The DNA here is from genome assembly GCA_037127315.1 of Ascarosepion bandense. Classification (NCBI taxonomy): domain Eukaryota; kingdom Metazoa; phylum Mollusca; class Cephalopoda; order Sepiida; family Sepiidae; genus Ascarosepion; species Ascarosepion bandense. Next base: position 1,614,328 of record JBBBDQ010000581.1, on the reverse strand, counting down.
CTGTGGTGGAGTAAATAAGACAACCCAGATAACACAAATTATCTAGTGAAGACAGCTAAAATAAAGAACTCAAACAAAGTTCAGGTGAGGATTTCAGCGCAAGAGTTCAAGCTTGTCGAACTCTCTACGTTCGGACGAAGATGAGCTCAGAAGAGGACATATCTACGAGTAGAGTTTTAAAAGGGGGAAAATGGACAAGAGCCCAGTCCCGCATATGCGGTGTATAAAGAACTTTTGTCTTGAGCTCGGGGATTTCCATGTTAAACTTCACTTTGTTTCACATTCGGCCTCTGTGGGGAATGATTTGGGTAAATATAAAGAGTTCCGCGCAAACTTGCTCTGGTCAAGCTGTCTTAAGGTAAAGAGTAACTCAGTCGAGGATATGTCTCCGAGCAGAGAATGGACTGAGAATAGTAAACAAGTGGGAGCTAAGGAATATTCAGCAGATTGTATGCGCTCGGAAACCCCACGTTAAATCCGATCCTGTGTCACATCCTGCCTCTGTGGATGGGAATTGGGTAAAAGAATTTCGCTCGAACTGAAGCTTGTCGGATTCTGTACCTTCGAGCGGAGAGGTACTCCGACGAGACTATTTTTAAGGGCAGAGGCTTGATTAGGACAAAATAGGCAAGGATTCGATCGCGTGTATACGGGGTCTGAATAATTTTTAACCGTGTGTACGCGGCTGGAAACGCCACGTTAAACGCCAACCTTGTGTCACATTCCACTTTTTTATTGGGGCTGGATAAATGTTTACCCTTGGCCCGAGTGTATGCGCTCGGAATCCCCCACGTTAAATCCGATTTTGTGTCTCGGTGGAGATCCAGGAGGGATGATCAGCTATGTCTTGTACAAGGCCAATTCACAAACAGCCGACAATGCCCACAACTTAAGGATTATCAGATATCATCAGGTTGAAGAATGAAAGTATTTCGATTATATGTTAAAGTAGAATTTTATTAACAGAACAACATAACATCAATTGGTAAGAGTTAAATGTTCACTGAGAAAGTGTAGTGAGAAGTTAAGTGTAGTTGTAGGTAGCAGAATATGTTTATGCAGAATTAACAGGGTTACTCATAAAGTTTTATTTTCTTTTTTATGGCCAGCGAGAAAGTGAAAGAGATGTTAAAAGCAATATAGGAAAATGGTACTTATCTAAGTTGATTTTTAGGAGTCAGTTAAAGTACCTTGTTGTTGCTGTTGTTGTTGTATTCCTCTTCTTTGTTGACCGCGAGAATGGTAAAGATGAAGACGAGGTAAAGAAAAATAACACACGAGAAGGAGGAGAACGAATGTGTGACAGGAAGTTATGTCCGGGTCAGAGGCTTGAAGTTTTTGTCACATCTTTGTGGTATCGTCTCTAGTTTCTGCTCTCATGTGACTAACTGATTCGAATTACTTTCTCTTTTTATAGCTAAAGACTTTTTTTTTACATCGGATTGTTAATTTTTCTTTCAGTTTTGCAAATCACCTCCTTTTATTGGTTAGAAAATTAATTTAACATCGGATCGCGAAATGTGGCTTCGTTTTTTTCTTTCATTAGGGAGTCAATCCTTTTCCTATTTGTCAAAATTAGGATTTCACACTGAATTGTGAATTTTTATAAAAGTGAAGAAGAGAAGAGAGTTATTTTTAATTCTGTCTTCACCTCAGGGAGACTTTAGATAAATATCCAGAGTCCAGAGAGAGTTTTGATTGAGTCTTCATTACGGTAACGTTGAAGTCAGGCGAGATATATTTTAACCGTTAGTAGTTATAACAAACACTGTGCTTGATAGATCCTCACAAATGAAGAATAGGCATTGATTCAACAGAAATGTAATTCTACAGAAGGATGGTGAGAATACTATGAACCGAAATTGTGAGAAACGACGAAGTTCTAGAAAGAATAAAAACTAAAACAACATGTGTTTTTAACATCAGAAAGGGACAATTCAGATTTTTAGTGTACATAATGAGGAAAGAGGACTTTAGAAATTTGGTACTCACAGGACAGATGTAAAGCAAGAGGAACAAAGGAAAACAAGGCATGAACTACCCAGAAAGCCTAAATAAATAGAACAAGGTTTAAGAGAGATAACAAAAAGATAAAATTTATTAAGAGCTACAAAGGACATGAAATTGTGGAGAGTCATAATCACCAAAATCCTGAAAAGTCACTGCACATAGAAAAAGATCAAATTAAATATCCAGATGAGTCAACTGGGCTGCATATATAAATATGCGTTAGTGTAATGGATATCGGTCTTTAATGAGAAATCGGGGAACCGAGTTCGAATTCCAATTGAATTCGTTGCATTCACTTACACATAAATACCCTTGGGAAAAGTATGAATCCTTCTTTTTTCCCTTCATCTATGGCTTGAATAGCAGAAGAGATTGGGTTGGCAACCAGACTACCGCAGGAAGAAATTGCAACTTACTGCTGGAAAATCTTCTGCCTAGTCAGTAATAGCTCGAAAGTGACATGATTGCCCAAACGTGTATCACGTATGGCACTTAAAATCCTACAATCTAAAAATATTTTCTGGCTTTTAATAACATGCAAAGAATTGATAAGTAGTAGAAAATGATCCAAACTATCAGGTATATGAACAGACTTTGAAACAATAAAAACCTGTAAAAAGGTGTTGCATAAGACGTTTAAGAGTCACTGATATAAATGACTTTCCCTTTCTTGGAGTGATGGTGTATACCCCACTTTTTTAGCATGATGCTATTTTATTCAGTCAATAATAATAATAATAAAACAGAACGATTTAAACATTTTGTGACATCATTTTCATTCAGGACGGAATAATGTCTCTCCACAACTTTCATTACTTTATCGTCTGTGCATCGCTATAACTTTATCGCAAAGATAGTTAAGAGGTTTCCCGATGCTTTTTCCACGTTTTTGATTTCAGAATCATGCTTCTCCTAGATTTCCTGCTACTCCAGGAGAGATTACCCAGTTTACCCTACCATTTAATTAATAACTAGAGGGGGGGGAGTAATGCATTCATGACTTTCCTAAGGACATTAAGGCAAAGTGAAAACAATAGATCTAGGCCGATAATTGAACTCTGCTCGGCAATTCGGTTTTCGACGGATACCTACGAGAGGGCATCTCAGGACGAAGAAGGAAAAATAGTGTTATGCATAGAATAAGAATTCAGGATGAGTATCTTTTTCGTTTGTTTTAAAAAAAAAAGAAAACATTTCTGAGGAAAATCAACTTGGAAAAAAAGATTTTGCTTTTTCAAATGTGCTTGTAAGTACGTAAGATTTTGGTAAACAATTTTCAAAATTTTCTTTGAAAGTTTGAAAGATCTTTTAGCAATGAAGAAACGGACCGAACCTAAAAAAAAAATGAATAAATAAAAAATAAATAAATAAATAAATGAAAGAATGCCATTGAAAACGAGCCGGTATTTATGCATACATTTAAAATCCACGCCTGTATTCAGGAATAAAAGAGAATCTCTTTATTCCTTGTTATCTTTTATGTAGAATAGTCTTCGGGAGAAAAAAAACATGGCTACTAATCAAAGGAATACACACACACATACAAACTCAGCACAAATATTCATGCACAATGGAGATATCTATCTATCTATCTATCTATCTATCTATCTATCTATCTATCTATCTATCTCTTTTCTCTCTCCCTATATATATATATATATATATATATATATATATATATATATATATATATATATCCCTCCGATATATATAATTTTGATTTTGGGCAGAAAACAATCTTTAAGATATTTATCTATCTATGTACACACACACTCTCTCTCTCTCTCTCGCTTTCTCTCTCTCCCTCCCTCTCTCTCCATCTCCCTCGCTTTCTCTGTCTCTCCCTGTCTCTCTCTCTCTCTATATATATATATATATTTAATTGTGTGTTTGCCTTTCAACTTATTTTGATATATCTATCAATATACACACTCTTTCTTTTTCTCTCTATCTTTTCATATATATATATATATATATATATATATATATATATATATATAATTTTGTGTTTGGGCAGCAAACCATCTTTAAGATATCTATCTATTTATTATCTACTCACACACACACACACACATATCTCCCCTTTTCTCTCTCTCTCTCTCTCTCTCTCTCTCTCTCTCTCTCTCTCTCTCTCTCTTGCAATATATATATATATAAAATTGTGTATCTGGGCAGTAAACCATCTTTAATATATGTGTCGTTAGGCAAAACAGACAAGGTCTTTTTGTTCAGTTTATTTATTGTTTTTACTTTTATGTATAGTACAATTGTCTTTTCTTGACTTACATGAATTAAAAAAAACTGTCTAAACGTCTGTTGGTTCCGACCGCTTTCGGTTAAATTTTTAACAATTTTCAAAGATTATTTTTAATTATACTACTACTATAAATAGTGTGTAAGTATTACTGTAGACGGTATATTCAGTTATGGTCTAAGTGTTTCTTTATTTTTATATATATCCTTGTATTTTTCGCTTTTTCTATTCATTAAGTTCACAAAACAGACACTTGTGGGCATACGAGAAGAAAAACTAAACAAATATACCTTGTTTATAAGGTACTACTCAACTCTGCTGGGTCGTCGACGCAGGCCGTGGCTGAGACAGAATGAAGTTCTCGTCCTGATGAAGAACTCTTACTTTTCTTTAATAGAATTACACGAATATTCAGGTCTGTAGACCAAAATAAATAAATAATACTGTTTAATGCTCAAACGGGGAATATATTCAAATATAGTTATTCATAAAAGATTTTATATATATATATATATATATATATATATATATATAATTCTATGTTCATTCGTTCATGAAGATGCGCCTTTCTATACGTGCAAGATCAAAATTCTGAATAGCTTGTTTTTGCTTTCTGCTTTTTTTTATTTAATCATTTTACCTGAAACAAAGTGGAACCGCCAATTTTGTGCAGGTCGTTACAGTGAGAGAAAAAGACTGCTTACAGTTGGTATTAAAAAAAGAACAAAAATGAACGGGATTCAAGATGATAGAAGATGGCGATTAACGTTGCATTTAAATTTTTGCAGATTGTAGCTTAACATAAAACAAGTGAAGAAATTCAAATCCCCGGGAAGTGTTCTGACAGAGGATGGAAAATGCGACACTAAGAACCGAAGACATGTTGGCATGGCCAAGGACGCATTTCAGAAGCTAACCAGAGTACTGACAGACATGAAAATCTCATTTGACACAAAAAAGATTGCTATGTGATATATGCCCTTCTGTATGGAAGTGAATGTTGGACGATCTCGTCAAGGATGAAGTAGAGGCTTGAGGCAGAAGAAATGTGGTTTTACAGAAGGATGCTGAGGATAACATGAACAGAGCACGTGTGCAACGATGAGGTGCTGGAGAGGATGCAAACGAGAAGAAAACTGATACTTAACATCAGGAAGAGACAGATGAGCTTCCTGGGACACACAACGAGGAAGGAGTGCCTGGAAAATTTAATACTCACAGGACGAATAGAAGGAAAGCGAGACAGTGCAAAGCAGCGTGAAACCTACTTGATAGGTCTGAGCAAATGGATGGCGGAGCGGGGTTTGGAAAAAGATACCAAAAGAAAATACATTAACAGAGCAAAGTGAAAGTCCATGATCGCCTACGTTCTGAAGGGACACGGTACATAGAAGAAGCTATCAAGAAAGCAAGTAAGCATAAGGGTGTTTCACAGGCGGGAAATGCGAGAAAAGAAACTGTTGGATTAGAAGTGACGGGTACATTTAACTATTTCAGCCGTAAGAAGTGGGACCAAGATGCCAGTGTAGTAGCACGCTTAAATTCACGTGGACGGAGCACCAGGGAAAAAAGCTGGTCGGAGCAGTTGCCATAAAAATATTTGTAGGAAAGACAGATGAAAACCACGTCACGTCGGTGAGAAAGTGACTGGAGTCAAGATGAATTTATGAACAGCTTTTTTTTGGCTTTCTGCATATACCCTTAAGAAAGAGAAGAATCCATTTCTCTTTGTCCCTTGGCCTACCGACAGACAGCTTTATAAAAATTGTCTCGTCGTTAACATCATATTTATTTAGAAATAAAAAAATGATGGGCACACAGGCAAAAATGTCGTTAACAAAAGTGAGGGAGAAAAGTGTGTGCGAGTGAAATCGCTTGTAAACCACTCTCCCATGATTTGCTTGCATACAAACTAATTTGTTATATTCATTTTAAACATCGTCAGGATTTAATCATAAAACGATCGCTGGTGGTTGAAATAGCCGCAAATCTGTCATCAGCTCCAAGTAAAAACCATAATTTCAAGTCCTAATTGTCAAAGCACGTGTTGGTTTCAGAATGAATATTTATTACTGTACATTTATACAATAATTTCGGCAGTAGAGTGAGGCTGGTCAACACTTTTTACCCTTGATCTAGCTAATCAAATTCACTCATTACAATATGTTCAATCACCACAAGAACACGTCCATCAGCTTACAATCCTACATTTACCATCAGACAAATTTAACAAAAATATCACTAAAAAGATCCCCTCCCCAAAATTCTCGTACAGACACATGCTGGGATTTCTTCCTAACCAATAAAACTGGACTATTTTTCAATTTCATCCGCCACCCTTTATTGACTTAAAGTTAGGACACTACAATCAGTATTCACTGTATCCCTTTCTTACTTTTTTGAACATTTTAAATTATTAATGTTGCTTTTCCTACTTCATATTGCTTGTTTCTTGTTATTTTGCCCTGTTTTTTCTTCCTTTTCTCACTGAAACTTTGTCAATTTTGCTTGTTGAACCTACTGCTGACTACATAAGCATCTCCAATTACTCCGCAGAATGATGCCGTTTCTAGAAAAATTGGCGCAACACAATCTTTCTTTCCCTCAGTCATTCAGATTTGGACCAACTTAAACTTAAGCTTTGTAAACTTCTCTATTCAATTTTCGCCTTTTCTCTGCCTTAAGTCTGTTGCTCTGCAGATTTTTAGTTTATTATATGACTTTGTTTATTGTTTATTTCTTTTCACCTCTTCATCTGTGCGTCTCTCTCGTCGATTTCTCGTCATTCACTCCTGTTCACTTCAACACCACAAATTATCGAATAAAAGTAAAGGACTATAAAAAATTACGAAAAACACGAGAACAATTTATTATTATTATTAATAATAATATTAATAATAATAATAATAATAATAATAATAATAATAATAATAAATCTAAGAAAAACGGACAAACTTGAAAAGTACCAACCATCTTTTTTTTTCCTTTTCTTTTTTTTTTATTCTTGAATTTCTATTTGTCGTTTTACTAAGAAAAAGACATTGCTTAAGATCTAGGCGCAAAAGAAAAGACAAAGGAAACAAGCGAGCGGTAGACGAAGGGTAAGTGTGAGAATTTCCGTCTCGCACAGGGAATTCTGAATGGGCAGGTCTTTGATTTGGTTCTGAAGAGATGCAGAAAGCCATGGAATCGGGATTCTGTCTACCTGAATACCTTTTTTTTTTTTAGATTATTTCATCTTGTTTGCCAAGGCGTCGAAATTGGAGTCTAAATGGTTTTTGTTCTCTTTTTGTTTCACATCGCATTCATACATTGGAAGATTGGCGGCCTCTGTGTATTTAAGTTTGGTTTTTGTGTGGGTGTGTATTTAAAAAAAAGTATCTGCATATACGTACACACAAGCGCACAGGCTCACACACACACACATATAAACACATATATGATAAAATTAAGAACAAATAGGAAAGGTCGGGATGCCGAGTTCGAATTCCAGTTGAATTCATTGCATTCACTTACGCACAAATACCCTTGGGAAAGGTATTAATCCGTCTCTTCCCTCCAGCTATGGGTTAAATAATAAGACAGGGTGGGTTCTATAGCCTTGGTTGGCAACCAGTCTACCGCAGAAAACAATGGCAACCTACTGCGGGATAATCTTCTGCCCAGTCTCTTTCGAGACATGATCGCCCAAGCGTGTACCGTGTATAATACCTAACTGACTGATCTCAATCTAACATGATTTACTTTTTATTAAAGCTTTGTCAGAGATCGAGGGAGAAATAAACAACAAAAAGACAGAATACTGATATGATAAAACTTTGGGTTAGTTTTTACTGATCACATACGTGTCATGCGTATTAAAAGTAACAGACAATTTCAAAAATATGCGTAAGGAATATTTTGGACAGTAAAGTGTGTAAATGTGTGTGTTTGTGAAGAAACACTTGTCTGTCTAGGCGTATGTTGGATGGTAACTTGAGTTCGTGTGTTTGTGTGCGCGTGAGGAACGTTTGTAGACGTCATTTCCGTGTTGGTAGATGATTATCCTATGGAGTTCACATTTATTTCCTCCTGGCTTCTTAGGCGTTGCTACTTATGTCATCCGATATATCAACACTGTTGTAGATTTGATTTATTATTTCTGTTAATCTTGACTATGCCGAAATCGTCTAAGGCTTTCAGCATCTCTATTACAGTTGTGCCTGGCTTTACCGTTTTGTTTCTGTGAAATTTGGCCAATGCAGATTCCGCTTCGGTTTTTATTATTTCCGGCCCGTCGTTTATTATTTCTATATATTACCGATTGTTTTCTTTCGTCGTGGAAGAGGTCTTTCATATATTTGTTCCGTCTTTTAACTATTTTTCTTTCTCCAATATCAACGTTCCGTTCTCGGTTTTTGTACATCCAATTGATGAAGTCTTTTGATCTGTTGTTTCTATTTTTTATGCATATCTGCTTTCTCCGTGACACTCATTCTATTTTCTGCACATTTTTCGTTGGGCCATTCATGTTTTTAGCCACGTTGTTTTTGTCTTCTTTCCATCACGAAGAGCATGTCATTTGTCATCCATTCATATTTTCCTTCGTCTATTTTTCTTTAGAATGATCTGGATTGCCGAGGTTACTAAAGCTTCTCTTAATAAGTCCTACTTCCAGCTTTCATTATCATATTGTCCTAAGCATCTGCCTTTCACACTGTCCCAATATTTCTCTTTCATGTTCTGGTCGTTCAAGAGTTTATCACATTGCAATTTCTTTACTACCTTAGGCTTCTTCCCGTGTTTTCACATTGTTTATATATAACTGGAATGTGACTGTTTCTACATTCGATATTTTGGATATGTTTTGCAGTGTAAAACTGCATTCCTCAATCTCTTAATGATTGTTTTTGCAGGGTTTTTTTTTTCTGTTTCTTCTCCTGGTCTTCTCTTTTTCCAGATACGTCTTGGGTCACATTGAAACCAGGTGTTGGCTACTACCCGGTCTTTCGCCGTAAACCAATCGACCCATTTTACTACGGGTTCCTAGTCCGAATTTACCAACTATTTCACCATCGTTCTCCTTGCCTATTTTGGCATTCAGATCCTCCATAAACAATCAATGCAAACACGCATAAAAAAAAATGTCGGTTTTATTGTTTATCCGCCGCTTAGTTATAATATTAACTTTTGGTTGCTTCCGGGCGTCGATGTTCAAAGTACGTGTAAATGTTTTACGTTAGGCAGATCATTCCCATCGGCACAACACAATTTTTTATGCTCATTTTCTCTATTTAGCCTTGCACAATATTAAAATAAGATCAGAAAATAGTCTGACTCAAAATCAACATCTAGAGATATGGTCTTATTCCGGTTTAGAAATATTTTAGATTTTGTAGTATTCAAATATATGTCGACAGATTTACATACGTTACGAGATGAAAGAAGAGTAGACTAACATCACATTGGTTGTTGAATTCATGCTATATTCATTGTGCGCATGTCTGCTTAAGCGACATCCTATGCATGATTGAATGAGTGTGCGCATGCGTGTATTATTCTTATTGTCTGCTGTTATAAATGGCCGTGTGTATGAAATGAAATATTCTGTTTGCCTTCGCTCATTCTTATTTCATGGATTTTATTTCTTTTATCATCATTATTATTATTGTTGTTACCTGAATCGATCGTAAAGAACTGTGCATCCTAGGCAAACATTCATTTTTTTTTTCACTCCTCCATTTTCTTTTCTTTGAAATCTCGGTCCGTTCTTGCGTTTCTCTTAATTACATTCTTTCGTTTATTCATATCTTCTTTTCATTTCTAAAGGTAAAAATAATTTCTCACTGCAGGTTCATTTGTACTTATATATTTTTTTTATTTCCGTTTTATTTTTTACGCTGTTTAGTCTTGTCTTATTTATCTAGATATTTTTAATGTTCTTATTGGTCTCTTCATTACAAATACACGCAGACACACAAATGCACACACGTACGTATGTATACGTGTATGTATGTACATGGTGTGATATTTTGGCAAAAAAGCATTTGTTTGCAACAGATTTAGTTTTATGACTTGCTGCCTTTATACCGTGCAACTTTCTTTTTTATTAATATTTCTTTTACTATAGTTTAAAAGAAAGAACCATGTTTTGACGGTTGATTCTCAATACAAATATACACGCTTGAGGAGTTGAGGCTACACAGTCAGTTTAGATATATTGTGCAATATTCTACATCTACAATTTATCTTTGGCTTTCAACATGTTCAGATAGATAGATAGATAGATAGATAGATAGATAGATAGATAGATAGATAGATAGATAAAACCATCAATAAATATTAAATGTAATAATATGAAGATAGATAGATAGATAGATAGATAGATAGATAGATAGATAGATAGATAAAACCATCAATAAATATTAAATGTAATAATATGAAAATAGATAGATAGATAGATAGATAGATAGATAGATAGATAGATAGGTATCGACAGTTTGTACGTAAGAATTAACACTGCACTCATTCAAGCCTGAAGACATATTGAAACCAAAACTTGGTCTGTAGATTGCATTGAAGCATGAAACTGACAATCACCCATAAACGCTCTTTCTTTGCTATTCAGTATTACACACACACACACACACACACACACACACACACACACACACACACACATATATATATATATATATATATATATATATACTTTAATCCATAAATATCGCATACCTTAGAATTATATATATATATATATATATATATATATATAGAGAGAGAGAGAGAGAGAGAGAGAAAGAGTTTTAAGGTATGCTATATTTATGGGTTAAAGTCTGTTTTTTTTTATCGTATCACCCCGAGCAAGGCGGTAACGCTACTGATGTGCAGGGAGCTACGTAAGAGTGAAAAGATTGGAAAAGAGAAAGCCGGAAACCACATCCTAAACAGGGAACAAGGGATGAGCCTCTTAACCTGTTTAAAAGACGTGGGTGGAGTGTGAACCGGGAGCGATAGATAGCTCTATCTACTCAGATTTGTTAAAATTAGGCAGAAGGAAAAAAGACTTACTTTAAAGTGCTCCATATCAGGGATAGAGCCAGAATTGACAATGTGCTTCATGGTAGTATCTACAGTATTTACATTATTCGGACTATTCTCTTCATCTTTGTTGTGATTTCTACTACGTTTGGACCTTTGTACGACCCGGCAGTCTTCTATCTCCCATGTGTCCTTAAGTACACATGGCCCAGTGGATATAGACGTTGGTTAGTTCCTAACTTGACTCTTAGAGTTGTGAGTTCAATACCAGAATACAGCAGTGGTTAACAAGTAACCTGCAGGGTTAGATGGAGATAACTCATGTCTTCCAATCGAAGCTTTACGCAAGGAATGAGGATGATATACTCCAGTGATTGTAATAAAGTGTTCGGTTCGAAATTCCTAGCACTTGAAGAAGGCCGGAGCGTACAACGGCCGAAACGACGTACATATGGCAACAAAGAAGTCCGAATAATATAAATATCGTAATATATAGATATATTTTATTAGTCCCTGAATAATAATACTATATCCTTCTCTTATGTCAATTTACGTCGCTATACATATATATAGAGAAAGAGCTATATTTATATATCTACGAAGAGGGAGGGGAACACAAGTGCGATAACTATCGAGGACTCATTATCTATACTAATGTTTCTTGAATGCGCAGGTTGCTAGACATAATACACAGTTTAATAAAGGGGAAAAAGAGGCATACATTTTAAATAAGAAATATCCGCTATAATAACGTTTGAAGTAATAAACATTTCGGATTAAAAATAAACCTCTTCGTTTTTTAGAAATATCCCTTTATCTAAATTTCTGCCTACATCTTCATACATCATATATATATATATATATATATATATATATATATATATATATAATTAGATGTACATATACAATTATATATATATATATATATATATATATATATATTTATATTTATATTTATATAATTGTATATCGATTAAATATCGAGTATCGATTAAAAATAATTTTCAAAGAAATAATTATATATATATATATATATATATATATATATATATATATATATATATATAATTATTTGTTTGAAAATTATTTTTATTGAATACTCGTATTTGAGTAGATATTCTGTTTTTTTTTTGTTGTTTTTTTTTAATCAAACAGTATTTTTTTTTTACCGGCCTGATTATTTACGATAAATTTTGTTACGAAAATGTGTGCCATTCGGCAGGATTCGAACCTACGGTTCCTACCAACACAGGGGAAGCCACCAATTAATCTGGCGCGTCAGGTTCGAATCCTGCCGAATGACACACATTTTCGTAACAAAATTTATCGTAAATAATCAGACCGATAGAAATAAATACTGTTTGATTAAAAACTGAATATCTACTCAAATACGAGTATCGATTAAAAATAATGTTCAAACAAATAATTTCAATATGTCGGTTCTTAAACCATTTCGTTAACCTTCGGGATTTTCCGTAATATATATATATATATATATATATATATATATATATATATATATATATATATTGTCTGCTCATTGCGCTTACGTTTGAAATAGACAATTTCAGGTTTGAAATTCTCAATCACTATCGGGCTTTAATTTTCTTTGATCAGAACCAATCAGTCTATCTATCTATCTATCTTTCTATCTATCTTTATTTATTTGTTTAATTATTTATTTGTATCGATCATTAATTATTATCGTTGTTATGGTATAATGTACAAAAACATCGCTTGGTCACCGTTTCTACACGAAATAGACAATCACAGTTTCTTTGGCTTGTATAAATATTTGATTTTGACCTTTTCAGATTTCAAGAAGAAAAGTCATTAAAGAAAGAAAACCTGAACGAGAAATCTTTACTGAAAACTCATCCTTCTTCAACCTCTTTCCTTAATCAGTATTCTTTAGAAATGATTGCTGCTTGTGTCTTTATACATTTCATTTGCATACGCACATCAATCTCTTCATCAATCTCTTTTGTTATTTGTTCTCGCATGTTTGTTTTTTGTTTGTTTTTTTTCCATACGTATTTGCTTTCAGTTTGAATTACCTCCCTTGGTATATCATTAAACATCGTCTGAAATGGACTGAATAATCTATTTAGTATTCTATCTACCTACCTAGTGACCAAACTACCTAATTTATCCATGTATATATTTACCTATATTTTCTTATATTTATCTCAATATCAACATCCCAATTGGCACGAAACCAAAACATTAACCTGAAAACTCGAATCAAGTACTTAATTAAGTTCATCAGACCGATATTTTCATATGGATGTCATGCCTGGCACCAAACTCGCTCAGAAATACACTCCTGATCAAAAATTTAAGACCACTTAAAAAAATTTTTTATGGATAGATTTTAGACTCCTCCCACTTAAGGTTACCAATACTACAATCTAAAAGGTTATGGAAACAAAAAGCTACATTCCAAACATTTTATTTAGAAATTTACATGTTCTCTGCTTGATTCTACAGTCGCATGCACCCGTCGGATTATTGACGAGCTTCCATGACACGTTGGTCTAGCATCACTGCATTATTTATGTCTGCTACATAAACAAAATATTTTAGGTGTCTCCACACATAAAAATCCAATGGACTGATGTTGGGTGAACATGCAGGTAATGGAACAGGTCCTCTCCTACCTATCCATCTCTCATGGTAAATATTAGCCATCTTATCGCAATGTCATCCCCACCATGCATTAATTATACGGGTCTTCGTATTAGCAAGGGTACATCTTCTAGTAAGAAATAAAGTCCCTGTAGACATGCTGGAAGAACATATAGACCTACCAGAGAGTCACTTACAGTTCCAGCCCACATATTATTCATAAACGGATGCTGGTTAGCCTGTATTATACCATACGGTTTCCATATTTGTCATTACATCTCTTCTAAATGTTGCCTCACCCGTAAACAAGAGACAAACAACGGGTCGGCAGTTTGAACAATAAGCCATCGGCAAAAGTTCTCCTGTGTGAGTGATCAGAGGGCGAAAGACACTGTACATATCGCAAACGATACGGATATAGGAGCTATGTTTAAAGTACCCTCTGTGCAGTACTATGAGATGTACGACGTGCCAGGGTTACTTGAGGTGTGCTGATACCTCGATAATCTCCGAAAGCCTGTAGAATATTTTCTTCACAGTCAAATGTATAAGCAGATCTCGGTCTTCCTCGATCTATAGTTTTTGAATCCTGTCACAGCAACGCGACGTTATACAACAGCAAAGGTTTGATGACTCGACAGCCTTCGGTCTGGAAAGGCAATCTGATACAACCGTCCGGCCTCGCGTCCATTACCATTCGAGAACCTGTATGTTAAAATTATATCTATCTACTCACGGTATGACTATCCTGCTATTGTTAAACGAAACAGTTCTCAGATAGCTAGCTATACACGTTAAACTTTGAAAGTAGACTAGACACAAATGTACTCGAATGACAAATGTAACGTAGTTCTTATGACAACAGCACCATCTACCGTAAACATTATTTAATTTCAAAGTGTGAAAGGATGAAAACAAACACATTAATAACTCAAAAATGAAGTACTTGCAGAGATATGTTTATGTGAACTTTTGTTTTGAAAAACCCTCCCCTAAAGTTTGTAAAAGCAATTTTTATACACTGTATATATACATAAAGTTAGAGACTTTAGAAGCCATCAGAACTCGCCACTGACTGCGATCGGCTGGATACTTTGCCGGAATGCCATATATCCACCTACCCAAGTAATTCCTCTTTTCGGGTCTTGCATCTGGCAAGAAACCACATGAAGCCCAACGTTGTCAATTCAAGAATCAGCTGAAAAACACCTTACGAAGCGCGGTCAGCAAAAGAACATCCTTCGAAAACACTAGAAGATAAATAATTGAGACTTAGTGAACCCAAAGAAAAGCCAGAGCTCTCCGTCACTTGAACCCTCCTACTCTACCATGCGGTGGTTGCGGGTTCTCTTCAAATCTGATAGGACTCATTTCACACAAAAAGAAAAATCCATGAATGCCCCAATACTCAGCAATACTCTGCTCCATGACGATGATATACATAAAATTATATATCGGAGGCCATCTACATTAAATCAGAGTAGCCCACACACAATAAAATCACATTTTAATCTGGTCACAACACATTACATTGCATTTAGACATATGGTTCTGTTAACATTTCGGTCTCTCACGAAATGTGACGTCGTAGAACCGCATTACAAATTTTCTACATCCGTCTGCTATTCGGTGACAATTATCGTCGCATAGCAATGTTTCCATGTCAACACAAGATAATATCATCTTTGATAGTGGATGTCGTTATGTTTACGTCTCTGTAACCTCTCTGAAGATGGCTCATGTGAGCTGAAAGCTTAGAACCAGTATAATAAAAAAAATATCCAAATTTTGGATAATTTTTGTCTTTATTTTCACCTGAAATTAAAACCAAAATACGATGCTTACAACGGCTCTTGATTAAACATAACAATAAATGTTTAGAAAAAAAATATATATATATATATGTGTGTGTGCACGTGCATGTGTGTGCGTGTGTGTTAATTCGTATCAACCCATGCAATGCAGTAAAACCACTAAACCACAAGGGTGTTATAGGGTGTGGAACAATGAAGAACAAACACATAAATAATTAGCCGAAGTTAAAAGAGTAATCAGGAAGACAGTAGATAGCGATTGACATTGCATTTCAATTTTTTGCAGATTAGAGTTGGCTGGAAAGCATGGAGGCAGAAGGAAGTTCCACAAGAGAGAAGTGCGAGAAAAGAAACTGTTATATATATATATATATATATATATATATATATAAGTGCTTTCGAGTAGAGCATTTCTTTGGCTCACTCTTTTCTTTGGCTCACTCTTCTCTTAGGGCTGCATATTCTTCTCTGCTGTAGCAACCGCTAAATTCTTGTATTTTTACGCAGAGACATGTTTCCATGGATTTGTTATATTCACTTACAAGCAAATATCGCTAAGAAAGGTATGAATCCACGTCTTCGCCTCCCACCTATGGGTTAATTATTAGGACTTTCATGATAAAATTATTATCTACAAAAATAAGTCATATAATCTAAAAATATTTTCTGGCATCAAGTAACCCCCAAAAGCTTCATGATCTGTTCAGAGAAAGAATCAATCAGTCGTGTATTTGGAAAACCACTATATCTATCGAGTCTTTCCATTACCTATCAATTTGTTCGTTTGGCTTTTCGAACTCTTGATTGATATAGATCCCCCTTGTTTTTAAACTCTTCTTAGCAATCATGCATTGAGTATTCTTCCTGCTGCCCCCACATTCAAATCTCCGGTATTTTTTTAATCTATGGCATCGTGCCGTTATACATCTCATATTAAGCCGTCTCCTCACCATAAGACTTAAGTTAGTTTTGTTTTTATTTTTTATTTTTTATCACCAATCAAACAACAAATGAAATACCTTATTATTTGCCTCCTAAAGTACATTCTTCCTGTGTGATGAAAATAAGAGAAAACAAGACAGTTTTACCGAGTGGACAATCGAAGGCTTTTCTTAGAAAGCCAAAACAAAAGAAATCACCTCCATCCCCAATCTCCGCTGCAATTTTTTTTTTTTTGACTTCCTCTCTATTTCTCCTCTTTTCCACTATGACGCTTAGGTGACTGCTTCACAATAAGTCACAGCTCTAAAGAATGCATCAAAGAGAATCGCTAATTTATAACGCACACAAAAACCTCTAGTTGGAGCCAAGTGATCTTTTTGACCACAACTACAAGGCGCCAAAGATATCATATCGGGGAAAAAAGAGAAGACAAAGATAGGCTTTCCTGTGGCCCAGATACACAATATATTTTTGCCTAAGATTCAGATATTATAAATAGATTTTCCTTTAAACAAAACGCAGAGTTTCGATCTTAGATGAAAGCTATTGAACTTCTGGTTGAGCCATTACATCAATTTTTTCATTGCTTTTATCTGTTTGACGATCTAAAGTAAATTATTGCATTTTTTTCAGAATATAAAACTCACTTTTTCCCAAAATAATAGCAAAAATAAAAAATCGCCCTCGACTAATATGTGAAGCTGAGACCGGATATAGACTAAATTTTTCCCCAACGGTCCGTAGTCTACAATTTTATCTCAAATGGTTAGCTAACTAGCCTATTATTTTAAATATATTTTTAAAATTAATGAAAACGATTAATCATCATCATTACTATCATCGTCATCATCATCATCACTATCACCATCATTATCATCATAATTATCTGTCATTGGCTGCTTCAGTCGTCAGTTAGGGGTGGGGCTGGCAAAAGAAACAGACGACCCCCTCCAGAATGAGCTGTTGTTAATTGTTCTCAAGAGTTTCGGCGTCGTTATGTTCGTCTACACTTCAATGTTAAAAACAAGAACAAAAGGTCCTGGCCATGACGGCAAACTTCATCCGGCAGCAAGGCCTCTCATTAGAAGGTGTGAGGAGCATGGAACCACCGCTTAATTGCTGTTCTTCTCAGCTCTATCCTGACCCGGAGTGGTAGCACCTGTTAGGGCAAATTGTTAACCCCAAACTGGGGTCAAAACACTATGAAAGTATAAAAATAGACTTTTATAGAAATATATACATAAAAATAGACTTTTATAGAAAAATATACATTTTTGAAGAAAAAATATTACCAACAATAAATTTTTTAAGGAAAATTATTGCCATAACATGTTTTTGAAGTAAAAAAATGTTCTCAGAAAAACATTTTTGAATACAAAACTAGAAGACATTTTCAGTTTTTTTAAATAAAAAAGAATAAAAACAATTTTTTTAAAATCAAAATCTGTCTTATCACTATAGCCGAACATTAAAAAAATCCCACCTTTTTGGCATTAAGTAACCCACAGAGGTTGATATGTCGTTAAACAGAACTACAAAATAAAAAATAAATAAATGACAAAAAGCAATAATAATAGCTTAAGGCTACATCACGTTGAAACACCAGTTCCAGTCCGATCACCGAAGTTAAGGAACGTCGAGCGTGATCAGTACCTAGATGAGTGACCGCTTGGGAATATCAGCTATTATGTGGGTGGTGTAATTGTTAATTGGAGAACCGAGTTCCAATTCCAGTTAGACTCGCTATGTTAACTTACGTGCAAAAACCCTTTGGGAAAGGTATGAATCCCCTGCCATGTGTTAATTAGCGTGATTTGTATCACTAAAATCAATATTATTTTAAAATAAAATTACCTACAAAATATTTACATTTCAACATTAAATAACCCATAAAGATTGATATGCCGCTAATCCATAACAACAACATTATTATTTTATTCGGTAGCAATGCCTCTGATCAGGATATGAAAGTTTAGAGCATCGTGGAACGACCTCTTAACTGTTGTCTTTCCCAGGTTCACCCTAGCATGGACAAATAAGAAATCCTCAAACTAAAATCAAAACACTATGAAAGTACAAAAATACATTTTTATATATATATATATATATATATATATATATATATACCAACAATACATTTTTGTAGTAAAATTACCAATTTTTATAATGAAATGACCAGCAATATATTTTTATAGCAAAATTACAATCAATGCACAAGTCATCCAGTTAAGTGCCATACGTGATACACGCCTGGGCGATCATGTCACAAAAAAGACATGACTAACTGGGCAGAAGATTTTCCAGCGATAGGTCGCCATTACTTTCTGTGGTAGACTGGTTGCCAACCAAGGCTATAAAACCCAACCTGTCCCGTTATTTAAACCATAGCTGGAGAAAAGAGACGAATTAATACTTTTCCTAAGAGTATTTGCGCGTAACGGAATGCAACGAATTCAACTGGAATTCGAACTCGGCTCTCAGATTTTTCGTCGGAACCGATATCCACTGCACCTCAACATACCACAATACGCAAGTAAAAATTATAAAAAGACATTTTTATAGCAAAATTAGCAGCTATACGTTTTTGTTGTGAAATTAGAGGCAATACATTTTTAAGTCATGTGCCTAACGATATATCTAAAGGCTACTGTTATGTTTTGTATGTCTGTGCGTAGTAGTAGTTGTAGCACAGCCCTCCCTATCCTTTATAACAGCACGGTTTTCCCTTACTTCTTCAGGTACTCTCTATTTATACTTGTCTAACTAATTTGCATACGATACTGAACATATGTTTCCCCTTAAATTATAAAATTATGTACAAAATATCTATAGTTGAAGTTATAAAATTGCATTTAAAACATTAATCGGAAGCCATAAAATTGCACACAAAATATTTAAAATTCGGCATTAGATAGCCAGATTTTTGCCGCGAAGCAAAATCAACCACAATCAAAACACTTTTTCATTTTCATTTTAACGTGTCAAAAATTTGCATTAATTAGCACCCTCCACGGTTTCCTTGGCTTTCCTTTACCCCGAAAGATTTCAAATATTTTATAATATTCTCTAATTCTCATCGCTATTTCCATGGAATGTGATCACACGAGCTACATTCTTTAGTTCCACCAGTTCTAACTTTTATAACTAAGACTAGCAATTCTACGCACATTGCAGCAAAACACCATCATTTATTTCCTATTCCATTGATGAGTTCCACTCGAGGAGCTTCTTCTCGAAACACGCAGCTCTGAGAAGCCGACTCCAAAGAGGATGTTTTCCCGATCACTACAACCTATTCAAGTTTAGTATAAACCATTATCTTTTCCACATATCCGCATAAATGTGTCTCTTACTTCGTAATACTCTACCCTGAGTGGTTCTTGAGTTTTGTACACGGTGAACATTATTACAAAGAATATAAATGAAAAACTCAAATTGAACATATTACTCTACGTTGTTTCTCAATATTTTCTAAATAAAGTCTACATTTCTACAGATTCGGGGTTTGCACTATAACTTTCATTCCAATTCTAGTTCATTTTTAAAGAAGAGGTTCTATTCTCTTAATATAACTTTTTAAAATTATTATTGTTTTTTCCCTCTCTTTTTGTTTTTTCTTTTTTTTTTTTCGAAGATATGTTACTATTATTTTTGTATTTTTATCGAAGCTCTGTATCACTCGTTATAAATTAATCTTAGTTTTGTCTTCGGCCAAAGATCTGTATTAGTCGCTAGAAATTAATCAATGTACTGCTTAGTTTTTGTTTTCTTTTTTTCTTTTTTTTTTTTTTTGTTTGTTTTTTTCCTTCCTGTGTTGTTTCAGTGGATCTGCGTGTGGTGTAACGGCCAAAAACATAAAAATTGGGATTAGTGACACGAGTTCAAATTCTTGCCAGTGAGTTAAATTTGGAAAAATCCTCTTGGAAACCAATCTCTTATGGGTTAAATAACAGGATATACAGAGGTCTCTAACCTTATGTGGCAAACAGGCTAAAGGAAGGAAAACTACATTCCAAAACAGTGAAAAGTTTTTCACTGTCTTTTTCGAAAATGCATTTCACAAATAGTAAGCAAAAAGAATCTATGGAGAGCCATGATCACCTACGCCCCAAAGAAACAAAGAAATTCTTCGGGGTGTAACAGTGATACCAGGATTCATTATTGGCGGCCACAATCTTTACAACATAAGATATGCAAATGACAGTATTTATAGCAGACATAGAAAGGAAACCAAAACCTGCCTACAGAAGGTCGTGAAGGTAAGTGAGAAGAAATAGAAAGACGTGTAAAACAAGGATGTGTGTTCACACCGTAATTATTCAACCTATGCAACGATGCAATTCCGAGAGAATTAGAAGTCCTACCAGGATTCATTATTAGTAGCCACAATCTTAACAACATAAGATATGCAGATGACAGAGAGTTGATAGCAGACACAGAAAGGAAACTACAAAAATGCCTAAAGAAGGTAGTGAAGGAAAGTGAGAAGAAATAGAAAGACGTGTAAAACAAGGATGTGTGTTCACACCGTAATTATTCAACCTATGCAACGATGCAATTCCGAGAGAATTAGAAGTCCTACCAGGATTCATTATTAGTAGCCACAATCTTAACAACATAAGATATGCAGATGACAGAGAGGTGATAGCAGACACAGAAAGGAAACTACAAAAATGCCTAAAGAAGGTAGTGAAGGAAAGTGAGAAGAAATAGAAAGAGGTGTGAAACAAGGATGTGTGTTCACACCGTAATTATTCAACCTATGCAACGATGCAATTCCGAGAGAATTAGAAGTCCTACCAGGATTCATTATTAGTAGCCACAATCTTAACAACATAAGATATGCAGATGACAGAGAGTTGATAGCAGACACAGAAAGGAAACTACAAAAATGCCTAAAGAAGGTAGTGAAGGAAAGTGAGAAGAAATAGAAAGTGGTGTGAAACAAGGATGTGTGTTCACACCGTAATTATTCACCCTATGCAACGATGCAATTCCGAGAGAATTAGAAGTCCTACCAGGATTCATTATTAGTAGCCACAATCTTAACAACATAAGATATGCAGATGACAGAGAGTTGAGAGCAGACACAGAAAGGAAACTACTAAAATGCCTGAAGAAGGTAGTGAAGGAAAGTGAGAAGAAATAGAAAGACGTGTAAAACAAGGATGTGTGTTCACACCGTAATTATTCAACCTATGCAACGATGCAATTCCGAGAGAATTAGAAGTCCTACCAGGATTCATTATTAGTAGCCACAATCTTAACAACATAAGATATGCAGATGGCAGAGAGTTGAGAGCAGACACAGAAAGGAAACTACTAAAATGCCTGAAGAAGGTAGTGAAGGAAAGTGAGAAGAAATAGAAAGACGTGTAAAACAAGGATGTGTGTTCACACCGTAATTATTCAACCTATGCAACGATGCAATTCCGAGAGAATTAGAAGTCCTACCAGGATTCATTATTAGTAGCCACAATCTTAACAACATAAGATATGCAGATGACAGAGAGTTGATAGCAGACACAGAAAGGAAACTACAAAAATGCCTAAAGAAGGTAGTGAAGGAAAGTGAGAAGAAATAGAAAGACGTGTAAAACAAGGATGTGTGTTCACACCGTAATTATTCAACCTATGCAACGATGCAATTCCGAGAGAATTAGAAGTCCTACCAGGATTCATTATTAGTAGCCACAATCTTAACAACATAAGATATGCAGATGACAGAGAGTTGATAGCAGACACAGAAAGGAAACTACAAAAATGCCTAAAGAAGGTAGTGAAGGAAAGTGAGAAGAAATAGAAAGTGGTGTGAAACAAGGATGTGTGTTCACACCGTAATTATTCAACCTATGCAACGATGCAATTCCGAGAGAATTAGAAGTCCTACCAGGATTCATTATTAGTAGCCACAATCTTAACAACATAAGATATGCAGATGACAGAGAGTTGATAGCAGACACAGAAAGGAAACTACTAAAATGCCTGAAGAAGGTAGTGAAGGAAAGTGAGAAGAAATAGAAAGACGTGTAAAACAAGGATGTGTGTTCACACCGTAATTATTCAACCTATGCAACGATGCAATTCCGAGAGAATTAGAAGTCCTACCAGGATTCATTATTAGTAGCCACAATCTTAACAACATAAGATATGCAGATGACAGAGAGTTGATAGCAGACACAGAAAGGAAACTACAAAAATGCCTAAAGAAGGTAGTGAAGGAAAGTGAGAAGAAATAGAAAGTGGTGTGAAACAAGGATGTGTGTTCACACCGTAATTATTCAACCTATGCAGCAATGCAATTCCGAGAGAATTAGAAGTCCTACCAGGATTCATTATTAGTAGCCACAATCTTAACAACATAAGATATGCAGATGACAGAGAGTTGATAGCAGACACAGAAAGGAAACTACAAAAATGCCTAAAGAAGGTAGTGAAGGAAAGTGAGAAGAAATAGAAAGACGTGTAAAACAAGGATGTGTGTTCACACCGTAATTATTCAACCTATGCAACGATGCAATTCCGAGAGAATTAGAAGTCCTACCAGGATTCATTATTAGTAGCCACAATCTTAACAACATAAGATATGCAGATGACAGAGAGTTGATAGCAGACACAGAAAGGAAACTACAAAAATGCCTAAAGAAGGTAGTGAAGGAAAGTGAGAAGAAATAGAAAGAGGTGTGAAACAAGGATGTGTGTTCACACCGTAATTATTCAACCTATGCAACGATGCAATTCCGAGAGAATTAGAAGTCCTACCAGGATTCATTATTAGTAGCCACAATCTTAACAGCATAAGATATGCAGATGACAGAGAGTTGATAGCAGACACAGAAAGGAAACTACAAAAATGCCTAAAGAAGGTAGTGAAGGAAAGTGAGAAGAAATAGAAAGACGTGTAAAACAAGGATGTGTGTTCACACCGTAATTATTCAACCTATGCAACGATGCAATTCCGAGAGAATTAGAAGTCCTACCAGGATTCATTATTAGTAGCCACAATCTTAACAACATAAGATATGCAGATGACAGAGAGTTGATAGCAGACACAGAAAGGAAACTACAAAAATGCCTAAAGAAGGTAGTGAAGGAAAGTGAGAAGAAATAGAAAGAGGTGTGAAACAAGGATGTGTGTTCACACCGTAATTATTCAACCTATGCAACGATGCAATTCCGAGAGAATTAGAAGTCCTACCAGGATTCATTATTAGTAGCCACAATCTTAACAACATAAGATATGCAGATGACAGAGAGTTGATAGCAGACACAGAAAGGAAACTACAAAAATGCCTAAAGAAGGTAGTGAAGGAAAGTGAGAAGAAATAGAAAGACGTGTAAAACAAGGATGTGTGTTCACACCGTAATTATTCAACCTATGCAACGATGCAATTCCGAGAGAATTAGAAGTCCTACCAGGATTCATTATTAGTAGCCACAATCTTAACAACATAAGATATGCAGATGACAGAGAGTTGATAGCAGACACAGAAAGGAAACTACAAAAATGCCTAAAGAAGGTAGTGAAGGAAAGTGAGAAGAAATAGAAAGAGGTGTGAAACAAGGATGTGTGTTCACACCGTAATTATTCAACCTATGCAACGATGCAATTCCGAGAGAATTAGAAGTCCTACCAGGATTCATTATTAGTAGCCACAATCTTAACAACATAAGATATGCAGATGACAGAGAGTTGATAGCAGACACAGAAAGGAAACTACAAAAATGCCTAAAGAAGGTAGTGAAGGAAAGTGAGAAGAAATAGAAAGAGGTGTGAAACAAGGATGTGTGTTCACACCGTAATTATTCAACCTATGCAACGATGCAATTCCGAGAGAATTAGAAGTCCTACCAGGATTCATTATTAGTAGCCACAATCTTAACAACATAAGATATGCAGATGACAGAGAGTTGATAGCAGACACAGAAAGGAAACTACAAAAATGCCTAAAGAAGGTAGTGAAGGAAAGTGAGAAGAAATAGAAAGACGTGTAAAACAAGGATGTGTGTTCACACCGTAATTATTCAACCTATGCAACGATGCAATTCCGAGAGAATTAGAAGTCCTACCAGGATTCATTATTAGTAGCCACAATCTTAACAACATAAGATATGCAGATGACAGAGAGTTGATAGCAGACACAGAAAGGAAACTACAAAAATGCCTAAAGAAGGTAGTGAAGGAAAGTGAGAAGAAATAGAAAGTGGTGTGAAACAAGGATGTGTGTTCACACCGTAATTATTCAACCTATGCAACGATGCAATTCCGAGAGAATTAGAAGTCCTACCAGGATTCATTATTGGCAGCTACAGTCTTTACAACTTAAGATATCCAGATGACAGTGTTTATAGCAGATGCAGAAAGGAAACTACAAGAACTTCTACAGAATGTAACAAAGAAAAGCGAAAAGAAAGGACTGAACATCAATTGCAAGAAGACATGTTTGTTAACAAAAGAAATAGCCCAATATGTAAATTAGAAACTGAAGATAAGATCCAATAAAGTACAAGAATTTAAATAAGTGGGTAGTGGTTAAAAAGATGACGTAAAGTGCGACATTGAAATCATAAAGCGCATTGGCATAGCGAAATATACCTTCCCAAAGATTTCAGAAAGCCGTTGAAGATAACGCTAATGTCGGACCCCCAGGCAGTCATCATAATATTCTGTTTGTAAAATTCCGATTTTGGAAAGTGTTTGGGTTCATCGCCATCACCCCGCAATTTAGCCGAACTTTTAAGACTGTCATAAAAAAAAAGATCTCATCACAAGTCACTATTTGATCAAGTATTTTTTATACACCCAATTTTTACATAAATATAGAGACCCTAGAAACCACCGACTACGATGTGCCGGATACTTTGCCCGAATACCATTCATTCGCCTACCTAAATAAATCCTCTTTTCGGGGCTTGCACTATCGGCTCGGAACGAGAAATCGGGAAGCCGAGTTCGAATTCCAGTTGAATTCATTGCATTCACTTACGCGCAAATACCCTTGGGAAAGGTATTAATCCGTCTCTTCCTTCCAGTTATGAGTTAAATAACAGGACAGATTGGGTTCTATAGCCTTGGTCAGCAACCAGTCTACCGCAGAAAGCAATGGCAACCTACTGCGGGATAATCTTCTGCCCAGTCAGTCATGTCTCTTTCGAGACATGATCGCCCAAGCGTGTTTCACGTATGGCACTTAGCTGACTGACTGGCAAGAGACAATGTGGAGTCAGGGATCAGTTGAAAAACACTTTGCTGATGACAGAACTCGAGACGGTCAATTAGGAGACAAAAACTGCAGAACGAAACTTTAACTGAGTTCACGTGAAACCCATTTATCGAGTTTCTTCAACTTACTAATCTTCTTGAGAATTATTCAATGCTGACACCTGCTATCTGAGACATTTCCCTGACATTTTGATGTCGGTTTTGTTCAACTATCTTTTTGAGATGTTGATTGCAAATTGTAGATGAACGTTCTGTACATCCTTCATCTTCCATACTCGTATCTCCAATGCAGAACTTCAGAAACCTTCACCCCATACTCTGTACAAGATGAGGGGCTTATCATGTTAGGTTAACTTTTGAAAGAGATTGATACAAAAATTAACAAAGAGGACAATTTAATCATTAGGAATGAGTAATATATTTTGATCAACTCTTATATTAGAATACAATTTAAAAAATTATTTTAAGATCGGAAATTATTTTTTAAACAACATAGTAATTCATAGTATGAAGTACATTTTATACGTTATTATCGAGTAAGCACTCCAGATGCTGTTTTACTTTATGTTTATTTTTCTTATTTTCTTTGCTTTTCCTAATTTTTTTCTGTCAATTCGAAGAATGTTGTGTAGAATAAGAATGAACAGAAGCAGAAAAAATAAATAAAAAAATAAATAAAAAAAACGGATAAAATAAATTAAAGATAAATAAATAAAATAAATAAATTAAGTATTTATAAGTTATGATTTATAAGTTATATTTTACAAGTATTAATATATGATTTATAAGTTATAATTTACAAGTATTAATATATGATTTATAAGTTATAATTTACAAGTATTTATAAATAAAATAAATAAATAAAATAAATTAAAGATAAATTTTTTTAAAAATAAATAAAAAAACGGATAGAAAGAAAGTTTCTTGGGAAAGATGGCGGAATGGTTTCCACGTTATCTAGATTTGTAAAGTTAAAAAATCCTAACCGGAAAAGAATATCACAAAATAACAACAAATAATAAAAAGCATACAGACACATTTTTCTTTTTTATTTAAAATATTTTGTGTATTTGATTGTAATATTTTATATTGCTTCGGTAATCGCGACAATAATGGCGATTTCTTTGGAAATCTTTGCTGAACAGTAATAAACCTTTGGCAGGATTTTGTCAGTACGTTAATTTAAACGTGAATGTTTGGAATCAAAATTTCCTTCTTTTCAGAGTGACCAGTTTACCCTAGTATTTAATCCATAGCTGAGGGAGAAGAGATAAATTCATGTATTTCCCATGGTGCAAAACTGAACGCAGCACACTGGGTTGAAATTTGTTTTATATATTTTTTTTAGTCACTTGCTTGACCTTATAATTTAAGTTTTTTTTTATATCACGTACTATGCCTTATATTTTAAGTTTATTTTAAGTTATTTTTTAATCACGTGCTATGCCTTATATTTTTAAGGTTTTTTTAAATCACTTATATGGTCCTGGGTATGACCGTTAACTGCATCCGGCAGCAAGGCCTCTAATTGAGAAGTTGTGAGGAGCATGAAACCACCTCTTAATTACTGTTGTTCCCAGGTCCACTCTGACCCGGAGTGGTAGAACTTGTTAGGGTCCCAGCTATGGGTAAATAGTTAACCCCCAAACCGAAGTCAAAACTGTATGAAAGTATTTATCAACAAAACTTTTTTCACTTAAAAATATTACCAGCAAAACATTTTTGAATGAAAAATATTACCAACAAAACGTTTTTGAAGGAAAAATGTTATCAACAAAAGTACATTTTTGAAGGAAAAATGTTACCAACAAAAATATGTGAAGGAAAAAAATATTACCAGCAATACATCTGACTCCCACCGAAACCCATTTACAAAGAAAGTATATTCATAAACATCTATAGTAAAAGTTTTGTCGGCATTAAATGACCCATTGAGGTTGATATGCCGTAAAACAAACCAAACCAAACCAAATAATCACTTATAGCTTATATTTTTTTAAACCACGTGACATGCCGTAGATTTTTCATTGCTTATGTAGGGTGATCAATCTACGATGAATTTACATAACGAACTGGTCCATCTAGTAACTTTTATAAAATTGATATCCGTGGTTTGGAGTGCTTCATCAATAATAATCTGAAAAAAATGTTTAAAAAGAACTATTTCTGTTTGCAATTCCTATTGAACAATTCCCTCGAATTTCGTTTAACTAAATTTTAAAAGTATGCATCTGAAATTAGAATAAACAAATAAACGATTCCTATCTATTCATTAAAATCAGATAACTCACGTTTAATTCCATAAAATAATATCGGTTTCGCATTCAAAGCAATATTTTCCCACAATGGTAAAGTGACCCTTGGGCATTTTAATATCCATTCATTTTTTCCTCCAATTTATCATTGAATCGTTCCGACATTTGTGGAGTCAAAAGATCCTGACCGGAAAAGAACACCAAATTGAAAATTAAATAAGTCACAAATAAAAGCAAGCTTAGAGCCATTTTTCCGGGATTTTTTTTCTTGTTTTTTTTTTTTGATTTTTAACAAGGTTTCTGTCTATTTCATTGTAATATTTGATAGATATCGCTTCAGTATTCACGACAAAAATGGAGAATTGTTTGGAAGCTTTGCTGAACAATAAACTTTTGCCAGGCTTTTGTCCCGTTCGTTGATTTAAACGAATCTCTCTTATCTCTTTTCCTTTAAAATATATATTATGATAGAACATAAATATAATTTCCTCTTCTTGATTAGTTTTTTTTTTAATGTTTTTGTTTGTTTATTTATTTTTTTACTTGAATTCTTATGAAAATAAAGTTATAAAAAATAATTTGTCAGCATCTTTTGACCTCTGCTAGCATCCTCTCAAACTTGGAACGTGACCATTGGATATGACAAAGGTGTTTCCCATAATGCCTTTTGTTGAATGTTTGGCTTCGCGTGTCAGCGGGTGAATCTCTAGGAACGTGTTGCTCACCCTTTTTCTCCATAGCTGCATCCTTCATAGTTGCTTCTATTTCACATGCAAACAGACGCTTATTTATTTATCAAATCTCTGTCTTATGCATGTGTTTTGAGTTTATGAAAAGAAAAGGCAAAACAAGAGTCGCAATAATGGAAATCGATAAATGAATTGGTCCATTATTAAAAGCTGACGTCTTTCATTCTTCTCTCATAAATATCCTTCTAAAATCTTTCCAAGCCTCTCATCTTTCCCACTTCCCCCTCTCTCTCTCTCTCTCTCTCTCTCTCTCTCTCTCTCTCTCTTGCTTTCACACTCTCGTTCTTTCACTCCCACTGTAAGATTCTGATTTTCAATATCTCCTTCTTCACTAACACTTTCTTTCTTTCATACTCATACTATCACCCTCTTTCCTTCCCGCTGTATCATTTTTATCTCTTTCCATTCCCCCTCTCTATCTCTTTCTCCCACTCTCGTTCTTTCACTCTCCCTGTTTGATTTTCAATTTCAATGTCTGCTCTTTCTAACTCTTTCTTTCTTTCTTTCTTTCTTTCTTTCTTTCATTCATTCATTCTTTCTTTCATTCTCATACTTTCTCAATTCCATTTGTATCTTTCTCTCTCTCTTTTTCTCTTTTTCTCTTTGACTCTCGCTCTTTTACTCCTTTTGATAGATTTTCATTTTCAATATCTCCTCTTTCGTTAAGTCTTTGTAGCTTTCACTCTCATGCTATCACCTTCTCTCATTCCCTCTTTATCCTTTTCTCTCTATCTCTTCATATTTTGCATTCTCTCAAGAAGGCCCCGTACCTTGGGCGCCTATTGGGCCCTAAACTCACCAGAGACCACAATTAGAATTCGTACATACGATCCAATCTTAAAGACACTGAAAAAATGGTAAGTTCAATGAACTGCTTCAGTAAATACTTGATTCCTCGTGCTACCCTCTACCTTTACAAGAGCCAAGATCATAGAGTATTGCTGCCATATATGGACAGGAGCTGTCCAGTCTTCACCTTCCACTCTCGCTAGAATTCAAAATTGTATCCGAAAACCTTTGCCAGGATTCGTCATTGGCAGCCACAATCTCAACAATGTAAGATACGCATATGGCACAGTGCTAATAGCCGGAACGCAAAAGAGAACGTCTTACAGAAGGTAGCAAGGGAAAGCGAGAAGAAAGGACTGAGCATAAACTTCAATAAAACTGAATGCAATGTCATCAAGAAGACTCCAAAATTCCGACTACATTTCGGAGAAACTAAAATAAAACAAGTAAAGAAATTTAAATACCTGGGAAGCGTGTAGACAGAGGATGGAAAGTGCGATGTTGAGATCCAAAGACGCATTGGCATAGCCAAGGATGCATTTCAAAAGCTAACCAGAGTACCGAAAGGCAGGAAAATCTTATTAGAAACAGAGAAGAAAGTGCTGGATCGCTGTATGATATCTGTCTTTCTGTATGGCAGTGACTGTTGGACGATTTTCTCAAAGATGAAGGGGAGGATTGAGGTAGCAGAAATGTGGTTTTACAGAAGGATGCTGAGGATTTCATGGACAGAGCACGTGACTAACGACGAGGTGTTGGGGAGGATGGAAACGAGGAAAAACTTACATTTAACTTAAGGAAGAGACAGATGTGGCTTCTGGGAAATGTAATGAGGAGAATTTAATACTCACAGGACGGATAGAGGGAAAGAGAGACAGGGGAAAGCAGTGCGAGATCTACTTGATAGGCCCGAGCAAATGGATGGCAGAGCGGGGTTTAGGAGAGATACCAATACGAAGAATTTTGAGAGCGACAAGAGACAGAAACAAGTAGAAGTCCAAGATCGCCCACATCCTGAAAGGACACGGCACATGAAGAAGAAGATCCCCGTCTTTGTGAGTGACAAATTATTTCTCAAACTACAACTGCTTTCTCATAGACGAAACCTCGAAACTGCTCTATCACTGTTTCCATGGAAAGTGCCGTGAATAAGATTTTTTAGTTCCACCAGTTCTAACCCCTGCCGCTAATAGCCGCCATGATACACAGATTGTAGCGAATCACCCTCATTCCCTTTGTATTCCATGAGTAAGATGTAAATTTCACTATTAACGTGTTCAAGTCTGTGGTTAACAGTTATCTTCCGCAGATATCCACATTGTTTTTAATCGTTTCAGCCCAAGCAAGGCGGTACCGCCACTGATGCGCAGAGGGTTACATAAGAGAATAAAAGTTTAGGCAGGTGAAGAGTGAAGAGAAATACAAACCAGTTACAGAGGGTGTCAGAGAAAGGTCAAGAGAAAGATGGGAATACAGGTATGAAGACAGTTGCGAAGGTAGAGAGAAAAGAAAAGAACAAGATACACGGGGCGATGTAGAAAGGACTGGAGTCAAGTGGATAAGAGATGGGAAATGACATTGCATTAAATTCTTAGAGGTTGTAGGCATCAGAAAAGTATGTAAGAGAGTTCCACAGGCGTAAAGTGCGAGAAAAGAAGCTGATGGAGTTATAACTGCGCCTCTTTTCTCCACGTTTTCTAGAAGGTGAACATCACTGTAATATATATATATATATATATATATATATATATACAGAATGTAATGTGTAAATTGTAGCCACTTATTTATTTTTAGTTCTCATGCGCGTTGTTTGATTTTGCAGAGTATAATATAGTCAGCTGGGAGCAGTCTGTAAATAGGAGAGCAGCATGACGCAATTCAATCCGCCAAAAATTTAAAAACGACATGCTTTACTGCTCCATTACGCACATTTCAGAGTGCTTGGGTATCAATCTCATTGCAGACGATTCAGAAAGTTTTGGATTAGTCTAATGCTGATTACCAAGATGTTTGGAGTGATCATTAGTGATGGCAAAGTCATTCCTCCATTCATCTTCTCACAGGGCCACGGACTCAACCCAGACGCCTACATCAAGTGCCTTAAGGAGGTAGCGCTGTCCTTGGTTAAGAGGGTGGCTACTGAAAGACTATACGTCTGGCAACAGGTCTCTACACTCAGGGTTGTCAGTCAATTTCTGCGATCACATCACCCTTTGTATCTGGCCGCATAACTCCCCAGACGGCAACCCCTTGATTATTATAGGTGGGTGCAGCTGAGGAAGAGACCAACAAAATCCTTGTAACACCAATGATGAGCTAAAGGCAAGTATTATGGCAATATTCACTAACTTAAACAAGATAACCGTCCAGAGGAGTTACAGGAGATTCCTAAATTATCTTGGCACTGTGGTTGAAGTCAATGTAGAATTTATTAAATAAATTTATTCTTTAGTATTGCAAGATATTTTGGGGTAATTTTGGTAAATATATCTGTTAAAATGAGATGTCGGTGTTATTTTTTTTCTCGAGATTCATAAAGATTTTTTTATTACTGTATACCTACTTTTGCACTCCTTTATACAAATATCATTCCACTGAGAGACTCATCTATAAACTAATGCACGTTTATAGTTTACATTCCTTAGTTCCACCAATTCTTACCTTCACGGCTAAGACCACCAATACCACTCACATTGTAGCGAAACATCATCATTCTCTTTGTGATCCACTGGAGAAATGTAGGTTCCACTTGAGTAGCCTCTTTCCTCGAACTACTACCCTGTGAAACTGAATCCCAAGAGGATGCTTTCCTGATCACCAAAATCTTAATCTTTTCATGTCTAGGGTTAACCGTTTTCTTACCCAAATAAACTGTCTTTTAATCTATAACCCTCTATCTCGAGTGGTCTTTGAGCCTTGTACAGGGGGAATTATCATTGTAAAAAAAAAGTTACAAACTCATATAAATACTCTTGTAATCGTTGACTGTATAAACGGAAGACGCATTTTATACACTGTTGAGAAACTATTTATTCGGACAGGAAATTGTGGAAAACCATGATCGTCTACATCACAAAGGGATGCGTGACATGGAAGTAGAATTTAAATTCAAGTTATACAATTAAATATTTCATTATTATGGTAACAAGAGACATTACTTGGTACCAATAAACTGGACTGTTTCGTGTACTATAACAATGGAATGTCTTATTAGGCCACAGTTTGTGCGGGTAGTGTAAAGGGTATCGGCATAGATCGTGAAATCAGCGAACCGAGTTCAAATTTTAACATAGTGTGTTACGTTTAGTTTAGTAAAAATATTGTATGGAAATTCATAACTATGTCTTTTCTCCCTCAGCTATGTGATCAATGATAATGTTGACAGCCTAAGAGAAGGAAATTTTGGTGCCAGGTTGTGGAGAAGGCTAAGGGAAACCATTCTAGTAGACATCCCAGAAAACACGCTTTCTGTTGCTATTTTTGATTTCTGTTCGTACTTATTCTAGACGACGTTGTGTTGTGTGAATAGAAAGAAGAAAAAACTAAAAAAGCCGATGAAATAGAAATAAACAAATGAAAATAAAAGCCCAAAGTATGACTTATTGAAAATAAAAAGAGAATAAATGAGAATTAAGAATGAATAAAAAAAAGCTGAAAGAATGCGTGAGTGAAAGTCAGTAAAGAAAGGATAAATCAATGAAAAACATATGAATAAATGATGAAAGAGAAAATATGAATGAATTAAAGTTAATGAAGAATAAGTTAAAGAAAAGAAAAAAATCAATGAATAAGCGATTAAAGAAGAGAAAGATAAATGAACGAAAGGAAAAATAAATGAAAAGAAAGAAGATCGAATGAAAAATTAAAAACAAAATGGAACAAAGGAATAAAATCAAAGAATGAATGAAAATAAAAAAGTAAATGAAAAAACATATCGAAGAATAAAAAACTCAATAAAGGTATGGAAACTAAGAATGACAATGAATAAAAAGTAAAGGAAAGAGAAAAGAAAGAATAAAAAGTAAAGGAAAGAGAAAAGAAAGAATAAAAAGTAAAGGAAAGAGAAAAGAAAGAATAAAAAAGTTAAGGAAAGAGAAAAGAAAGAATAAAAAGTAAAGGGAAGAGAAAAGAAAGAATAAAAAAGTAAAGGAAAGAGAAAAGAAAGAATAAAAAAGTAAAGGAAAGAGAAAAGAAAGAATAAAAAGTAAAGGAAAGAGAAAAGAAAGAATAAAAAGTAAAAGAAAGAGAAAAGAAAGAATAAAAAGTAAAGGAAAGAGAAAAGAAAGAATAAAAAAGTAAAGGAAAGAGAAAAGAAAGAATAAATGAATGAATGTAAAAGTGGATAAAGGCATGAAACAAATCTCGCATTAAAAGAAAAATAACAAGAAAGGAAAAGAAAACGAACAAAAGAAACAATTAAAGAAAGCCTAAATAAAAGAGTGAAAACTAAGAATGAATGGGAAGAATAAGAAAATGAAACGAGAACGAATGAAAAATTACAAAAAACTAATAAAAGATTCATGAAAGAAAAGTAAAATGTTATATGATAAAAACTAGGAAAGACATCTGAGAAAAAAGAACGAAAGAATGAAAGAACTCACAACAAAGAAAGAAAAGCACAAGAGAGAAGAAAAAAGAAAGAAAAGGCGCATAAGAAAGGAAGAAAAAGAAACACACAAGCACAAAAAATATTAAAAGAAAGAAAGAAAAAAGTATGAAAGAAAAGACGGAAAGAAAGCATGGAAAAATAAAAATAAAGTAAGAAAGAGGGCGTAAGAAAGTAAGAAAGAGGGCGTAAGAAAGAAAGAAAGAAAGAAAGAAAGAAAGAAAAATGAGAAAAATGAGGGAATGAAAGAACGCATGAGAAAAAGAAAAAAACACAAAAAAGCATGAGAGAAAAAGAAAAATGCGATGTGATAAAAACTAGGAAAGGCGTTAGGAAAAAGAAATAAAGAATGAAAGAACTAAAAAGAAAGAAAGAAAGCACAAGAAAAATAAAAGAAAGAAAGTATGAGAAAAAAGGGAAGTAAAGAATGAGAAAAAAGAAAGAAAGAAAATGCCCATAAGAAAGAAAGAAAAAAGAAACACACA
Source organism: Ascarosepion bandense (assembly GCA_037127315.1). Classification (NCBI taxonomy): domain Eukaryota; kingdom Metazoa; phylum Mollusca; class Cephalopoda; order Sepiida; family Sepiidae; genus Ascarosepion; species Ascarosepion bandense. The sequence continues at coordinate 1,579,553 of JBBBDQ010000581.1, read as the reverse complement.
AGCACAAAAAATATTAAAAGAAAGAAAAAAGCAAGAAAACATGAGAAAAAAGGGAAAGAGTATGGACAAATAGAAAGTAAGAAAGAGCGTATAAGAAAGAAAGAAAGAAAGAAAGAAAGAAAGAAAGATCAACAAAAACGAAAACACAAAAAACAAATAAAAAGCGCATTAGAAAGAAAGAAAGAAAGAAAGAAAGAAAACAAAAAGTGAGAAAGAAAGCATGAAAAGAAAGAAAGAAAGAAAGGGCGCATAAGAAAGAATGCATAAGAAAGAAAGAAAGAACACACAAAGAGAAAGAAAGAGAGAACAAAAGAAAGAAAGAAAGAAAGAAAGAAAGAGCACATTAGAAAGAACGCATAAGAAAGAAAAAAAACAAACACACAAGCATAAAAAAACAAAGAAAATTTTGAAAGACAAATTAGCATTATGGTCGCCCAGCTACTAAAAGACATCCGCCCAGTGTGTTCTTCCATTTTATTTATTTAATTTATTTTTTATTAACAAACTAATTTATTTCATCCTAAATGACACTACCGGTCACTAATGCATTGTTACCGACCTTCTTTTTTTTTGGGGGGAGGGGGGTGACCGTTCTCGGTCTCCACCTGTTAACAAGTGAGCCATTTTACTTTCATCTTTGCAATAAATAACGGAAGAGAAAAGAAAAACAAAATTGGTGAAATGAAAGATTATTTCACGATTTGGTGATCACATAGAAAGAGGAAAAGGTTTTGAATGCTTCCACTGAAAATAGCAATGATGTCAAGAAAAGACACTTCTTTAAATAAAATTGCATCGACTGAATAAAGTTTAATTAACCCCAAATCAAAAGAAAAAGTAGAAATATTTTTGAAGTACCCTATTGTCAGTTAAGTAAAAATGTCTGCTTTATAATTCATAGGCGCGGCCGAATAATCAAGCACATCAACTGCCTGTTCCACTTTATACCTTTGTTATTAAATAGAGACTTCATCATCATCATCATCATCATCATCATCGTCATCATCATCATCATCGTTACTAACATGATCATAGTCATCATCTTTATTACGAGTGGGTCCGTCTCGTCAAAAATGGCGGCAAAATATATCGATATGCCGTCTAAAATGACGACAGCGTATATATTGAATGTACCTACTATAGAGTATCGTACATTAAAACATTAAAAAATCCACCGACACCACCACCTCCCCCACCCCGAGTGTGACAGGAGGGATATATATATATATGACTATTTACGCTCTCACACTCTGATTGAGCACTCTGGAAGAATGGTAGACTTTGAAAAACAGTAGCTACTCTAGCATGTACGTATCGCTCACTCAGTAAATGAATTAGAGCACTCTGGCTATTGGACGCGTATAATGATAATATACACACTAAAACGTCTGCCTTCTTCTACCGAATGCCCATAGCCCAGAAGTAGAATCGCCGACTGACGACAATTCGGTCGGGTTTCAATCCTGGGTTAAAAAGCAATCGGAATCTAACCGATGAGCTGTGATACAGCGAAACATCTGTCTGCGGATGACTATATATATATTCTTCACTACTCGACGACATAATTATTGCTTAAAATAAAATAAGGTACTGTTAAGGACTCAACAAGCGGCAAGAGGTTTTATAACTGGTAGTAAAGAGAATGAACTGAAAAAGGAGAAGATTTTCTTAATTTCTACTAACAGTAACATTGGATGTTTAGTCAGTGGATACTAAATGTTTCCTTATAAGGAGACAGTTAATATTACCATTATCATTAGAGATGTAGAAAATAGATACTGCATCTTGATTCCAACTCGATAGCCAGGGAGTGAAAAAAAAACACTTATCTCGAGGAGCACGGGCTGTTCAGTCAATGAATACCGAATGTTACCTTATAAGGAAATAGCAAATATTACCATTGGCATACACATGTGTGTGCCAAACCAGAGAGAACTGCATGTGTGCATTCTATTTTTTCTTTCCCGTAGGTTTGAATGAAAGACTAAAAACACACAATGCAGTGACGTGAAAGATGCACACATCTAATCTAAACTTATTTATAAATGGAACTTTATGTGTGTATATGTGTGTGTGTGTGTATGTGTGTGTGTGTTACCTATAGACTCAGAAACGGCTGAACCGATTTTCTTGAAAATTTACACAGTTGTACTATAAGTGTCTGCGAGTGTTCTTAACTAGGTTTTGTGTCAAGGTAACCCCAATAAATATCAAAAATCGATAATCGAAAAAATCGGGTTATAGAAGGAGTGGTCCGATTAGAATCAAATTTGATGCACTCATAGACAAAGACATAAGAAACGATATTCAGAAGTTTCAAGGTTGCAGTTCTTACAATAGTGCAGAAAATCGATAATATATATATTTAAAGGTCAAGATGTTTGTGTGTGTGTCTGTTTATCTGCCTGTATGTCTCTATTTTTTCAGCCCTTTTATTTTAGTTTTTGCTTCGGGTTTGGCTCTAAGTAAGTATAATTGTAGTTCTTAGTCTCAGCCATGATACCATTTACTCAGAGGACTTATTTAGCCTTCAAAAACTTATTTGATATAGATACCAAGAAATCACAATTTGATTTACATCCATTCATTTTTCTCTCAGTCTACGGTTTCGCTTTGACTGGAAACAACTATTGCTTTTTAGTCTTTCGTGTCAACATCCAAAGAGTCTGAGCTCCAGGACCATGGATTAGTTTCAAAACTTTCATTACACCCGAGCACGCCGGGCTATAATGCTAGTTTAAGGATAATTATAACTCATATTCGCCCACGTCCTGAAAACATGCATCACATAGAAGAAGAAGAAGAAGAAGAAGAAGAAGAAGAAGAAGAAGAAGAAGAAGAAGAAGAAGAAGAAGAAGAAGAAGCTCGGGGAATTATTAATAACCATAAATGGAAGAAGTATGTTGATGAGAAATCCATTGATGCCTATTGACGTGGTTGTATGTCAAAAAGATCCAAAGTCTTCTATTATCCTAATTATCCTCAAGCGTTTAAACAGTTGTCGTCGACATGCTAAAGGTTGTCATCCGGGCAAGGTAATTATTTACGCCCCAGAATCTTTGCAAAGCTCATGTCTACTATACTGTAGGGAATTTTCTATCGTATTCTGTTCTGAGTCATTTATCCATTATTTGATGTCGCACTTTTCTGTAATTATCCTCGGTCTTTGGATTTCTCTCTCATTTCTTTATTGGCCTCATGTTTCCTGCTCGGAGAGAAACTTGGACAATTTCTAATTTATACTTATATGTTTTGTATTTCTAACGTATGGCCTTACGTCCATATATCGTTGAAACATTGGTTCCCATACGACCAGCGAAAATATACATTGTCAAGCCTGGTTAGTACCTAGATAGTTTCACCACTTGGCAAGAGAAGTAATGGTAAACGAAATTTTTAATCAAAAAGCCGAGATCCAATTCCAATTAGAATTGTTGTATTCATTCATCCGCAAATCCTCTTGTGAAAGGTATGAATCCACCTCTTCTTCCCCAACTATGAGTTAATTAGTAAGAGTTGTATCACTAAATCATTATTATCTCAAAAAAATTCCTACAATCTAAAAATAATTTCTGGTTTTATCAAGCTTTTTCGGGTTATTACCAAAATAATTATGTGTGTTGTGGTGCAGTGGATATTGACCCGGAGCGACAAATCGAGAAGTGGAGTTCGAATTCCGAGTTGAATTCCTCGCATTCACTTATGCGCAAATACCCTTGGGAAAGGTATTAATCCGTCTCTTTCCTCCAGTTATGGGTCAAATAATAGGACAGATTAGGTTCTATAGCATTGGCTGGCAACCAGTCTACCGCAGAAAGCAATGGCAACCTACTACGGGATAATTTTCTACCCAGTCAGTCATATCTCTTTCAAGACATGATCGCCCAAAGCGTGTATGACGTATGGCACTTAACTGACTGACTGACCTGAAAAAGATTGATAAGCCGTTTGAAACGATTCAATGAATCACTCCTAACGTCAGATTCTAGGTCGATAATGATAATTTTGTGCAAGTAACTACTCTGTTGGTGAAAGAAGCATATCGATTATACAATAACGATCATGCCATATGCCGTTTTTCACGAGTTCAGATTTATGGCATTATCACGTTGAAACACCGGCTCAGGTTCAATGACCAAAGTTAAGCAACATTGAATATGGCCAGTGCCTAAATGGACAACCGTTTGGGAACACTAGGTACTTGGATGTGCCGTTGGTGTAAGACAAATGAGAAATGGGAGAGCCGAGTTCAAATTCCAGTCAGGTCGATTATATTTACTTTTTTTTTTCTTTTTTTTTTTTTATAAGCGTTTCACCCCGAGCAAGGCATGTCACTGCCACTACTGTGCAGGGGGCTACGTAGAGTGGAGAAAGGCTGATTAAATATAGGAAATAACAGAGGGTGGGTGATAGGCGGGTGAGGATACCGAGAATGAGGGTTGGGTAGATGAGAGTGTTGTGAGAATAGTTGGGAGTTAGTGTGATAGGAGGTGTCTATTGACCCTACATTTAAACACCTGGAGATTGTAACTGTCGGGAAAGCAGACTTGTGGAAGGGAGTTTCACAGGCGGGAAGCGCGAGAAAAGAAGCTGTTGGAGTAGAATTTACGGTTACATCTTATTTGTTTAACGGTAAAAGGGTGGGACCTAGTTGCTAATCTAGTATCTCGTGTAAATTCGTGCTTAGGCGGCACCAGTGATCTAAGCTCATCGGAGCAGAAGCCATGAAAGTACTTGTAGAAGAGGCACAGGGAAGCTACATCACGCCGGTGTGAGAGCGGCTGCAGCCGGTCCGCCAAGTCAGTATCAACCACGTTACAGATCCTTTGTATTTTGTCAAGAAGCCCAAGGAGAGCAGCAGGGGCACTCGACCAGATATGGCAGCAATATTCAATACACGGGCGGATGGTAGATTTGTATATGTGCAGAATAGTTTCAGGTGGGAAAAATTTCCGGGGCCTGCACAGGGAGCCGACTTTCATAGCAGCAGATTTGGCAATGGATTCAATATAGTCATTCCATTTGAGGTCCGCCGAGAGTGTAAGGCCAAGGAGGCGTAGTATTTGACTCTCTGGGAGGCTAGCCTGTCCCATGCTAATGGGAGGTAGATGCGATTGTCTATGGTGGTTAGTTGATAACAGCTTTGTTTTGGAGGCATTAAAATTTACCAACCATTTCCTACCCCAGGTCACTACGGATTGGAGGTCCCTTTCAAGTGCGGCAGCGAGGTTCACTTTGTCGTCCAGACCTGGTTTCTGATCGATGCGGGAGTAGATTGTTGTGTCGTCGGCATACATGCTAACTTGGGATCTAATGGTGTCGGGGAGATCATTAATGTAGATCAGAAAGAGCGTGGGACCTAGGATAGAACCTTGAGGGACGCCCGCGTTCGTCTGGTAGTTTTGGGAGGCATGCCCATTTAATACCACCTTTAATGTGCGGTTAGAGAGGAAGGACTGGATGAGGTCAAACAGATGTCCAGTTATCCCATAGCTCCGCAGTTTGCACAAGAGGCCAGCATGCCAGACCCTGTCGAATGCTTTGGAGATATCCAAGGCAACGGTTCGGGCTTCACCATTCTTGTCGAGTACCTGGTATATGTACTCGGTAATGGTCGTTAGCATATCAGCAGTAGACCTGGTGAAGCGAAACCCATACTGTTTGTCAGAGAGAAGCCCGTTGGTCATAAGGTGCTGAATCACCTCGGCGTTGATAATGGCTTCGAAAAATTTGCCAAAGATTGGAAGGAGACTAATAGGACGTTAATTGGCGGGGTCTGAGGGTTCGCCAGAATTCTTAAATATAGGTACTACACAGGAGGACTTCCAACAGGCAGGAAAGCAGGAAGCAGATAGGCAGAGGCTATAGAGTTTAGAGAGGACAGAGGAGAGTTCTGGGGCACATTTCTTCAGTACTATGACTGGGATTCCGTCACCGCCGCTCGCTTTGTGTGGGTCAAGTTGCGCAATTATCTTGGCGGCCAGCGAGGATGAAATGTGGACGTTATTTAGTTGAGCCTTAGTTCTGGGTGGGAAGTCTGGTGTAGGTATTCCTAACGAGTCCAGTGTCGAATTGGTTGAGAATTTACGGCAAATACAGTTGGGAAAAGGTTTGAATTCACTTCGTCTCCTTCATGGTAGGGGTAAAATATTAAAAATTCTGACAAATTATGTTCAATAACATCTGACACTGAAAATATATTTCAGCTTTAAATAACCCCGAAAAGGTTGATTAGCCGTAAAAAAAAGTGTCTATAGCGCTAATCGACAGTGTTCAAGTTTAGGAAAAAGATAGCATTTCGAAAAATGGAAGTATACTTATATTCATGAAAAAATATGACTAGCCTATTTCTCTGTTCTTTAGGTCAGTATCCATTCTTAAATTCGGTTCGATCTCCTATTCTCCTAGAGTCGTTTGAAATTACGAGAGTAAGTGCCGTCATCTAAACCTATTTATAAATGGAACTTTGTGTGTGTGTGTATCTGTGTGTGTGTGTCCGTTACCTACAGACTCCGAAACGGCTGAACCGATTTTCTTGAAAATGTACACAGTTATACTATAAGCGTCTGCGAGTGTTCTTAACTAGGTTTTGTATCGAGGTACCACCGATAAGTATCGAAAATTGATAATCGAAAAAATCGGGTTATAGAAGGAGTGGTTCGATTTTAATCAAATTTGATACACTCATAGACAAAGACATGAGAAACGATATTCAGAAGTTTCAAGGTTGCAGTTCTTAAAATAGTGCAGAAAATCGATAATATATATATAATAGACACGATGTTTGTGTGTGTGTCTGTTTATCTGTCTGTATGTCCTTTATACAAATCCACAATTTTTATTTGATTCTCACCAAACTTCAAAATTTGATTTACATTCATTCATTTTTCTTTCAGTCTACGGTTTCACTTTAACTGGAAGCAACTATTGCTTTTTAGTCTTTCGTGCCAACGTCCAAAGAGTCTGAGCTCTAAGACCATGGATTAGTTTTAAAGCTTTCATTACACCCGAGCAACGCTGGGCTATACTGCTAGTTGTTTTATAAATATACCATATTAGTATCGTCGTTTAAAACATCTGCATTCTGCCAGTGCGTTCCCTGGACTTCCTAGTGTGATTCGAAATTATGAAATATCTTTTTTTTATGCACCCTGTCTCTTCAAAACGTGAGTTGGTTGTTTTGTTTTTATGGCATATCAACACCTCGGCGGCTCATTTATTGCCAACTAAATTTTATTTATTTATTGCTGGTAATACCTTTTTCATTCAATAATTTATTGTTGTTTGTATATAAGTTTCGGGTCTACTAATACTTTTTTCTTTTCGAGTATCAAGATTCATTGGGCTTTGTTTTTAAGGGCCGAGTCCCCAAGTCCTACCCTTGTAATTTAATTACCAATAATATATATTCATAGTAAAATTAACAATTTTATAGTAGAATTACTAACGATACATTCTATCTGTAGTTGAAGGCATGAAATTACGTTGAAAATATATTCAATTGAAGGCACAAAATTGTATTAAAAATATTTAGATTTCTGGATTAAATAACTCACAGAGAAGTGAATATACCAACAAACAAAATCAACCGACCGAACAACGAACATGAAATAACCATTTCATGACATTAATTCATATCCTCAAATTTCCTCAAATTTCTTAAGAAATCAAACCATCTTCTAAAATATAACGCCAACAAAACTACAACATAAAACACACATATATCACCGGACTTAATTTTTTATATCCGCACAAACATGTATATGTACAAAAGCTGTGAATCGTTTACCTGGAACCTGTCGTATGCGACCACCCCTACTGCCATTAAAAACTGACCGCATACGGCAGGTGGTCGCTCACTAAATACTCGTGACCTATCACTCTCCACGATCACATATTTCACTCTTCAGAATGTACATATTTTACTATTTTACCATGTAATCTTGTAATAAATAAATGAGAGCATAAGATGGTCTAATTTATTCAGCATAATTATTTTTTAATATTAAAAACTTATTAACAACGGTTAACAAAAGAAATAAAATTATTTATTCACACTGTTGTAGGCTTAAAGAAATCAGTTATTGCAGTGTGTGTGGCTTTTTTGTTTGTTTGTTTTTGTTTTGTTTTGTTTTTGTTTTTTTTTTGTTTTTTGTAATGTGACCACTTCAATTCTAACTGATGTTGGCACTTATTTATTTGATCCATCATTTCTCGGTCTTCATGAACAAAAACTTTCAATATTTTCTTAGAAGTGAGATAGTAAAAGAGAATCCGCGATAATATATGGAAAAATAAACAAACATACAAGAAAAAAATGACAACAATCAGGGAAGAGAAAGAAAGAGAAAGAAAGAGAAAGAAAGGGAAAGTAAAATGATTAAGAAAAAATAAAGATAATGAAAGAGATAAACATTGACAATTTAAATTTCAAAAATAAAGATAATGAAAAATTTCAAAATTTAAAATTTCAAAATTTAAATTTCAAAAATAAAGATAATGAAAGAGTTAAACATTGACAATTTAAATTTCACATCGATGTGATTTTTCCCTACGTCCGAATTTATCCAAGTTCATACAGAAACCGACAAATCTCTTGAACTTGTCAATACATATTAATACAAGACAGCCGCTGTTTGACCGCCGCCATTTCAACAAATAATACAAATTTGACACTTCATTACAATAACAAAACAACGAAAAAGTGTTTCTGGATTAGATTAAAGGAAAATGAAATAGTTAACCTAAATTCTCCTAATTTAGAAGTTAGGACTGTACTGCCAAAATGAATTTTTGTTAAAGTAGTCGATTGACCAGTGATTTTTATTCTTTCATGCTGGTCAGTTGGAAGAGGTCGCTCACTGGGGGGTCAATTAACATTAGCAAACTAGAAAAACCGTCTGTAATAGCAGGTGATTGCTGACGACGGGGGTCACATACACCAGGTCCCACTGTATATCACATTTTTATTTCTTCAAATCTCCTAAGACATTAAATGACCCATGAGGAATTGATATACCGTTAAGAAAAATAAATCACTACTATCTTGTCCCTATGAGGTTCCCTGAATGAGTCTGCAGTGGGAGGATCCCTGAATGAGTCTTACATTGCATTGGTTCGTGCGAGCCGTTCTATAAAGTTAGAACAGTTCACAGAATCAGTTTCTTTGGCAATAACCATCTCTTTTTATTAACATGAGAGAAATTTTTCAAGTCTAGGGTCAACAGTTATCTATCCTACATATCTTTTTGATTTTTACTTCTTACTTCCTTCATTTACACCTTTGCAGCAATCTTATTCTATAACTCTCTACCTTGAGAGGTCCTTAGGCCTTGTATTGGGTGAACAACAATAAAAAAGTTATACGCAACGAGTTGAAGATCATCATGTTTAGCTTGACAGCAGTCTTCTCTCCAAAATATCATAAAATATCAATGATATGACCTTCGACAATTAAGAGACAATGATATGACCTTCGGCAATTAAGAGACAATGAAATATAGTTTTCCCTCTCCCATGATACTTAGTGTGAACATAAGCGGCTACAACAAGAACTCAAGCAGGAACCCAGTGATAAGGGGCGTAAGACAGGGAGGTGTCTTTTCACCGGATCTGTTCAACTTGTATAGCGAGAATATTTTGAGGACCCTAGAAGTTATGCCTGGATTCGTAATCGGAGGCCACAATTTAAACAACCTAAAGTACGCAGATGATACAGTGCTGATAGCAGACACAGAAAGGAAACTACAAGACCTCCAACAGAAGGTAGCAGAAGAAAGTAACAAGAAAGGACTAGAAATAAATTGCATGAAAACCGAATGCATGGTCATCAGTAAAAAGGGCAGCTCAAAATGCCAAATACAGGTCGGGGATACCAGAATCAAGCAGGTACAAAAATTTAAATTCCTGTGAAGCGTTATAACAGAAGACGGAAAGTGCGACACAGAGATCCGAAGGCGAATTGGCATGGCGAAGGAAGCATTCCAGAAGTTGAGTAAAGTATTAAGAAACAGGACAATTTCGCTAGAAACTAGGAAAAGAGTACTGGATTGCTACGTGCTGTCCGTCCTTCAATATGGCAGTGAATGCTGGACAATACCATCAAAGATGAAGAAAAAAACTTGAAGCAACTGAAATGTGGTTCTATAGAAGGATGCTGCGAGCATGTGAGCAATGATGTGGTCTTGGAAATGATGGAAACAAAAAGGAAATTAACACTGAGCATCAGGAAGAGACAGCTGAAGTTCCTTGGACACTCAATGAGGAAGGAGAGCTTGGAGAATCTGATGCTAACAGACCAAATAGAGGGGAAAAGAGACAGGGGAAAGCAACGGATAACATATTTGAAGGACTTAATCAGGTGGATGACGGAACGAGGATTGCATGGTGTAACAGGAGAAGGCGTGCTCAGAGCCACCAGGTATAGGGAAAAGTGGAAGGCCATGATCACCTACGTCCTGAAGGGACAAGGCACATAGAAGAAGAAGGAGAAGTAATTTAATGAACTCTCAAAATCCAGATTTCTCCTGTAGTTATTTGAACTCTGACATTTAAGATTTTTTCTCCAGGCTGATTTTAAATTTCCAAATCAGAACTGTTGGCAGTGGCATTTCCAAGAAACGTCTCCCCTTGTTGAAAATCTAATGTTTCTTTCGAGGAAGCATAATGTGAAAGAGGGATGCGAATAATGAAGATAGAACCATTTTCTGACCAATTTGAATGAAGATCTTTAGAATTCGGAAAGAAAATAACGAAGGCAAGCTATTAACTCTCAATAGATTCGCAACAAAGACGAGCAAAACAAACTTGAATCGAAAATCAAGTTACTAAAGTCTTTAAAGAAGCCAAGGAAAAATTTAAATTAACAAAACAAAAAACATTGTGAGCTTTTTTTCCCTCCAATGCATTTCGTCTGTAATGGTTTTCCAACAGAACAAATTAAGGTACTCTTTTGGCTGGACGCAACAAACAAATTTAAAAACATTTTTTTCTACGTTTAATGAAATTTTTGTTTGAGACTAACACTAAAAAAAAAAGAAATTCAATTTTTCGAGTAACACTCTAAACAAATAATTAATTACTGGCTCAATTGACTTTTCGGGAAAAAGAGAAGCAAGGAAGAGCTCTTGATCATTGAATGGACAGTTTCCAAAAGACGGAAAAATGAGAATGTATGTACATTTCTGTATACCGGTCTATGTATGTGTATATATGAATGCACACTTATATATTTAAGAAGAGAAATGTTGCTACCTAATCAGTCAGTTAAGTGCCATATGTGATACACGCTTGGCCGCTCATGTCTCGAAAGTGACATGACTGACTGTACAGAAGATTATCACGCAGTAGATTGCCATTAATTTCTGTTGTAAACTGGTTTCCAGCCAAGGCTATAAAACCCTATCTGTCCTGTTATTTAATCCATAACTTGACGGAAAATACGGATTAATACCTTTTCCAAGGGTATTTGGCGTAAGTGAATGCAAGGAATTCAAGTGGAATTCGAACTCGGCTCCCCGATTTGTTGTTCCGAGCCGATATCCACTGCACCACAACGCACATCCTGGTACTTAATAACGTGGTATATTAGTTAGCAAGCTTGACTCCCTAGACCGATCACAACTAAGTAGTGAGGTCGTTGCAGCGTTGTATGTATATAACGTGTAGATGTGCAGTTAGTGTAACGGTTATCAGCGCAGACATCACATAAAAATCCAGTACTCTCTTCTTCGTTTCCAGTTAAATTTCCTGCTTCTCAAAACTTTACTCATCTTCTAGAATGCATCCTTGGCCATGCCAGGTCTCTTTCGGATCTCAGTGTCGCACTATCCGTCCTCCGTTAGAACATTTCCCAGGTATTTAAATTTCATTACCTGCTTGATTTTTATATCTCAAGCGTGCAATTGGAATTTTGGGCTCCTCGTTTTAAAGATGACTATGCATTCACTTTTCTTGTAGTTTATATATATTCCGTTCTTCCCGCTTTCTTCTGCTACCTTCTGTGGGAGGTCTTGTAGTTTCCTTTTCGTGTCTTCTATCAGCACTGATTCATCTAAGTATCTTATATTGTTCAAATGGTGGCCGCCAATGACGAATTCTGGCATGACTTCTAGGGATCTCAGAATTGTGTCACTGTATAATTTGAATAGACCTTGTCTTACGCCCTTTTCTATCTTTGTTTTTCTACTGAACTTGTTTCCAGCTCATCTGCAGGCGTTTTGCTGCCAGTGAGGGTACTTGATTACTCTAATGTCTTTTCCAAATCTGTCTAAGTTACCGAGCATCTGTATCAAGTCTTTGTGGCTTAATTTGTCGAATGCCTTTACGTAGTCTATTAAACACAAATGTGCGTTGTGGTACAGTTGATATCGGCTCGGAACGAGACACCGGGGAGCCGAGTTCGAATTCCAGTTGAATCCATTGTATTCACTTACGCACAAATACCCTTGGGAAAGGTATTAACCCGTCTCTTCCTTCCAGTTATGGGTTAAATAGCAGGACAGATTGGGTTCTATAGCCTTGGTCGGCAACCAGTCTACCGCAGAAAGCAATGGCAACCTACTGCGGGATAATCTCCTGCCCAGTCAGTCATGTCTCTTTCGAGACATGATCGCCCAAGCGTGTATCACGTATGGCACTTTAACTGACTGACACGTCCTTCTGCATTTGTATTGCCCTTTCTGATAACATTCTAGGCATAAATATCTCGTTCCTTCTTTCAGTGTCTTTAACCAAACCGCATTGTTTTTGTCCTCTCTCTGGCCTGATACTGCTGCGCACTCTATTCATCAATATTCGAATGATGAGTTTTGTTATGAATCTCTTAAGCTGATTTTTGGTGGAGTTCACATTCCTTTGCGCCTGGCTTCTTAGGCAGTGCTATGAAAATCGATCTGCTTGAGTCTACCGGTATCTCACCCCTATTGTAGATTTAATTTATTATTTCTGTATTTTTGTCTACGCGAAAATCTTGTTTGGGTGTCACTATCCCTATTACAAGGATGTCAGCTCTACCTGCGCAGTTTCTATTCAGTTTGGTCAGAGCAGCTTCCACTTTGGATTTTAATATTAATGCAGTACTTTCTTCTTTGCTTCGAGTGATATTTTCCTATCTCTCAATACTATATTCAGCTTTGTCCTTGGCCACGACAATACCCCTTCGGATTTCAGTGTAGCACTTTCCGTCCTCTGTTAGAACACTTCTCAGGTATTTAGATTTCTGTACCTAATTGATTCTAGTATCCCCAATGAAACTATATGTCAATCAACATTCAACATACTGTCTTTTAGATTTTTAAATCATTCGTCTTTAATGATTTTCTATAAAAGCTTGTTAAAGTGAAACATGTTAGATTAAAGACACTTTTTCCTACTTCTTCTTTACTTATTCTATATATATATATATATATATATATATATATATAAAATTATTAAACAGTAAATTTTGAAGTACCTTACATAAGGAATAGTCCATTTCAACAGGCAACAATGCAGTTGTCTGTCTTGTCAAAACTCGTGTCGCGACTCAGCTCGTGTCGGAAGTGGAAGTTTCGGTCATACCATGGGCACGAGATAAGGATCAGAGGAGGGTCGGAGAATTTTGTCTTATAGGGAAGAAGATATATATATATATATATATATATAAGCATGTCGTGTAGATATAGAAGAAGCCAAAGGAGTATCCTGGAGTGGTAGAATAACTCTCTATGAGAGCTAAATATATGTATACATAAATACATATAGAGCAAATATAAGAAAAAAATAGGCAGACACGTTATTTCATGGTCAATCGGAAGTTTAGGTCTACTTCAGGTGAACCATCATCAGCTTCCGTCTTTATTGTACAGAAGGTTTTAAAATCTTTTACCGTGAAATAACGTGTCTGCCTAATTTTCTCTTATATCCATATATATACGTTATTTCATGGTAAAAGATTTTAAAATCTTCTGTACAATAAAGACGGAAGCTGATGATGGTCCGCCTTTTATAAAACGAATATCGATCTTAAGATAATATACATATATATATATATATATATATATATATATATATATATATATATATAATAATCTGAAGAAGGGTACATCTTTTCTTCAATGAAAAAAAAATATATATATATGCTATATATATATATATATATATATATATATATATATATATATATAATAATCTGAAGGAGGGTGCATCTTTTCTTCAATGAAAAAAAAAAATATATATATATATATATATATACTATAATATATATATATATATATATATATATATATATATATATATATATATATAATCTGAAGGAGGGTGCATCTTTTCTTCAATGAAAATTCTCCAACAGAAACATATGCGCATTTTCTCTACTAGTAATTCTCGAATAATAAGGTTGGTAGACGTAAATAAATGAATATAATGTTTTAAGTGTTTTTTTTTTTTTCATTTGTATCACTTCAAGCAAGACAGTAAATCTGCTAAAACGCGAGGACTTTGAAGATGTGAAAGAATTAGTAACTGAAGTTGCGCAGGCGATAAGTGCGGGTGAAGAAACTGTTAGCATATAACTTACGGCTACATTTATCCAGCTCACCTGTAAATTGATAAGATCTCGATGCCAGCTTAGTATTGCACTTAAATTCATAAAGTCTATGTGCCAGAGGGAATGGTTTATCCGAAGAATTATGATGAAAGTCTTTCTAAAAACTGGCACAGAGAGGTAACCTTACAGCGGTGAGAAATTGACTGAAGATGAGCCACCAGATCAGAACCAACAGTACTATTATTAAATAAATAAAATAATAATAAAATAGTCATAATAATAATAATAATAATAATAATAATAATAATAATAATAATAAAATAATAATTAAACAATAATAAATAGTAAAATAATAATAAAATAATAATAATAAAATAATAATAAAATAATAAAATAATTATAATAAAATAATAATAAAATAATAATAATAATAAAATAATAATAATAATAATAATAATAAAATAATAATAATAAATAATTATAATAAAATAATAATAAAACAATAATAAATAGTAAAATAATAATAAAATAATAATAATAAAATAATTTAAAAAAAATAATAATAATAATAATAAAATAATTATAATAAAATAATAATAAAATAATAATAATAAAATAATAATAATAAAATAATAATAATAAAATAATAATAAAATAATGATAATAATAATAAAATAATAATAATAATAATAAAATAATTATAATAAAATAATAATAAAACAATAATAAATAGTAAAATAATAATAAAATAATAATAATAAAATAATAATAAAATAATAAAAATAATAATAATATAATAATAATAAAATAATAATAATGAAATAATTATAATAAAATAATAATAAAACACTACTAATTAATCTTATTTTAATCTTATCATTGAATAAAGAAGTGGCATAAATTGTTAAAAAAAGAAAGAAAATTAATTAAAAATGTTAATTAATGCAATACATGAAACTGGTCAAATGTTAAAACATTAAACTGTTCACAACTAAGTATAAATCTTCAAGTTTTCCTGCTTTATTCACCTATTTGTCTAAGTGGGTTGACATGATAAATAGAAGCTGGATAATGTCAATCTTCTCACAAGAAGTAAATCAAGATAATTGGCAAAGTGGTAGTTATTTAATACCATTCACTCAGAAATCTTTAAAAAAAATCTTAGCCGGAAAGAAATAATAATAAAAGTACTGTTTCTTGTTTTGATATTATCAATGAGCTCAAGATAAATAGCAGAGGAATCGGACCATACGAAGCAACAATATTCTAAACATGGACGAATGACAGACTTATAGATATGCAACTTAGATTCCGGACAGAAAAACTGTTTCGTCCGACACAGTGAACCAACTTTCTTAGAAGCTCACCGAGCGATGGATTCAGTATAGTTTTTTTCACTTCATGTCAGCTGAGAACGTTATACCGAGAAGACGCAACTAGTCACTTTCCTGGAGGTTAGCATCAGCCATGTTGATGGAAGGAATAAAGAAATATCCCAGGTGGTTAATGAAGAGAAGTTTGGTTTTAAGGACATTAAAAATGAGAATCCATCTTTTCCCCCTGGTCTTGAGGTCGTATTTGGACATCAGCTGTCATTTTGACTTTGTCGGACTGATCAGCCTGACTGTCGAGATACGATTAAATTGCTGTGTCGTTAACGTAGATGCCAAGTTGAGAGTTGATGTCATCAGGGATATCGTTAATGAAAAATAAAAACAGCGTCGAATCAAAGATGAATTCCTAGGGCACACTCTTGTCAGTACAAAAGGATCTCGACGATTGTTTGTTCGGGAAAATTTTCATTTCACGATTTGAGATGAAGGGCTGAATCAGTTCAAAAACGTGTCCAGAGACACCGTAACTTTTCAGCTGGTAGAGATAAACTGTATGTCAAATCCACTTAAAAGGTTTCGAGATATCTAATGCTACAGCCCGGGATTCACCTTCCTTATCTCGAAAATAATAGACACTTTCCGCAATTATCGTCACTACATTAACAATTGACCTGGAAAAACGAAAACCGTATTGCCTGCCTGAGAAAAGGCCTCTGCGATCAGAGATAATGAACCAATTCAGCATTGATTAGGCCTTCCAGGAGTAACAATTAAACCGATAGTTGGAAGGATCAGACAGCTTGCCAAAGTTCTTAAAAACCGGAACAACAGATGACGATTTCCAGCAGGCAAGAAAGCGTGGGCGGGAAGTTATTTATTATACAATTTATGAAGAACAGGAGCCATTTCTGGGACACACTTCCTAATGACTATTACATGGCTGCCATCCACATGCTTTGTGGGGATCTAGGTTAGAGATGATATTAGAAACCATAAAAGGGATTATACGGATATATAGGATACAAATCATCTATCAGCCAACAGTTAACTAAAACACACAAAGTAAAATTGCACACCCGCAAAAGTGAATTAAAACGACTAAAAACATTTTGGAATAACCCAGACGAAGGCAAATATCACAAGTCAGTGTGAAAAGCAAACTTCAGGATCTTAATTAGATAGGAAATCGAAAATTTATGACGTCAGTCAATTTTTTTCACACCTAAAGAAGAAAATGCTTGTTGGAGCCGGTCACATTATGAACTTCACAACTTAAACCACGTTTGGTGACCATTCAAATAGAGTCAGAATGGTAACGGCATCTGATAGCATCTGACAATGTAAGGAAGAAACTTCCAGCTGACTCAGTCACGTCTCGCCTTTACTTACAATTCTCTTTTCTTCATTTTTACTCCACGCCGCCAAAGAAAACGATGACGGCAACAACAACAACAACAGGACTCTCTAAATTTTTTATTTGTTTTACCTTCTTTCTCACCCTGTCACCAACCTACCGGAAAAGAGAAAGAAACATAAGATTTACATTCTGTTACTATCTTCTGTGGGACATTTTAAATACTTACATTTCTCATTGAACAATTTTAACTACAAAACTACATGCATTTTCTCAATGACCATTTTTCTTCTCCCAAACATGTTATTGTGTTCAGTTAACAAAATTTCACTTATATTCTTCTTCTTACAATTTTGTCATTCTGTTAATAAATCTTTACAGACAAAATATTTTATCCTTCCACATTTCAACATCTAATCTTTAACCTTCTGATATTTAAATTGTGGGGACTTCGGACGTGTTTGGCAAAATTTACCAAGGCCAGTTTACCAAACATCACCGAAGCCTCTACATGTATCACTCAACAAAGACTCACTGCTAAGTGTGAAGTTAGGCAGGGATACTTCAAATAAATTTTGAGGAGAATTTACAGTGAAAGCATTTGGTTTTATCACCTGACGGTTTTAATAACGCAAAGTGATTGAAGAGTATGTATAGAGATATTGCACTGATCTAATACCCTATTACAGAACCGCCAGTAAACACGAGAACCGAAATTATTAGAGGCTCTGCTGTGCCTCATTCTCACCGCAAACAGGGACCGTGCTGCTTCGAGGACTCGCTTACATTTATTATGATGAATAAGGAACAGTCATTTGTTATGATTAGAGCTGTCAGACTGGTATAGTCAAAAATAATGGTTCTTCTGTGTGTGTGCTATAAACCTCAAGCATGCTGGTGTGAACCATAGAGGGATTGAGTTCCAACCAGTTTTTTGTTTTTTTTTCATGCGGACTTTGACACAAGAAGAAATCTCAGTGGCGCAATTTCCAGTTGGGAGGTTGAAGATGTCAGTCCCTGGGGCGTTACGAAGAAATTTACGGAGTGAGTCCCAGTTTATATACTGGTAACGGAAAGATGTCTTATGAATAGGGGTTTCCTGTTTAATAGATGATTAGAACGAAATATCAATAGCTACCGCAGTGGTCATAGCTACCAAGAGGAAAGTATTGCTCGGCAAAAACTAAGGGAGGAGGTAATAAATAAATAGAGAAGCTTGTTTCTCCGAAATTCCACGTTAAAAACTGCCGCATCCCCCCTTAGTACGGAGGAATTGCGTAAATACTCACAAGGGCCTCTCTAGACGCTACGAAGTGTTCGGGTTCCTAAAAACCAGTCAGAAGCAGCAGCCAGCAAACTGCCTACCTCACGATGGAAAGTTACAGCCAGAAAGTTAGACTGTTGTGGCTCTGGTGAAATAAAAAATGAGAGCCAGTAAGCCTGAACGGGGAACAAGAAATGGACCTTTACACCTCAATAGACGAAGAAGTTTGTGCCAGACGATAGGTGAGCCTAATTACTCCTATTAACCTAATAGCAATAACGATATTGATATTTTTATTATTATTATTAAGATTTGAGGTGTTAACATCTGATGGAGTTCTTTGAACAAATATTAAAGCTAGAATGATTTGTTGGACCACAGCTTTTGAGAGGAAGAGTGGTGACAATAGTTAAGCTTCAGGCAAGACCATGCTAGAATCTGGACCCGACATTCGGCATTTTCCTTCTTTTTGACCCGGTTTTACATTTTTATACTTGTAAATAATCTTGTCCAATATCCTCTTTGTTCGAAATGCCTTATCCAAGAAAAAATCTACACAAGGAAAAACTACTGATTAAATGTAACATTAGGAATTGACAATAAATTAGTTTGCCAAAAATATTAGAAAATTTAAAACAATGCAGTGGGCTTTTATAATACTTTTATTTATGCAGTTACATTTTTCATTAATGATATCTTGCCAGGAATTTCAAAGACAATATGTCTTTGAAATTCCTGGCGTTTTGTTTTTTTATTGTAATTTTCTAAATTACAAGTACAGCTGTAACTTAATTTAACCGCATTTCTATAATATATTTTCTGTAATTAAGTATGTTTAGGAAAGTGTTTATTAAGAAACTCGGAAAATATTTTCTTAAATTTAGACTTTATCTCTAAATTAAATGTGGGTCAAACCAAATAATATATATAATGGCAACCTACTGCGGGATAATCTTCTACCCAGTCAGTTATGGGTTAAATAACAGGACAGTTTGGGTTCTATAGCCTTGGCTGACAACCAGTCTACCGTAGAAAGCAATGGCAACCTACTGCAGGATAATCTTCTACCCAGTCAGTTATGTCTCAAGCGTGCACTTAACTAACTGAAAATACCCCAAATATGAAAAGAACATTCTGCTGCTTATCGAACATGTCAAACGTGATTTACAATGTTTAATACTCGAATACCTGGATGTGCGTTGTGGTGCAGTGGATATCGACTCGGAACGAGATAGCGGGGAGCCGAGTTCGAATTCTAGTTGAATTCGTTGCATTTCACTTACGCGCAAATACCCTTCGGAAAAGTATTAATCCGTCTATTCTTTCCAGTTATGGGTTAAATAACAGGACAGTTTGGGTTCTATAGCCTTGGCTGACAACCAGTCTACCGTAGAAAGCAATGGCAACCTACTGCGGGATAATCTTCTACCCAGTCAGTCATGTCTCCTTCGAGACCCAAGCGTGTATCACGTATGGCACTTAACTAACTGATGGAATACTCGAAATTCTTTGCTGAAAGATTATCCACTGCCTGATAGGAATGCTGACGTTAATGAAGAGGAACACAGCCATAATTTAATATACAACAAACTGGGCTAAGCATAGTTTTTTTTCCTTTCTTTGTATTATTCCTCATTTTCTTATATATTTTATGTCCATTTTCTTTTAGAGATTTTCCGTAATATTTCTTTCTTTCATCGAAAATTGTTTTATAAGAGGAATTTATAGAGAGCCTGTATTCTATTCCTTTAGGCATACGACTGATTACACTAGCAGGGTGGTTAGATTCAGCATTTACATACCTCGATTTTGTGTTGGGCTCCATATATGGGGAGACACTGCCAGTTTGTAGATTAAATTTCACATCCAAATATTGGACAATTTACTTATTCATATCTAATCTAAACTTATTTATAAATGGAACTTTGTCTGTGTGTGTGTCCGTTACCTATAGACTCCGAAACGGCTGATTCGATTTTCTTGAAAATTTACACAGTTGTACTATAAGTGTCTGCGAGTGTTCTTAGCTAGGTTTTGTGTCGAGGTACCCCCGATAAATATCGAAAATCTATAATCGAAAAAATCGGGTTATAGAAGGAGTGGTCCGATTTTAATCAAATTTGATACACTCATAGACATAAAGAGCGATATTCTTTTTTATTTCAAAGAGCGATATTCTTTTTTATTTCAAAGAGCGATATTCTTTTTACTTCAAAGAGCGATATTCTTTTTTTATTTCAAAGACATAAAAAGCGATATTCAGAAGTTTCAAGGTTGCAGTTCTTACAATAGTACAGAAAATTTGATATCGATACCAGGAAATCAAAATTTGACTTACATCCATTCATTTTTCTTTCAGTCTACGGTTTCACTTTCACTGGAAACAACTATTGCTTTTTAGTCTTTCGTGCCAACGTTCAAAGAGTCTGAGCTCCAGGACTATGGATTAGATTTAAAGCTTTCATTACACCCGAGCAACGCCGGGCTATACTGCTAGTTGACCTATATTTCAAAGTCGAGGCTCTTGAAGAGTTTAAAAAAGCATTTTTCTTATTTTATCATTTACTCTTCTGTTGTCTGGCACTATCACTAGCCCTCGTTTCTGTACAACCCGTAATACTCTATGTGGACTATTTTGTTTATCTTATATAAAATACACAGGCCCGTTAGTTTAGAAACCTTGCTCCATCGAACGAACTCTGTGGTACATGAAAGTGCCTATTTTTTTAATCCATGCTTCGCAATTTTGTATAATCAGATTTATGCAAAGTTATGCTTATATATTCAGATGATATATATATATATATATATATATAAAACCCTTAGAAAATTTCAAAGCTTCAAGCAACTCTTTTTAAGATATTGCATATCATTAAATAGCCTCTTCCGATCAAATCTTATATAGGGATGTCATGCATGATGCAAAACCTGTTCAGAAATGTCTAAAGGCGAAACTTTGAAAGTTTTTACTGAAAAACTGAAATTAGAATAAAGTCAACATAGTAAAAATACAGAATAGGACTTGGTTGGGTAGCCTTTAAAGGACATCAAAACGATTACCCCATTTCATCAAAACACGGGTTTACAATACATTCGTATTTTCTTTTGTTCTGTAAGGACTACATTGTGATAATTGGACTTTAAAGCTATGCAGAGAGAGTGAGACATTCCAAAATCAGGTTATGAGGTTAATGACTAACCCTAAGCTGATAAATCAGACCAAGATCACAGATCTTCAGCAAACAACATGTCTCAGCCTCATTATGATCAAGGCCCTGAAACTCTACGGTCACATTAAATGTTTTCAATGAGGCCTATCAAAACTCTGCCTAGAAAGTATGGTTGAAAAAAGAAGGAATAGAGGCAGGCCCCCAACGAAGTGGTGGGATAACATCTATGAATGGTCCAGGTTGATGCCTGTCTACCCTCAACATCGTAACACAGGCTTGAAAGACGACACTCATGTTAGTGCACAGTCTGCCGTAGGTGGAGACAATGCAACATGATTAGTAAAAATACCCCAAATGTGAAAAAAACATTCTGCTGCTTATCGAACATGTCAAAAGTGATTTACAATGTTTAATACTCGAATACCTGGATGTGCGTTGTGGTGCAGTGGATATCGACTCGGAACGAGATAGCGGGGAGCCGAGTTCGAATTCTAGTTGAATTCGTTGCATTTCACTTACGCGCAAATACCCTTCGGAAAAGTATTAATCCGTCTATTCTTTCCAGTTATGGGTTAAATAACAGGACAGTTTGGGTTCTATAGCCTTGGCTGGCAACCAGTCTACCGTAGAAAGCAATGGCAACCTACTGCGGGATAATCTTCTACCCAGTCAGTCATGTCTCCTTCGAGACCCAAGCGTGTATCACGTATGGCACTTAACTAACTGATGGAATACTCGAAATTCTTTGCTGAAAGATTATCCACTGCCTGATAGGAAAGCTGACGTTAATGAAGAGGAACACAGCCATAATTTAATATACAACAAACTGGGCTAAGCATAGTTTTCTCCCAAACCGCAAGTTCCTACAAAAACCAAAACATTAACTTAAGCACACGAGTCATTTCACTTTCGAATGAAAGTTTCGATCTCACTATGCTATGTTTTAAATAGCATCGTGAGATCGAAACTTTCATACGGATATCAATCATGGCTCTAAACTCGTTCGGAAGTCTATAAACGGTCCCAACGGCTCTGTCAGATCAATGACAAAAATGCGACCAAACCATTCTTCTTAGAACCTCATGGACTGGTGCTGCAGAATCACAAAGAACTATAAATACTTCCTTGGCTTCTGTTCCAACGAGCTTGAGTCACGGGTGCCTCCGCAACAGGTGTTTACTCGTGCAACCAGACTGGCAACTGGGTTTCATCCATTCATAGTTAGATCAACCAAATGCAGACGACAATTCTACTCCTGCAGCTTCTTTTCGCGCACTTCCCGCCTGTGGAACTCGCTTCCATATTCTTGCTTTCCTGACTGCTACAACCTCCAGGAATTTAAATGCAATGTCAATACTCATCTATTAACCACTTGACTCTAGTTCTTTCACCACCCCGTATATCCTTTCCTCTTTCCACCTTTGAAACTGTCAATCACACCTGTATTTCCATCCTTCTCTTGCTCCTTTCCAACTGGTTCGTCCTTCTCTTCATTCTCCTCTAATCCTTTTACTCTTATGTAGCCCCCTGCACATCAGTGGCGTTACAGCATTGCTCGGGGTGATATGATAAAAATAGATATAGGTTATTCTGCTTTCACAGTTGAATACATGATAAGTGATGCTCAGCTTTTGTTCTTATACACATTTGTATGGACATCATAAGTAGAGGCGGTAATATGTGTGTTTTATGTTATAGTTTTGTTGAAGTTATATTTTGGAATACAGCTTGATTTCTTTAAGAAATTGTAGTATATTATATGGATTAATGTCATGAAAGAGTTCTTTCGTGTTAGTTGTTTGGTTGATCTTGTTTAGAGGCATGTCAATCTCTATGGGGTATTTAATGCCGAAATCTAAATATTTTAGACACGATTTTATGTGTCCAAGCCGCATGCACCCTAGGTGGGTTGAGCCAGCTTCCTCACCAATGGAGAAAGTTTCATTGGGATTTGTTTAAGGGCAGGGTCCCAAGTCCTACCCTGTTCTCTAACCCTGTTATTTAACGCGTAAGTGAATGCAGGGCATTCAACTGGAATTCGAAATCGGCTCACCGATTTCTCTTTCCGAGCCGACATCCACTGCACCACAACGTACATCCGTCAACACAATTTTATGGCTTCAACTGAATATTTTGAACACAAATCTATGCCTTCAACTACAGATATAATTTACTGTTGGCCAAAATGCTATAAAGATTGTTGTTGATAATTCTACTATAAGTAGGTTTTGTTTGTAATTTTATTGTTAAAATATGCATTATTTATATGGTTCAAACTGTTTTCCTCATCTTTGTTGCCATATTCACGATGTTTCGACCATTGTACACTTCGGTCTTATTCAGCTGATTAGAATTTTCAGCTGGACCGTTTATTGTCCTCGGGGACACTTGGCCCAGAGGATAAAATCGTTAGTTGGGTCCACTGAATTGATCCAAAAAGTTGTGAGTTCAATACCTGGCAACAGGTATTGGTTAACAAAAATTTAGAGAGTTGAGTTAAAGGGAGATAAATAAGACATCCGGAAGTAGCATGACTCATGGAACGAGAACATATGAGCAGAGAACAGTGAGCTAAATAAAGGGTTCAGTTCGAAATTCCAGTCACCTGAAGAAGGGCGGAGCGTAGACATTGGCACTGTTTGCACTTGGCTTTGAAAAACCCTGTAACTGCTTAAAGAATTCATCAACGCGGCCTAATCACTGCACTACTTTTAATATTTAATTCGATATTTACTCGAATCGATCAAAATCGATGCTAAGCAAATTATGTCCCGATTTTTATCGTGAGGTTTCTCAAGTTGTGATTATCTCTTCATCGAGAACTGAGGATTATCGCGGCAGGGAGGAGGAAGAGAGATGTCGTTGTTGATTAATCATCAGTCAGATATCGACTATAATCGCTAGCCTAAGACATCCGATCGTTCTATTGAAAGTGATCTCACCGAAAATGTTAAGGATTTAAACTTCTTCTGGGAAATTGGCCTGAGAAGAGTGATATGACGCAAAGCTGCTTCCATATCGTGTCTTATCGTAAGCCGAGTTTGGCTATAATTCGTTTGATTACCTCTGAATAACAGCGATTGCCTGGATTTGGGAATCGCCTTTGGCAACTAAACGATAGAAACTCAATCATCTGAGCCTGGGGTTAAATAAAGTTTCATCGATTAGAAAGACTAAAGAGAACATCGGGAGAATAATATATTTAAGTAAACAAAGAAACTTCTAAACAACGCCGGGGAAATAAGTGCTTTCGGGTTTAGCTTAAGTGTAAGAGTGCTGTCATTATGAAAGCAGAGTTCTAAAGGCTTTTTTTGTCATTTTTTGTTTTATTTTTGTTTTTATGCGTTTTTTTTCCTAGACTCACGAAAACTAGTATCGTGTTATTTATTCTATTATTTGTATATTAATATTATTTTATTTACCGTTGAAAACTTCACAGCTTTATCCCAGTCAAAATAAAAAAGACTGACGACATCCATTGCAATTTTCACGATTATCATTTATGCACTGTGGTGGAGTGGAACGAGAACTCGGAGAGCCGTTGAATTCATTGCATTTACTTACGTTCAATTACTCTTGGGAAAAGTATGAAACAGTCTCTTCCCCAAATAACAGGACAGGTTGGGTTCTATAGCCTTGGTTAGCAACTAGTCTACCGCAGAAAGTAATGGCAAACTACTGCTTCTGTTAAGCTTCTTTTGAGACATGATGGCTCATGTGTGTATCACGTATGGCAGATAAATTATCTGACGAATAATTTATCACTCAGTGAAAATTCCATTATTGCATGGTTTTCCGTCTTCTGTTAGAACACTTCCTAGGTATTTACATTCCCAGGTATTTACATTCCTGTACCTGCTTGATTTAGTATTCCCGACCTGTAATTGAATTATTGTCTCCTCTTTTTGCTAGTTTTTCACATTCTTTCAATTTGAGAATGTGATCTTCTGAAACAAAGACAATTGTTATCGAAGATTTTTTCTTATCCTTTTACGGTGATTGGATGCGTTCATTCGCGCCAGTACAAAATAATCCATTTGAATTTTAACAGTTTAAAAAATATATTGCAACAATAATCATAATTATAAACGCAGGGTATTATTTAAAGAAGAAAGATAGTACAAATATAAAAATGACAATTTCTTCCATTTTACTGAAGCCTGATAACATTATTTACCTCTGTTTCCTCTTTTTCTTTTCTTCTTTATTTCGTACTTTCTTCTTTCTTTCTTTCGTTCTTTCTTTCTTTCTTTCTTTCTTTCTTTCGTTCTTTCTTTCTTTCTTTCTTTCGTTCTTTCTTTCTTTCTTTCTTTCTTTCGTTCTTTCTTTCTTTCTTTCTTTCGTTCTTTCGTTCTTTCTTTCTTTCTTTCTTTCTTTCGTTCTTTCTTTCTTTCTTTCTTTCTTTCTTTCTTAGTATACAGTCCTGGTAATGTTATCGTTTCTATCTTTTCTTCTTTCTTATCTTCTTTCCTTTCTTTTTTTCTTTCTTTATTCAATTTTCTGGAATTTCAAATGCAAAGATAATCCAGTTTATATTCAGGAGGCCAGAACTATTTATTATGACCTCCGCCCCATCGAAAAAAATGTCAGATTGTCTATCAGTCGTAAACTACAGAAGAGAATTGAAAGATTATAGGTAAATATCAAGATTTTGCCAGATATTTTAGCACGACGATTGTATTCATCAGATTTCTGCTAGACTTTGTAAAAATTTGGGGGAGGTTTAAAAGCTTTATAAATCTGAGAACTAAAAGAAAATGTGGAATAAAAAGTAAGGGTTGTATCCATCATTATCGGCATTCTTGGAATAGCTCTGAAGGGACTTGCGCAAATTGAACGGATTTGTGGGCCATGTACTCGCGCCAACATCGACACTATAATAGCCATATGAGAAATGGCTATCAACCCAATCATTACTTTTTCATTTTTTCTTTTTACTTTTTTCTTTTTATCTTTTTTAGCGAATGACTTTTCCTCGCGTCGTTCTTTATCGTCTTTTCTTATTCAAAATTCTATTCATTATCTGTATGTTTAATTTTTTCTTCCTTTCTTTTATTTATTATTCTGTCCTTTTCTTCTTCCATTATTTTTTTCTTCTACTTTTTCTCTATCGTTTCAATTTCATTTCTTTCTTTTTCTTTTTTTGTTGTATTGATGACATCTTTCTTTTTTCATTCTTTTTCATCTTTATTGTTTTATTTGTATTTCTTTTTTCTTTTTCAATAAAAGTACTTGTTTTTTTTTTACTTTCTTCTGCATCTTTTATTTTTCTGTTTTGCTCCTTCTTTTATTTATTTACTCGCAGTATAGACCGGCGTTGCTCGGGTGTAATGAAAGTTTTAAAACTAATCCATGGTCCTGGAGCTCAGACTCTTTGGACGTTGGCACGAAAGACTAAAAAGCAATAGTTGTTTCCAGTTAAAGCGAAACCGTAGACTGAAAGAAAAATGAATGGATGTAAGTCAAATTTTGATTTCCTGATATCGATTTATATATATATATTATCGATTTTCTGCACTATTGTAAGAACTGCAACCTTGAAACTTCTCAATATCGTTTCTTATGTCTTTGTCTATGAGTGTATCAAATTTGATTAAAATCGGATCACTCCTTCTATAACCCGATTTTTTCGATTATCGATTTTTGATATTTATCGTGGGTACCTCGACACAAAACCTAGCTAAGAACACTCGCAGACGCTTATAGTACAATTGTGTAAATTTTCAAGAAAATCGGTTCAGCCGTTTCGGAGTCTATAGGTAACGGACACGCACACACGCACACACGCATGCACATATACATACACACACACAAAGTTCCATTTATAAATAAGTTTAAATGCTGTCCTTTTCTTCTTCCATTATTTTTTCTTCTACTTTTTCTCTATCGTTTCAATTTCATTTCTTTCTTTTTCTTTTTTGTCGTATTGATGACATCTTTCTTTTTTCATTCTTTTTCATCTTTATTGTTTTATTTGTATTTCTTCTTTCTTTTTCTATAAAAGTACTTGTTTTTTTTTTTTTACTTTCTTCTGCATCTTTTTATTTTTCTGTTTTGCTCCTTCTTTTATTTATTTATTTATTTATTTTCATTTATTTATTTTTTGCTTCCTTGTATCCACCTTCTTCTACTTCTTTTTCTTCTTTTTTACTTACTTTACGCTTTCCGTATCATTTTCTTTCTTTCTTTTTCTTCTTTTTCTTTTTTTAGCTTTTGTCTTCTCTTTTTAGTCCGTATCGTTTTATTTTCACTGCTCACTTCTTTTTCTTTTTCTTTGTCGCCGTCATTCTTGAATTATTTTTTTTCTTTCTTCCTATCATTTTATTTTCTATTATTTGCTTGTTCTTTTTTCTTGCCTCCTGTCACGTTCAAACATCTTCTCTTCCTTCCTTCCTTCCTTCCTTCCTTCCTTCCTTCCTTCCTTCCTTCTTCTTCTTCTTCTTCTTCTTTACCTTCACTCCATCTTCTTTCTCCTTATCTCGTGTTCATAATTTCATTTTCATTCAAAGACAGCAAGTGAGGGAGAAACTAAGAAACCCGAGAAGAAAAATGAACACTAAATAACGAAAAAGAAACAATAACAGCGTTTTGGTGCAGTGAATATCAACTCGGAATAACAAATCGGGGATCCGAGTTCGAATTTCAGTTAAATTCCTTGAATTCACTTACGTGCAAATACCCTTGGGAAAAGTATTAATCCATCTCTTTCCTCCAGTTATGGGTTAAATAATAGAACAAAGTGGGTTCTATATCATTGTCTGGCAACCAGTCTACTGCAGAAAGCAATGGCAACCTACTGTAGGATAATCTTCTGCCCAGACAGTCATGTCTCTTTCGGGACATGATCTCCCAAATCGTGTATCATGTACGGCACTTAACTGACTGACTGACTTCTTATTTTGTCTTCTCTATTCCTATTCCCGTCTCTAAATTTCAATTCTTTCTTTTTTGATTTCTTCGTTCATTCAATTATCCAAATTAGCATTCTTTTTTTTTCTTTTTCATTCATTTTCTCTCATTCTACACATCTGTGTACCTGCTACACACATGAACGCGTCCGTGTAACACAGGCAGACATATGCAACCATGAACCAAGAAAAGGCCACGAAAAAGCCCTAACACAGTCAACCACAAAACAATTTGGGACACACATTGGCAATTATTATAAGTCATAATGCAATAAAAGCCTCAATTTCTCACACATACACACACACTTACTCACTCATTCACTCACACATTCACGCACGCGCACACACATGCCTATAAAAACATAACCAGTTTGAAAACACATTTTCACTCAATAGAAAATCCGGGACAGATTTAATTATCTAAGGAAATTGGAAAGAAATAATAAACTTTGTATCATTTCTGGTGCATCTGCCAGGCCAAGGTTTAAGAATTAGATACTCAAGTGTTCTTTGGAATATATTGTCTGTTCGTTTTGTTACTGTCTGTCTGTTCGGCATCTCTAAACAGAAATACTTCCTTAAAATAACATGCTTTCAAACCATTTTAGGAAAGAAAAATTAGTTTCTCTACTTTCTTTTTCACTGTCTTTTTTTTTTCTTTCACTCAAGTAAATTTCCTTTCCTTCGGCCCTCGGTTTAACTTTTGACCTTAGATTTACAAAAAAAAAAATGAACAAAAATCTTCTCTTAATCGTTTTATTCAATAAACTGTTTTTCTTCCTCTTCTTCTTCTTATTCTTATTGTTCCTTTAATTCCTCTTTCTGTTTTTCGTTTTCTTTTTCATTTTCTTACTCTTTCACTTTTCCTCTTTTATTTTATTCGTCTTTTTCTTTTTATCCTTCTTCTAACTATTTTTTCTTCTTTTTCCTTTTTCGTCTTTTTATCGTTTTCTTTTCTCCCTTTTCTTTTCTCCTTTTTTTCTACTATATTACCTCTTACTTTTATAAATTTCTTCTCATTCTTTTGGTTTATACATTTGAATCTTCCTTCTTTTTTCTTCTCTTGTCCTTCCTTGATTATTTCCCTTGTCTTCATGCAAGAATATTACTACCATGTTGTTTCTTTTAATTTCATTTTCTTTTTTACATTATTCTCTCAAATTTCTTTTTCTTTCTTCCGCTATCTCTCTCTCTCTCTCTCTCTCTCTCTCTTTCTCTTTCTCTCTCTCTCTCTCTCTCTCTCTCTCTCTCTCTCTCTCTCTCTCTCTCTCTCTCTTGTGTTTTTTTATTCTATTCCGTTCTTTTACTGTAGTTTTCTTTATTGAAACAAGAATTTTGTTTTTAATATAGCAAACACAAATACAACAACTGACAGTAACTCAAATAAATATTTGTAGCTCATCAAAGCTAATCAAAACTAGATTTTTTTTGTTAAAAGTTCTTTATTATAACAAACGAGACAAAGTGATCTGATTTTTTGCATCCTTCTCATCCAAAATTCATTTTCAAATTTGCTTCTTCATTTTCAAACATTTTCTTCTGCCATTTCCTAAATTTTCCAAAATATTTTTTCTTTGTTTTTTTATTTCCTTCTTTCTTTCTTTTTTAATCGTCTTACGTTTTCTTTGATTTCTTATTTCTTTCACGTTTTTCTTTCTATTTTTTATTTTTCTTTCTTTTGCCTTTTTTCTGTTTTCTTTTCATCATGCCAGTATCCTATCCTATTTTTTATTTCTCATTATTTATCCCTCGTTTTTCTTCTTTTGTTTCGAATTTTGATTTTTTCTATTTTTTTCTTCGCTTTTTTTCATACTGCCATCCTTTCTTATTTTCCTGCTCTTATAATTCCTTGTTCATTCCTCCATATTTTCGTACTTTTTAAATGTACATTTGTTTTCCAACCTTCCTCTTATTCTTTCTACGTTTTTCTTTTATTCCTTCTCTTCATTTTTATATTGTTTTTTATCTCACATCATTTTCTTTGTTTTTTTTTTTTTGCTGTTATTGTTTCTTTTTTGTTATTTAGTGTTCATTTTTCTTCTCGGGTTTCTTAGTTTCTTTTCACTCTCCCTCACTTGCTGTCTTTTTCTCTTACCCTCTCTCTCTCTCTCTCTCTCTCTCTCTCTCTCTCTCTCTCTCTCTCAAATACACACACGCACACACAAAAAATTAAAATGGCTGACTATTCTGCGTGTGTCATAAATTTAAGCATATGTATCTAAAGAGTATTTTATCATGAAGCAGATGACCGAGCAAATTCGAATCAATATTTGTATTATTTGAAGCAGTCAATATAATAAAGAGTAAGTTAAATTAAATCGAATTTCCTTTTATCTTCCTTTATTTTTTTTTCCTTCTTCTCCTATTCCACCTACATGGGACATTTGGTGAAATCCGTTAACTGATAATAAAAGCATGAAGTTTAGTATAAAAGTTGCATCTATGTCATTTTTTAAGAGAAATACAAATATGGTGGACATTTTTCAAAATGGCCGGCTGTGCAGGTTTAAAAACCATAAACCATAAAAATTCTTCCTTTTTTAAATTTTGTTGTTAGCTCATTGATTTATTTGTCAAATGTAGATTTTTATAAGCCGATACAGTGTTCAACATAAGAATTTTATACACACAAGCCAACATGAAGCTAAGGGAATAACAAAATAAACTCGAGGTGGTGTAATGGCTAGCAAGCTTGTCTCGCTAGAACTATTGCAATTAAGTAGTGAGTTCGATCCTCACTGGGTACCCCATACTTTCGGCCTTGTGCCACATCTAAGCTGCGCTTAGTAAATTACAATAACAAAATAAACTGTATATCTGTGATTTCATGTACGAATAGTTTCATCTATATATAATAAATAAATAAAATAATTTATCCAAATTTCATGCTTGTGTTTTCAATTGAATGATTGTAAGTTTTATCTACTCATTTAGAGTGAAGAAGAATATACAGAGTGCTCAATGTAACCTGAAAACCTCAAAATTACTCCAGAAACAATTCTAAAAGGCAATGAATTGCAGTGAACTTAAAGGAACTTGTTCTAAAGCAATAGAATAATTCGAAATAGGACGTCTGGATTATATTAAAGATTTGAGTGTTAAACCAATTATTTGCACGAAACCAGCCATGTCGAATAACAGTTCTTTCACATGCCCCCGCTGTGGACTTGCCTGCAAGTTACTGCAAATTTAGCTCATAAGAAGCAGAAACATCAAAGGTAAAATTGAAGCTGTTGCACCCTCATATGTGGAAGTCTGCAAGTGAGTCCCTTATCTCCCCCACCTCTCTCTATCTCTCTCTCTCTCTCTCTCTCTATATATATATATATATATATATATATATATATATATATATATCCGGTGTTGTGATTCTAAATTTACTGTTGGTACTCTTGGGGAATGTAAAGTTACCCCTTAAATGCCATTATTCCCAGGTTCACTCTAGCCCGGAGTGGTAGCACCTTTTACAGTCCCATCTATGGGTCAAATAGTTTGCGTGTTTGCCTGGGTGCACGTGTTTGTTATGTGAATACACTGCGTGAATGTGTGTGCACATGTGAGACGGTTGTGTAAATATGCACTGTGGATTATTTGCATCATGTATATGTGTGTGTATACGTGTGTGGGGGCTTTTCGAAGCTTGAGCAAAGTCATTATGGGTGCTCCCAAGCCACCAGCCCTCTTACCAGAGACGGTCAACTCTGACATCAAAACCTTTTATGCATATTATGGTCCAACATGTACTACCCAATCTATTTAAGGCCCCGGGGAGGTTCAACTCCGCGATAATATAACATGTTCTCATCACAAACACCTAACGCGTGGCACACAGTGCACCTGTATGTTCTTTTGATTGAGAGAGTGTGCTTTGTGCCGCACAAGCAAATGACCACCTTAAACAAATCTTAGTGCAGGTTAATTGGTAGCTGGATGGCTAATAGTTCAATACAAATGCAGGCAGGACAGAAATCCCATGCGTAAGTGTAAAACGAAAGTTACCATACACAGCTGACCCTCATTTATCGTATACGATAAGAGAGTTCACTATATATATATATATATATATATATATATATGTGTGTGTGTGTGTGTGTGTGTGTGTGTGTGTGTGTTAACGATGTATAAATCTTTATTTAAGAAGAAAACATGTCGTAGGAAGAATTGCATGGTAAAATAGAAAAGATTTTTAATTGTGACTCGTTCCGTCCTTTAGGACTTCGTTGGACTAAATTTACGTTGGACGACTGCACATGCGCACGAACGAAGGAAGTTGAGAATTTTTAATTTTTTGCCAGCATTCCTTGTTCGTGCGCACCTGTAGTCGCACCAATATAACAAATTTAGTTTGATGAAGTTCTAAAAGATTTAATGCGTTACAATAGTTTATTACAGTTTGACATACATTTTTCCATATACAAATATATATATATATATATATATATATATATTGTCATCCGCAGACAGATCTGTTTCGCCGTATCACAGCTCATCAATACGGTTAGACTCCGATTGCTTTTTTACCCAGGATTGAAACCCGACCGAAATGGCGTCTGTACCCACTCGGATATATATATATATATATATATATATATATATATATATATATATATATATATATATATATCCGAGTGGGTACAGAACGAAGAATTCTTTCAACGTCCAAAACATTAATTTAAAAAAGTGCTCGATATATAATATACTATATAGAGCTGTGAATATTTATTATAAATTATACTTTAGAACATGTACATAATTTCTCTATATATAATCGCGACGAATTCAGAATGCCGAAACGAACGTGCCTTCGTCGCGATTATATATAGAGAAATTATGTACATGTTCTAAAGTATAATTTATAATATATATATATAAGTAAGTAGCTAACCTAGACCCAACGGTCCTACCTAGGTTACTTATTTATTTGTACTGATATTGTATTGAGCGCTTTACGTGTTAGGTTCCTCGTCTCGGGGTATTTTCTTCCGACTAGTACTTTGACTAATGTTGAAGTGCTTAGTTCGTTTCTTTTTTTGTTTCCATTTTTTCCCCTCCGCCTTTATACTCGGTGGGTTTTTCGAGACGTGTTTAAAGATAAATTTACAGTTATATATATATATATATATATATATATATATATATATATATATATATAACGGCAACCACTATATTCTCTCTTCCCGAAACCTATTCGTTTATTGTCCTTTCTCTTCACTAAAGTCTTCTTAGTCCTGGTATACAACTACACCCTCAGTTTATTTTTGTCTGAATTGTGATTGATAATGATTACACAATGAATGATTGCCAAGTCTGTTTTCATTTTCTAATAAACTAAAATTAATGGATGGTGTTACGTGAGAAAACTTTAAAATAGTCGTCTCTTGTATATCACTATATTTGCTCTCGCTTGTTGGATGAGACGCTCGCCCGGATGACAGGAGCTATGACAAAACACGGGGCATCCTGTTCGATGGATCCTTCGAAGATTTTTATTGGGGAAACTCAAACCGAATTAGAAATTAATTCATAAATGCATGTCTTATCAATTAAACCACATCATTATCTTAAATGCCTCTCATTTTTTAACATTTGATTGCACAAATAGACTGTGTGAGACCCTCAGTCTTTACAGCCAATCGATTATCTCTGCAGAGATTCTTATTCAACTGCCGGTTTTTGCGCAGCGTTTGTTTTAAGCGGTCAATCTCAAGCTTATAAACGCTCTCCATGTTTTACCGCCGGCTGTTGAGAGGCGTCGCTGGAATGTTATCTAAAAGGGTACATCTTTATTAATGTCTGACAGTAGCCCACGCAGGACGTTTCCCATCTTCACCTCCAAAGAAAAGGCAAGGACCGATACTTTTTGGTATTGGTTTGTCTGCTTTTTTATCCTTGTTTAGTGGACAATGGGCACCAGAGTATTATGGGAGAGAAACATATAATGTTCGCTTTCCGACTATGTAACCCGAATCTCAACTTTGTGGATTTTTCAGAAAGGAGACTTCTCGATGTTATTGTCCTGGGGAAAACAATCCCAGCGTACAGTACCTTTGAAAAGTGCCTGAAAGCCATACCAGAGCTGACCCGAGCTTTGTGAGTGAAATTGGGTAGATGGAACTATTTGGGAAGTACAAGTCATTTTAACCGAGTGTTCGAACATACTGGCTTTGCTTAGATTATTGATCACACCAGATAATGCGTTCTTTGCAAGAAATTGTAACTAATGTCTGTTAAGCGGTGAACGGACAGTTGTGTACCAACATTTGCGTCCCGGACAACTGTCTCGGACAATTTCGTGCCAGACATTTGCGGACCAGGACATTTTTTTAATCGTATCACCCCGAACAAGTCAATAATGCCACTGATGTGCAGGGGCCTACATAAGAGTAAAAAGATTAGATAGGAGAGAGTGAAGAGAGCGAAGAAAAAGACGAACCAGTTAGAAAGAAACAAGAGAGGAGTGGGAATACAGGTGTGATGACAGTTGCAAAGGTGGAAAGAAAGGAAAGGATATACAGGGTGGTGTAGAAAGAACTAGAGTCAAGTGACTAAGAGATGAGTATTGACGTTGCATTTAAATTCTAGGGGGTTGTAGCCGTTAGGAAAGTAAGAATATGGAAGCGAGTTCCACAGGCGAGAAGTGCGAGAAAAGAAGTTGCAGGAGTAGAATTGTCGTCTGCATTTGTTTGATCTAACAGTGAATGGGTGAGACTCAGTTGCCAGTCTGGTTGCACGATGTCCCGTACGCAATTGTCTGTTATGCAATAGTTCGAGACGCAAATGTCCTGATGCGCAATTGTCTATTATGCAATAGTTCGAGACACAAATGTCCCGTACGCAATTGTCTGTTATACAATAGTTCGAGACGCAAATGTCCCGTACGCAATTGTATGTTATGTAATAGTTCGAGACGCAAATGTTCCTTACGCAATTGTATGTTATGCAATAGTTCGAGGCGCACATGTCCCGGACGTAATTGTATGTTATGCAATAAATCGAAACGCAAATGTCCCGGACGCAATTGTCTGTCATTTAATAGTTCGAGACGCAAATGTCCCATACGCAATTGTCTTTTATACAATAATTCCAGACGCAAATGTCCTGATGCTCGATTGTCTGTTATGCAATAGTTCGTGACGCAAATGTCCTGTTGCGCAATTGTCTGTTATGCAATAGCCCGAGACACAAATGTCCTGTACGCAATTTTCTATTATGCAATATTTCAAGGCGCAGTTATCCTGATACGCAGTTGTCTCTTATTCAATAGGTCGATACTTAAATCAAACAGGTACAGATATTTAAATACGTGGGAAGTGTTCTAACAGAGGACGGAAAGTGCGACACTGAAATTCGAAGATGTATTGGCATTGCCAAAGATGCATTCCAAAAGCCGAATAGGGTACTGAAAGACAGGAAAATTTCGCTGGAAACAAAAAAAGTACTGGACAGTTATTTGATGTCTGTTCTCCTATATGACAGCGAATGCTGGACAATTTCCTCAAAGCTGAAGCAACAGAAGGATGCTGACGATACCATGGACCGAATATATGAGCAACGACGAGGCTTTTATGCTTTTCGCAAACGTGATGACACAAAACATTATGTAAATTTCAAAGACACTTTACAATTTGTATTTATTTCTGAGATGAGTAATTTTCGATAATCTTGGAATTATTTCGAACTTTTGTTCTCATCTTGGTTGATATATATGTTATAATAGACACAACGTTTCGACCAAGTACCCTCTGGTCATCATCAAGTGTCCATAGATTGACTGATGTGGATTATCTCATTGATTATTGCGAAATATCCTGTGAACTCAATTATTGTTCTTTCATTTTGGAATTTGGTACTCACACTACCATGTCCAGATGATGACCAGAGGGTACTTGGTCGAAACGTTGTGTCTATTATAACAACTATATCAACCAAGAGGAGAACAAAAGTTCGAAATAATTCCAAAATTACACCTTACACTTGTTTATAAAATACACTTGTAACTCGCTCTCCACAAAGACAATCTTGTTTGACTTCAGATGTAGGCTCATATCAATTCAAACGTAATGCTACCATGATTTATCAATCCAAATTCTTTTAGAGACCTACAATTAATAGCAATTTTTTTTAAATTTTTATCATTAATATAGTGGGCAATAATACGGCTATTAAAAAATAAATATTTGTTCTGAAAAATAAACGTTTTCATTCTATCCTTATTTGAGTAAGGACTTGTTGATTTACCACCGCCAAATAATAACAAGAATGACATGTTGAAGAAAATTTCATTCAAAATACATGCGGTGTGGTAATTTGAAAACTTTTTGTTGAGTCGGGAAGGAGCAGGTAAACACTCATATTTACTCAGCTCCGTATTATTCATAGAATAATTACAAGTTTTCGTTTTGAATCTTCACAGTGGGATAGCTGAACGTCAACAAAAATGCTGTTATCCAAACAACAAAGACGAAAGTCTTTTATTTGACATGTCTGTTCAGGAAGTCTACGATCAAGGGTCTCTACATTACCCTGTCTTTTAACTTTTGCTCCTTTACCATCTCCCTTTGAACTCTTTCTGCAATCCATTCACACAAACTTGTTAAGTAGGTTGCACACGGTTTCTTCTTGATCCTCTTGCATATTCTGTGAGTTTTAAATTCTCTAAGCTGCCTTTCCTCATTGTCGATAGTATTTTCAGCATTTGTTAGCAGAAGCACATTTCTGCCATTTCAAGTCACTTTTGATTTGTGAGGAACATTCACTGCCTATATTGGTGATTAGATATAACATAGCAGTTCAGAACTTTGCTTTGTTTTTTTAGGATATTTTCCTATCTTTTAATACTTTGACTAGTTTTCGTAATGCATCTTTCGCTTGTCATTTACGCCTTTGTATTTCTGTGTAGCATTTCCATCGTTTTTTATTACACAGTTGGAATAATATTGTTGTAATTATAATTTAATTTTTTATAATTCATAACGAAACAAAATGACGTGAAATTAACTTATTGTTTCTTTCTGATTTGCAACTAGATGCAAAAACAAGCAATAGTCAAGACATGTTTCTGGCCACAGAGAAGTTTCGTTTCATGTTTTTTGCAAGAGTAACGACACAAAATATTATTAAGGGTTTTAACAAAAGTGACAATATTTCAAAAAACACGTAAAAATCGTTCTGTACAATACAAAGTCATATTGATTTAGTCTGAACAAAAGTTTCCACGACGATGCCCTCCATGACTTACAGCAACGCGCTTGAATTATTTAAACCGAATACTCGTGCGGACAGATCATTGGGCCTGTAACCCATTGGATTAATTAGCGCCCAACAGTTACTGCAGCTCTTTCAGCAGTGGTGCGTCTTTGGAAAAAATAATCCTGGGGACGTTTTATTTTTGTTTATTCAACATTTAGAATGATTGGTACATCAAAGCAAAAAAGCCCGATCTGTCCTGTTTAACTCATTGCTGGATCCATGACTATTTCAAGGTTATTGGCGTGAAAATAAATGTAACGGAACTCAGCCTGCCGAATTCACTTTCCACCTCAGGTAACCGTTACACTACTCCCGACAGTTATTGCCTACAAAAAACTACAGGCAGCGAGAGAGAAAGGTGGGAAACAGAAATATATACCAACGAAGATGTTCTGAAAAGATCTCGACCCGACCAAGAAGCCCTTTCAGAAATAACATTTCTTGTGTTTGTGGAAGTGGGTCAGGTCATTAACATTTCAGCACCTCCTCTTACAGATGTCTGCACTAGTGCACGAGCTCACGCAGAATAAAAATACATCAATTTCCTAAATACGTACTGAAGAATTATGAATATTTAATTCGAGGTTGTATTTACATGTGTACAAAGAATGGGCACATTACTCTGTAAGACGTATTAGGAATATATACAGACACAAGTGTGTGCTGGGGCGGGTGATTTCAGAAGCACACGCGGAAGACATTTTGATTATGAATGTGATTAAAAGATTCCAACGTTCTCGCGCAGGCACCCGGCAGAAATTCCCACCCGCCCCTCGCCTGTTTTGCCTTTTCTTCGTTTTGTGAAAACACTGTGCCAGAGACTTCAGGCTAAACAATGTAATGGAATATTCTTGATTAAAACCAATGTCCAAACACAAACGGATGTCCACAAATTGGACAGAGGCTGGACCTGGAAACAGGAAAAGAGAGTGAGATAAAGGGAAGTAAATTATTTTGAAAATGTCGCGAAGAAAAAAAAACAACTCTCTTGGCCCCGGCAAAAAGAATTCCACAAGCACTTTTCCGGTTCCGTTTCTGTTTTTCAATTTCGCTTACAAAACTTTTTTCGTTCATTTCATTTTAAAAGCATTTCCTTGGCTTTTCCTTTATTTTTCGATTTTATTCATTTTTCTCTCTATCTTCATTCTTTTGTTTGGCTATTGTCATTTTTTTTTTTTTACAAACGAAAGATACAACGAATGTTTGGATTTATTTGTCGAAATAATAATTGTAATAATCTGCCCGAATGCTGAGGAGAATTCGAAAGTTCTGATGAGATTGATTTTCACTTGTTTCCCAGAAACTTGCAATTCTGATATTCAAATAATAATAATGATAATAATAACCTTCAGAATACATTGGGAACTATGAGAGAGTATAATGCAGACATTACTATATATCAAAATAATGCTAAACAATTGAAAGAAAAGTAGAACAAATCTCGTCGTCTAGAGCAGTGGTTCGCAACCATGTACGCGCGGCACATTAGTGTGCCGCGGAATGGTTACTGGTGTGTCGCGAAGAGACAATAGGTGGAAGACATTTCATTTCATTTTGTTTAATGAAAACATTTAATTTCTTAATCAAGGTGACAGCGCGCAATTTAAAATTGCTGAATTTCAGGTATCTAAACGATTCGCCCATACTAATTGGTAAGCGTTGTTATGCTTTATATCATCTATACATCTCGTTTACAATATTAACAGATTCTTTGTAGATATTTCTTATTTAATATTTAGGTGTTGTAAATTAAGGTTTTAGTCGGACTAATAAAAAACATGATTAAATATGATAAAAATTCTCTTAGATTTATTTTTTCAATTTTAGATTCAATTTACCCTTAATTATGGACAAGTTTCTCAAAAGAAAAGGCGATGGTGATAAGAATAATTCTATAACTTCATTTAAAAAATCAAAAGTTCATCGGTTGTATAGTGATGATTACTTGAAATTTGGGTTTCACTGGCCTGGAGATACACAGATTCCTTCACCGCTGTTTGTTGTGTGTGGCCAAACGCTGTCTAATGAAGCAATGGTTCCAAGTAAGATGAAAAGACATCTTACTACAAAACATTCTAACCTTCAAACTAAAAATGTCGATTAGTTCTAATGGTTATTAGAATCAAATACAAAGCAAAGTCAACTATTTAAGAAAACAGTAACTGTGTCTGAAAAAAAATTCAATTTGCTTCATATGAGGTGGCAGAAATTATTGCTCTTAAATTGAAGTCTCATGTTCTTACAGAGTCAGTGATCCTTCTAGCATGCAAAAGAATGGTAAAAATTATGCTTGGCGATAAGATCGAACAAGAAATTAGCAAGATTCCTCTTCCAAAAAATACAATTCAGAGAAGGATTCATGACTTGTCTGATAATATTGAGGAAGGTGTAATATCCAAATTTCAAAATAGCCTCTTTGCTCTCCAAATCGATGTCTCCACTGACATCAATAATCATGCAGATTTAATTGCATTTATACACGACATCGATGAAGATGTCATAATTAATCAATTTCTATGCTGCAAACAGTTATCCAAAACCACAAAAGGTCAAAATATTTTTGATACAATCCCAATATGCCTCGAAAAATATGGCTTATCCTGGGATTTATGTGTGGGAATATGTACCGATGGAGCACCATCAATGGTTGGCTCTGTTAAAAGTTTTGCATCTTTAGTCGAAAAACAGAATCCTAACATCGTGCGAACTCGTTATTTTTACACGGAGAAGTATTAGCTTCAAAGATAACACACAATGAACTAAAGGAGGTTTTCAATCAAGTGATTGAAATGGTAAATTTCATAAAAACTCTGCCGTTGAATTCCAGAATTTTGAGTTGCTGTGCAAAGATATGGATTCTCATGATGTTCGTTTACTATTGCACACAGAAGTAAGATGGTTATCGAAAGGAAAGGTGCTATCTTGTGTAATTGAGCTTCAGAAATTACTTTTAATTTCTTTTGAAAATGAAAAGCTTGATAGATTTTGTAAATACCTTAAAAATGAATTGTGGATGTCTAAAATACAGTACTTAAGTGAGATATTTGGACATCACAATAGTCTGAACAGCAATATGCAAGGCAGAAATGAAAACTTTCTTACGGCGAGAGATAAATTAGTTACTTTTAAGAAAAAAATTGTAATAAGGAAAAATAGAATGAAGCTAGACAATTTGGATATGTTTCCATCAGTTCGCAAAACCTGCATTGCCGAGATGATCCTCATTATTAATGAGCATTTGACATGTTTAGAAAATAAAATTGAAGAATATTTTCCCTCAATCAGCATTGAAGAATTTGATTGGATTTGCAATTCTTTTCTAGATTTATCGCTCATCAATCTTTCCAATTTTGAGTTTTGTGAAGAGGAAGAATTAGTAAGCCTTTCCAGTGATCGTGGACTCAAGCGTGTATTTATAGATTAAAGTATTCGGTTATTCATTGAAACGTATTATTTTCCCTAACACTAACCCCTACCAGACAGTTATAATACTTCCTTATAATACGCTTTTTAAGGTAGGCCACATACTATACAAGTGACCAAATTTCGTAGGCTACATTCAAAAGGTAGACCACATATACCGTCACGGTTTTTTTTTATTACCGAAAGTTCTGAAAAAATCAATCTATTTTTTATGGGAAAATGTTTAAGAGTTTTGCATTTTTCAGATGGGATATTGCATTATGGTCTCATTTTATTTTTGTTTTACGGCATATCAACCTCAATGGGTCATTTAATGCCAACAAGACTTTTACAATGAATGGCGCCGAGGTCATTTATATAGTCTTTTTGAATTTACCACTGCATCGCTGGGTCCTCAAGTTCTGCAAGTCGCTCCTATTGGTCAAAAATCATTTTAACACCTTTGTTTCCTGTTTAAGATGTGGTTTCCGGTTTTTCTCTTTTCCAATATTTTCACTCTTTTTTTTAATTTTATTTTATTTTTTTCAATTGGAGTAGATAGACTAAACTATCGCCCGGCTCACACTCCACCCACGTCTATTGAACAGGTGAAGAGGCTCATCCCTTGTTTCCTGTTTAAGATGTGGTTTCCGTTTTTTCTCTTTTCCAATCTTTTCACTCTTTCTTTTTTATTTTTTTTTATTTTTTTTTTTCAATTGGAGCAGATAGACTAAACTATCGCCCGGTTCACACTCCACCCACGTCTATTGAACAGGTGAAGAGGCTCATCCCTTGTTTTCTGTTTAGGATGTGGTTTCCGGTTTTCTCTTTTCCAATCTTTTCACTCTTACGTAGCCCCCTGCGCATCAGTGGCGTTTTCGCTTTGCTTGGGGTGATATGATTAAAAAAAAAAAAAAAAAAGTACGCACGACTGCCATTAGATGCCTTTTGGATTTCTGTTTTGGAAGAGTATCTAACTCAAGTAAAAAAGCCATCAAAGTCTTACTGCAATTCTCAACTTCGTACCTATGTAAACTGGGATTTTTTTTACCTAAACATCATAAAAAATAAAAAACGTGAAAGACTAAAAAACATTGAAGAAGAGTTCAGGGTATTTTTCTCTCACATTCGCCCACAAATTGCAGGAGTAGTAAATAAGCACCAGGCACAACTGTCCCACTGACATTAACCATTATTATTCTATACCCGGTACTGAATACAGGATATGTTGTATTTATGTGAATAAAAATTTTTCTTGTGTGATCTTTGTTTTTATTATTTTATTGTAAAAAGGTTTTATGAGCAGAAAATATTCATTTTTTTGTGATAGGTGTGTCGCGAAAAGTTAAAGATCTCAATGTGTGCCGTGGTGTAGAACAGGTTGGGAACCACTGATCTAGAATGACTTCATCGGGATAGATTAATGTTTCTACTGATAGAATTATAGATGTGTAAAATTGATGGAATTATGTACAGTCCTGTCGCTTTAGTCCACCACTCCAGGAACCGGATCAAAGAAAATATCAGATGACAGAAATCGCCCTAAAAAGACTTACGTAAACATAGTTTACCAGTTCATTCCACATAGTTATTGGTGGGTCATCAAATCTAGAATAAAGTTTAAAATAGGAAATAAAACAATTAAAGATTTTTTTTTTGTTTCGTGCTAAATGAAAGGCTAAAAGGAAAAGCCTAAAACCAGAAAAATAATATATGTTTACTATCCTGAATGAACAAATTGACATCCATATATAATAAATAAGCATGACAGTTTCATGAAAACACTCTGCTGTGTCGACCGCTACGGAAAGTTGTAAATGATGACGTTGTCTTCGTAACCAGGTTGGAATGAATATGTCAAATTTAAAAAGCTATGACGATGAGTATATATATATATATATATATATATATATATATATATATATATATATACATATATATTATTATTATTATTATTATTATTATTATTATTATTATTATTATAGCATACTGCAACTCAAAAGCTTT
Source organism: Ascarosepion bandense (assembly GCA_037127315.1). Lineage (NCBI taxonomy): Eukaryota > Metazoa > Mollusca > Cephalopoda > Sepiida > Sepiidae > Ascarosepion > Ascarosepion bandense. The sequence continues at coordinate 1,536,338 of JBBBDQ010000581.1, read as the reverse complement.
CAAGTTCGGTGTCAATGCACCATCATCAGGGAGTGATTTTTTTTTAATTTTCTCGTGGATCCCTTTCTGCGAAATTCAGAATCGGGAGATAAGTATTTCCTTTAAATATTTTATTTATTTACTCTCTCTCTCTTTCGCTCTCTCTCTCTCTCTCTCTATATATATATATATATATATATATATATATATAGGAAAGTTCATCAGAATAATTGAAAAGAAAAGTAGAAAAAATATCGTCCTCTAGAATGACTTCATCGGGATATTTCTATTGATGGAATTATAGATGCGTAAAATTGATGAAATTATATACAGTCCGGCCGCTTTATTCCGGCACTCCAGGAATCGGAACAAAGAAAATAAGTTATTATAGAAGTGGGAAAGTAACTGAAGCCGAGATGTCAGGTCAGTATCAATAACATTACAGATTCTTCTTTGGATAAAAACCATTCATGCTATTTATGACATTATCCAATTTGTTAACAAAAAGCTGTTACTCCAACTGAATGTTAGAATTCACATTAGCATAAAATACTTTTAGTTGCGGTCTCTTTCACATAAGATGCGCCTCTCCATCACATTGAGAAAACTCTGACAACAGGCTAGGTCAATCAGAAGGAAAAACAACCCAGGTGGAAGCTAGATGTACATTAATCAACAAATCAGCCCCAGGTGGGTTGTGGAAATGTACAAACAAGAAATGGATAACAAAATTAAGTATTATTTTCATTTTTTTTCTTAGGTTATGCAATAAGTCTACTAGGATTATGCATATTCCCTCTTCGTTAGTTCACACGACCGTTACGCCCTGTCAATACCTCATGGGTAATAAACTATTATATTTTGATCACATTGAAAGAAATTAAAAGTCACTACTTGATTTCAGCAAGAAAAAGAAAGAAAGAAAGAAAGAAGGGAAGAAAGAAAGAAGGGAAGAAAGAAAGAAAGAAAGAAAGAAAGAAGGGAAGATAGTGAGAGAGAATCAGATTAAGCTGATAATAACGAGTTGCAATACAAAAAACTTATAACAAAAAACGCCGACAAACGATTGTATTTTCTTGCGGCCAACACATATAGGAGAATGGTCTCTTCAAGGATGAAGGAGAGGCTCCAAGCGGCAGAAATGTGGTTCTACAAAAGAATGGACCGAGCAAGTGAGCAACGCTTGGGCGATCATGTCTCGAAAGAGACATGACTGACTGAGCATGATTTTTCTGCAGTAGGTTGCCATTCATTTCTGTGCTAGACTGGTTATCAATCCAATCGGCCCTGCTATTTACCCATAGATGGAGGGAGAAGGGACGGATTAATACCTTTCCTAAGGCTATTTGCGCGTAAGTG